>JAINUG010000150.1:17500-527500 GCA_029706075.1 Aldrovandia affinis
ATAACGAGGGTAAGGGAGTGTGATTATCACGGAGTGTGAAGGGTGTGCTGCATAGGGGAGCGTCGGGTGGGGTGCCGAGCCCAAAACAGGGTGTGTCACCTCCTTTTCCCCTCCTTTTCCCCTCCTTTTTCCCCTCCTTTCCGCCTCCTCTTGTAAATGACATAAATTGAGAAGAGGCAGCCCTCCCAAAAGGACAGTGTTCCGGACAGACGGAGGCCTCGTTTCACATTTGAGTTATATACATATATGAAAAACCCAGCTAGGAAGTTCACTAGGAACATATAAAAGTGCTCAGAACACTAGTTATGGTTGCTAAATAAAAGCAGGGTGGGAGAGAGGGGTCAGAGGCTTTTAACCCTTTGAGCGCTACTGTCGCACCACGATGTTTATTCTACAACATGCCCTAACATTCGAACAGATTCTAATTGATGACATCATAAAGGGCTGCTAATGGCGTCCTCAGAGAACCGTACAATTCCAGAATAGAACGCCGTGAATTAGAACCAGAACTCTCCGAAACTCGTTCCTCAAAGGGTTAAATGAGTCTCACTGCAGTCATTTCAGCTGACAGCTTGCAGCAGGGCACAGTGTTTGAGCATGCACGCTACTGCGGCCGTCTCCAATTCTCCTCGCACACTGGCTATTAATGATCCCTGCTGTGACTGCAACGCTGACTGAGTGCTCACAGCTCACCTCACCGAGAGGAAGAGGGAGAGGGAGAGGGAGGGAGGGAGAGAGTAAGTGCCGCATCCCTCTCTTTGTAATTTTACCGGCCGTGCCCAGGTGTGGGTGTTTTCATAATGGCTCCGGGCACATTTTAAATATCGAGATGCTTTTATGCCAACATACACACACACAGTCACACTCACATACCTACACACAGTCACACTTACACACACACACACACACACACACAAACAGTCACGCATTCGCATACACACACTCGTACACACAGTCACACTCGCATACACACATACTCACACAAACGCACGCACATACTCGTCTCACACACAAACACACTCACTTACTCGTCTCACACGCAAACGCACACTCCCTCACACATGCACACACTCACACAAACGCATTGACTCACTCACACACAAACGCACTCACTCACACACAAACGCATTCACACACACACTCACTTGCACACACAGACACACACATACACACAGAGCGCTTTAATTACATTCAGTCGCCTGCTGCTGGTCCCGCACCATTAGTAACTCTATCATTCAGCCATCGGTCTCCTCCGCACGGCTGATTTCCTGTAGCCTTCAGGGCCTCCATATCTCAGTGACCGCGAGGTGAGCAGCACAGCTTTAATATGCAGTATGGAAATGCTTTCCTGTAGCTCTCCACTCATGTTTATATGTTTGTTCTATTAGGAGCCACTTCCCCAGATCCCATAGAAATATGATACAGTGGTCTCTGCATAGGGCCCTATGGGCAAGCCTGCAAATGCATAGCAGTGTAGAATGCAGTGTAAATATGCAGTGTAAATGGACAGCGGTGTAGAATGCAGTGTAAATGCACAGCTGCACAGTAGGGCAGAATGCAATGTGAGCATGTTAAGAATAAAGCCCCATGCCAAGATGTTCAGAGTGAAAGCAGGCACCGAAGGAGGCCACAGTATCAAACTCATTTGTGCTAATGCAATTCTTGTTGTCTTGCCATATGAAGAGATCCATTCCCCGTGTAATTTTGCATATCACAGACAAAGGTAATAGTCACAGTGGCCATTTCATGTGGCAGTTCTGCCTGTTTCACGCTTATTTCCTGACAACATATATTTTTATTGTCCTCATTGTGTACCAGTGGCGTTTAGGATAGATTTTAAAGTGTTATGGATTACTTCTCCTGCATTACATGTTTTTGCCCAAAAGCCCAAATACAAATACTCAAAGCTCCTGACTTTTCATCTGCCCAAACCGGATCTCAGATCTGATAAGTCTCTATTAAATATTCCTATGAGCCATTACAAAAGAAAGGTTGTCACTTTTAAAAGCACAAAAACTAAAATTGTCAAATTTATTTATTTCCCCTAATTATTTAACCTTATTATACTTTTTTTTATTTTATTGTATTATTATATATTTTTTTACTAGGTACTGTTTTACCGTTTTGTGTATGTGTTTAAATTATTACCATATTTTATTTTCCTTTGCTTTAAAGCCCTTTGAACCTCCCCTTTGAAAAGTGCTGTATAAAGTTTTATTATTTGCTAATACTTACATTCAGGTACTGTTTTACTGTTTTGTGTATGTGTTTAAATTATTACCATATTTTATTTTCCTTTGCTTTAAAGCCCTTTGAACCTCCCCTTTGAAAAGTGCTGTATAAAGTTGTATTATTTGCTAATACCTACATACAGTATGCGTGACCATTATACACATCTAAAATCTCTGAAGGTTTTGGTTACCTTACGATGTCATGTGCCTGGTATGACCTCTGACCTCTGACGCCTGCTGTCTCTGGTCCCCCAGAGCTCCTGAGATCATCCTGGGCCTTCCCTTCTGTGAGGCCATCGACATGTGGTCCCTGGGGTGCGTCATCGCCGAGCTCTTCCTGGGGTGGCCTCTGTATCCGGGGGCGTCTGAGTACGATCAGGTGAGTCTGGGGCAGAAAGGAGAGCCCGGGGTCGAGTTCCCGCCCAGCATCACACCGAGGCGTCCCTCCCGCTTGCCTCTCCACTCCCTCCCTGTTTTTCCTAGACAGATGCCACAGAGTCTTGCCCAACACATTTCCTACACCTTAAGCATTTAGCAGAGCAACTTAGAGCTTGTTTTACATTCCTTACATACGGTCCATTTATACAGCTGGATTTACTGAAGCAACCTGGGTTAAGTAGCTTTGCTCAAGGGTACAATGGTAGTACCCTTCCTGAGAATTTAACCTGCAGTCTATGAGTTATAAGACCAGTTCATACAGCACAATACATTTCTACAGTCGGATATTTACTGAAGCAGTTCAGGTGAAGTACCTTGGTCAAAGGGTAAAACAGCTGTGCCCCCATGTAACGGAGTTGGTTAGTTCTGCCCGCAGCGAGTTTCGAACTGAGGATCTCAACGCGACAAGAGAGCGATTTAGCCCGCTGAGCTAAAGACACAAGTCTCTAACTCTGGGAACTAATCACACTCTTATCCACGTCACATTCTGTAGCGGACGCTCACGTACCAAAGCTCATCTGCTACACCCACATGGGAATTTAAGCTGCAACATCTGAGTTACAAACCCAGCTCCTTAACCACTACACTGCAGTGCCGCTCAATAAACAGGGCAGCTCTGTTCCGGAAAAAGACGACGCGTCTCTTTTTATGAGATAAATCTGGGCAGAGAGACCCTGGGCTCCTTCTCAGAACAAATCAGATTTTTCTATTTTCTTTGTCTCTTTTTCCCCACATCTGAAGTCCTTAAACACATCCAAGAGCTTTTATAATTTACCACCCTTGATTGAAGCTTCTTGAGTGCTTCCCCCCAACCCCCAATCTTCCCATTCTGTTTGAACATCTTTTCATGTCTCTGCATACAGTTCTGGCCAACGTTATAGGCACCCTTACATTTTATGTAGATAATGTACAATATCTTTTGAAATAATTGGAAGTTCAGTTTGGCCATCACAAGATTTTTATTAGATTTTTACCATTATAGAACAAAAAAGTGTTTAAAGACCTTTTAAGGTTTTCACTGAAGAAACAGAATGAATGGCCTTGAAAACATTATTGCCACCCTTTTCTAATACTTCGTTGCACAGCCTTTGGTAATGATGACTGCTTCCAAACATTTCTTTTTTTTTTTTTTTTTGTTTCAGATTTTCTCCCATTTTCTCCCAATTTAGTAGCCAATTACACCATCTATTTTTTATGTCAACCCCCCCCTCGTATAGTTCACTGCCATAGCCCTGTGACCGGTAGTGATACTACAAAGCCACTCCTGTGTGCAGCAAACTTCCTGTCAGCTTCCCTCCCCCCTCCCTGGGGCGGACATCCAATTGCCACCCCTGGTGGCACTCCCGGCCAGAGCCGACTCTCGCGCGGCCGGTGGAATCAAACTCCGGTCACAGTGGCCAGCATAGAATGTTGTAACCACTAGACCACCCGGGAGGCCTGCTTCCAAACGTTTATTGTAACCATCAATGTTTGAGAAGCCATACATAAATAAATAAAAATTGTATTATTATTGTTTGATCGTGTGCTGTTGTAAATCAAACAGATTAACGCGTGAAGACCGAAAGTTGTTTCAATTTCCAATGAATTTAGACTACATTGTACATTATCTACAGAAAATGCAAGGGTGCCAATAACGTTGGCCAAAACTGTAAAACACTAGAGGACTTGTGGACAGCACCATAATCGGTGACATAATTTTATAACCTGAATTGAACCAGGTGATGGGTCAGTACTCACTTGTAGACTGTGTAGCGGACAGTGTTAAAGGTGAACCAGCATGTGTGCTGGTTTTGATCATGTTTTAATTTGCTGTGCATCTACGCACACGGTCCCTTGATTTCCCATGATTGCATTCATGATTCCCCTGTTGTGTGGTAGAATGATTTGACTTTGCAGTGTGTTGCGTTGTGGCATATCTTTAAATCAAACACTTTTTTTCAATTTTTTATTAGTTTTGCGGATATTGATTTTGATGTGAAGCATGTTAATGTTTTTCTCCCTCCAGATTCGGTACATCTCTCAGACACAGGGGCTGCCAGCGGAGTATCTGTTGAGCGCGGGAACAAAGACCACAAGGTTCTTCAACAGAGACCCTGACTCCACCTACCCACTGTGGAGACTGAAGGTAGGGTCACCGCACAGTGCTCTACAGTACGTGCACCCACACGCACTTCCCACATGCATGCACATATGCGCCCACACGCACTTCCCACATACAGTGCCAGTCAAAAGTTTGAGTACACCTGCTGGAAACTAGGTTTATCTCATAATTGACAATGTTTTACACCATATAAGTTTCTTTAAATACTTGAAAATTACAAAAAACACATGTAACGATAAACAAAAGGAACATCAAAGCAATGTTCAATAAAATTAAATTGATAATTGAATCTTGGATTCCTCAAAATAGCCACCCTTTGCTGTGATAACAGCCTCACAAACACAGGCCATTCGGTTAATAAGTTTAAGCAGGAAATCACCCGATATGTCTACCCAGCTCTCCTGCAGCAATTCCCAGAGGCACTTGTGAGTTGCTTTGCTTTGACTGTTCTGTCCAGTTCATACCATACAAGTTATATGGGATTGAAGTCTGGACACTGGGCAGGCCAGGTCATTAGTTTGAGTTGTCCTTCACGTTCCCCCTTCACCATATAGTTCTTGCACAACTTCAAGGTGTGTTTCGGGTCGTTATCTTGCTCAAGAATGAAGGAGTGCCTGCTTACCTGTAGTCCAGATGGAAGGTGTCCTCAAACCTTTGGCTGGTACTGTACATGCACATATGCGCCCACATGCACTTCCAACATACATGCACATACGCACCCACATGCACTTTGCTCATACATGCGTGTACATGCGCATGAACCTGGGTGACACTGTGGCATGTGCATTAGCGAGGTGAACAAATGAAACACCGCATGCGAATTCAGATCAGCCCAGCCTTCCTGGGTGACACTGGCAAGCTGGCTGTTTCCACGCGTGAACACCCGAGCAAACGCTCCGCTCTCAGGCCCCAACCGTCGAGCCCGAGGCGCCTGCGGTCTGCTTCTCCCTGAGAAGAATCCAGGGTCGGCCCGGCTCGGGTGGAAAAGCCCCGAGGACAGCGCTGATTTCACCCCGTCCTGTGAATGATTGACAACATAAAAAGTGGCAGTGAGCAAACTTAAAGGGCTAACGAGAGAAGAGCGTGCTTCACACGAGACGAGTCGGTGAGCAGGTGGTGTGGCGCCGGACAGACCCAAGTCACAGGGGTGGTTCTCTCGATTTTCCCACCGGGTTTTTTTTTTTTTGCATGGGCCCTCTTGTGATGTCAGGAAGTGAAACGTCATGCTTTATCTGGCATGAAGGGCCCGTTCACAGTGCCACTCTCCCATGAAGATGGCTCAGCTAGGGGTAGTTGTGTTTGTCTGCCCGTCACCCCCGAATTGAGCACATCTCCATGGAAATTTCCCTGGGTTGCCGTCATCACACGGTCATTACAAGATAATACAAGAATTTGAGCATGCTTGCATAATTAATACCCAGCTGCAGTCGTTTGCTTTTTCCATGGTTCGTGGCGTGGCAGAAACGGAAAGCCTGACACTTTTTCCTGCACGTGAGACACGTCCACACGTCTGCCTGCAAAAACGACTCGAACGCTTTGTGCCTAAACTCATCGAACAGCTGAAGTTAGGATTACGACATGGCAGCTGTGTGGCTCAGTGGTCAAGACTGAACTCGCAGAAGGTCGCAAATTAGAATTCCAGCAAGATGCTTCAGTTGTCTAAAATAAGTAATGTATGAAATTGTTACATATTATGTAAACGGTTTTATGTAATTTGTCTTTATTATGTTCATGCGATGATAAGTAAATAATAAGAGCCAGAGAATGTGTGTGTAGCATGGGAGTCCTGCTGTTCGGTTATGAAAAAAAGAGTGTTTGTCTTTATCCCGGGCCATACTTGTGCCAGACCTGGGCCAGACCTCGGTCACATACACTTTTGAAATACTTAACCTCTTTTAGATGCCAGTAACTTTAGAATTAGAAAACACTCCCGCAGAACCCTGAGAATTTTTCAGTTACAACCAAAACACACAATCGCTTCTAAGAAGAACCTCGACTTGATCACTGGTGAAAATAAATGCCTCTCTCTTCTCTTTTAAGTAATGCACAGGAACTTCACTGGTGTCTAAAGGGTTTACTTGTTTAACCTGAGGTGTACGATGAGCTCACTCCCCGCTGGAAGGACAGACAGAAACAGAAAGCGCAGCCTGTGTGGTGGGAGGGACACCTTACCTGAGATTGCCTCCTGTTTCCACAGACGCAGGAGGACCACGAGGGAGAGACGGGGATCAAATCGAAGGAGGCACGGAAGTACATCTTCAACTGCTTGGATGACATGGCGCAGGTAGGTTAGCCGCCTAGTCGATCGGGTGCCCTGCAGTTTGCTGTGCCGGCCGTGTGTGAAACGGGCCCATTCAGATGCTCGCTAGTCTGCGCTCTCCTGAATTCGTAGAGGAGGCCTGTGAATTTGAGGACCTTGGGCATTCCACAGTGGGAGTAGAGGTTTACGAACTTTGTCCACCAGGAGTTTCGCTTCATCGGGCCGGGTGTTTGTTTGAAATTGGTTTACAGTGGGTTAGGTCCCTGCTTCGTGCCTGCTTCTGCAGATCGGCCAAATACATCCAGTTAAAGGTTCCTGACTGGAATGAGCTTCAGAAAACCTTGAAACTGGATCGTTTTGTCTCTGCGTCTGTTTTTAAATCTTGTATTTTGAACATTTTGACAGACGCTTGCAATTGCTACAATTAAGTTATTTTTAGCTCTTTGTGTGCCTGTATTTTATGCTCGGACATTGTGCCCGCTTGTATCTGATGGGAACCTGATTGTGATTTGTTTGTGTTTTGTGTCGTTTTTCTTTTGCCGCTTGTGTCGTTGTGTTGTGGCCTCTTGGCCAAGCCGTTATTGAAAATGAGAACCGGTTCTCAGTTGACTTGCGTGGTTGAATAAAGTTGAAATTAAAAAAGTTTCATGACTGCAGAAAAGAGTGTGTGAGGGAGGGAGGAAGAGGAGGGAGGAATTAGGGTGAAGCATGCAGAGTGCATGGTAAAAGCTACAGTGCCCCCACTGGTATCCAATGAGATAGGTGAAAGTAAACACTTAACATCAAAGGAGAAAGACTTAAGAGTGACTTTTTCAGACCAGGAGGAAATCACACCTCCGTAGATGTTGAGCTTTTCACAGAGAGGCCAGCGGTTCGAGTTTTGATTTCTGAGAAGTGTCCTGTGTTTGTACTTGCGGTAAAAAGATCTGAGGAATGTTGGGGCTTGGAGAGACAAGAAAAACGGGGTTCTTTTTGGCTGAAGGGAGTTATGGAGGAGTGCTGCCGGAGGGATAGCTCTTGAGTGCCTGGGGCAGGGGAGAGGGGTTGTTTTGTAGTGAAAGGTGTAAAGATCGATGGTCACGAGGAGTGCAGTGCTTTTGAAATGTTAGTTTGCACAAGCCGCACATGCAACCACCTCAGCTAGCTCCAAGGCCGCAGACTTCCAGCAGCTGTGGAGGAGCTGTTCAGAGCTTTGCATTAAGACAAGGTCATCTACACACTTATGACAGAGAGATTCCCAAGGTCAGGCCCATGATTTTA
The DNA here is from genome assembly GCA_029706075.1 of Aldrovandia affinis. Taxonomy (NCBI): domain Eukaryota; kingdom Metazoa; phylum Chordata; class Actinopteri; order Notacanthiformes; family Halosauridae; genus Aldrovandia; species Aldrovandia affinis. Next base: position 25,791 of record JAINUG010000150.1, read on the forward strand.
GTGTTGCTTTTATTGTATGCATACATACCGGGATCTATCAATCCCTTTATACAAACTGTAAAAGAGCACTTTATTTAGTTTTGGGTTGGGTTTTTTTACATTTAAAAGAGATCAACGTGTGACTGTAGGCTGAATTTTTAAAATGTGCTCTCACTGCCCTGCCATTTTACTGAGGTGGTATGAAAATGGCATATTTGTTTTAAGACTAATTTTACATATTGGACATTTAGCAGATGCTCTTATCCAGAGCGACTTACAATGCATGACCCCCGTGCAAAATAACCACAGTGTTTTCTGTCTCAGTCAGGTCAGTGTTTACCAGCATTGTGCAAATGGATTTGTTTATGCAAACAGGGTGGTTATACAACCTGGGAGGGAACTTGCGTCTAAACACTAGTCTAAAGGACTATCCGCCAAACGGGCTGTGCGTTATTTTGTGCAGGTGAGACGTGTCAACAACTCTGCTTGTAAAAATGACGCAAACGCTTTCTGCCCAATATTCGTCTCAACAGCAAAAGCTATGATATGGCAGCTGTGCGGCTCAGTGGTTAAGGAGCTGAACGTAACCAGCGAATTATAATTCCAGCAATTCCGCCGAAGACCTTGGTTCACTTTGAGTGTTTCTGAGGTCTCCAAAAATAAAGTAAGGAATGATCAAAAAGCCCTGAAGTCTGCACAATAATGAGAATAAATAAATGAAATATTTTTTTCCAACTGAGAAGCAGAAGTGGATTTATAAAGATGTGTTTGTTTGTATAATGTTGAACCGCGTGGCGCAGGGAAGGGGAAAGTGGCTGGAGTACTGGCCCAGGGCGTGGGTCGGGCCAACGCCAAAGTGCACCCTGGGAAATGTGGTTCAGGCAGACGGGCCCTTGAGGAGACTCTGGCCACGCTGCTGTGGTGTAGAGTCTGACGATACGGAGAGCACAAACTCGTCACCCGTCGCCCGAGGGAAGGTCACGACCTTTCCCCTTCCCCCTCTCTCTCTTTCTCTCTCTCTCGCCCTCTTGTGGGAAAAGAAAACAGAGAGGCACAACCGGTAAAGGCACTTGTTCTAAGTGCGGGTTGCCCACTGCAGCCTGGGTTCGAACCAGCCCGACTTTGGCCGGGAATCCCCGGCGATTGGCTGTCCACCTCCAGGAGGAGGGTGGGAATTTGACATGAGTTTGCAGCATGCGAAGCAGCTCTGTGTGCATCATAGTTACGGTTGGCGGCTCAGCGGATTGGCTCTCAGAGGAGGCGGTTTGGCGTCTTTGTCACCGCCGGCCCCAGAGTTACGGTGGTGAACTCACAAAATGGGGGGGCGTAGGTGAACTAGAAAAGGGTACAACAATTGGCCACCAAATTAGAAGAAAATGGAGGAGGCCCCTTATAGTGTAATAATAAGGCACGTCACGTGTCCCTTGTGATGACATTTTTCAAGCGGTTGAAACGGGACCGTGCAGGCCAGCATTTTGGCTCGGCCGGTTCCTCTGTGCCCCCCAGCATGCCCAAAGTCTTCAGTGAAGGGGGCGCCTCCCCTGCCCCGGACTAGACTACCGCGCTGCCACCTGAGGGACCCCAAATACACCCCTTTCCCCTGACTGGGGGGGGAAAACGTGTGAGGGACGCTGCTGCTTGCCATTTTATGAATGCCGCTTGAGGCATTTTGAAGGGAATTTCATGAAGCAAGATGCATTGTGGGGGAACAGAAGCTGCAGCCCTGCTCCTCTGGAGCTTGGAGACTCCACACCTTCAAACCAATGCCCCCCTTCAGAGAGGGTATTATTATATTATAGTATATATTATATTATATTATATTATATTTTATTAACGATTCGTATTCTTAATAAAAAGGAGAGCCCCCACGCCCACCCCCACACACACACACTCCTTGCGTACCTTGCAATTGTGTTGTAAAGGTAACTGCCAAAATAAAGGAAACACTTGAGTAAATGAAGGGTTCTGGCGACTCTGTTATGCTATGGGGTGCATTTTCCTGGCATGGTTTAGGTCCACTCAACCCCTTAGAGGGCAAGGGAAACGCCAATAAACACAATGCCATTCTGAGAATTTCTATCCTGATGGAAGTGGTCTCCTCCAGGATGACAATGCCCTGATCCACAGGGCACGAGTGGTCACTGAATGGTTTGATGAACATGGAAACGATATAAACCACATGATGGAATTTCTCATGGAATAATGGTGTTGCATCCCTTCAGTAGAGTTCCAGACCCTTGTAAAGGATAGTGAGAGAGGTCCAGGTGCTTCTGTTTGGGCAGTGAGGAGCAGCAGCTGTGATGTGTCTTGAGTGCTCTATGATTTCAGATTCTGGACCGTCAACAGTGTTTTAGGACTGCTTTAATCTCACCGACTTTAGCGCTCATTTAAATACGTTTAGAGGAACGCACAGCTGCTGCTGTTTGGGAATGTGTGTGTGTGTGTGCACGCGCTGTGTGTGTTTGTGTGTGTGTGTGTGTGTGTGTGTGTGTGTGTGTGTGTGTGTGTGTGTGTGTGTGTGTGTGTGTGTGTGTGTGTGTGTGTGTGTATTTATATATATATGTGCGCGCGTGCGTGCGTGCACGTGTGTGTGTGTGTGTGTGTGTGTGTGTGTGTGTTTGTGCGCGCGAACTCGTGTGTGCATGCACGTGTGTGTGTGTGTGTGTGTCTCTGCTTTTGTGTGTGTGTGCGCGCATGCGTGTGCGTGTGGGCGCATATGCGTGTGGAAGTGTGAACGAACGAACTAACACTTTGTACATGACAATCCAGAGCTGTGGATGTGGAGCCCTTCGGCACACCAAAACATTTGCACTCACGTCATGCGCGTTCCTCAATGTCATCCCTTCACGCAAAAGGACAGTTTGATTACTCCTCAGTTCATTTTGGAGATTATTCCTTTATCGTGCGGAGGTGCAGGGGGGTTGGGAAAGAGGAGTGAATGAAAGGAGGAATTAGGTGTCCGTGACTGGCGGTGCATCAGATAGGTCCTTGAGCAGGGCAGCAGATAAGAGCTCTGAAAAATGGGCCCCACTATCTCCACTCTGAATCCCCAGCCTGGCCTCACACCTGCACATTCGGCCTGCTTCACCACATGACGTCCACTTCCACACATTTCCCCCCTTTTAATGTTCATAATTTGTTATGTGTCAGTTTAATGTTTAATTTTGTTATTTTGTTTACAATTACAGTGTACAATTTAGTCATTTGGCAGAGATTTTAATCAAAGTGGCTTACAGAAGTGGATTAAAATGACACGAGAATCCTCCTGGACTTATCGATCAGTGTCAGAGAGAAAGGATAGATTGTTCTTTTTTATTTTTTTTTTTTATTATTTACTTAATTGAGTTAGTTTTTTGCAAGCCTTTTGTAGCCTTTTCTGAAGGAGGGCCGGTGATTCTCCCGACCTGTTTTTGTTTTCCTCAAACAAAGTATGGATTTTCAAGATAAATACTGTACACCACCACTGTGACACAACACACACACACACACACACACACACACACACACACACACACACACACACACACACACAGGCAGTATTGTTTACTCTTTGGTGCGTGTGAGAAGGCTTCGGGCGGGGAACCTGCTGCTTGCTGACAGGGTTAGAATGTGACCCCTGAAACACATTGTAATAGTCAGACCACACGTGCACCAGCTTTCATTTCAGTTGTTTCAGATGTTTTGCTGTGGGAGCCAGAGACGTCGAATGGCTGTGCTGTTTGCTATTAATAACTGTGCAAATATTTACGCATTCGCGGTGAAATGCAGGGTTGTCACTGCGCTTTGTAAGACACATGGTGAAACCGTAACCGACGTATTGAAAGGGAGACCGTGCCACAAATCGCAGCGGCCGGCTCCAGCCGGCAGCAATAACTGAAGCTGCAATAAATTCAGCCGTCTATCAGAAGCCCTCTTAACAGATCGAGCTAAATGCTGACGGCTACGTTCAGAGCGCGCTCCGTCAGTGCCCAGGCTTAGGGAGAAAGACTATTCTGCCCTGTTACTTAATTCTCACGGCGGTGTCGTGTGAGTTCAGCTCCCAGAGCCGATGCACGCTGAGGTGTTCTCTCTGTGACAACGCGCAGGTGAACATGACGTCCGATCTGGAGGGCAGCGAGATGCTGGCGGAGAAGGCCGACCGCCGGGAGTTCATTGACCTCCTGACCAAGATGCTGACCATCGACGCGGACAAACGGATCACCCCCATCGAGACGCTCAACCACCCTTTCGTTACCATGACGCACCTCCTGGACTTCCCCCACAGCACACAGTAGGTTCAGCGGCGGGGGAGGAGAGGGTGGAGCTTATAGATGGGTAGGGAGTGGGTGGAGCTTATAGATGGGTAGGGAGTGGGTGGAGCTTATAGGCAGGTAGGGAGTGGGTGGAGTTTATGGAAGGGCAGGGAGTGGGTGGAGCTTATAGAGAAGTATTTACAACCAGTTACAGCCGAGTGTTGATGGGAATGACAAACAGAACGAGCTTAGCTCCTCGCTCTTTCGACAGCTTTAGTGTTATATATGTCAGCACATCTTTTAATCTTTTACCCCTTAACTGCTTCAGAGTCTATCCATTTACTTCTATATATCTTTTTTTGCTGTTTTTTGGAAAGAGGAGGATATTTTTAAATCACAAAAAGATTACATTATTTTGTCGTTTCTTTCTTTCTTTTAAAAAGCAGGATATTTTTTTATGGATTTAAATAATCAAAAGGGAAAAAAACCCAGTGTGCCATCTGTTTTCATCTTCACATTGTTTGGGAGATGACATCACTCGCATTTTAGTCATTAGGCTGTTAAGCACTTTTATAGCATCTCGCTACTTCCGTTCCAGGATGCCAAACTGCGAGGGGCATGCCGCTCAGTAAAAGCAAACAAACAAAAACAAGTGAAGACGCTTTGCCCACAAGGAGCTTTGCTAAAGCGCTTTCCCTAATGCCGCCCTGTGCGTTCTCTCTTCCTCGCCCGCAGCGTAAAGTCCTGCTTCCAGAGCATGGAGATCTGCAAGCGCAGGATGAACATGTACGACACGGTCAACCAGAGCAAGACCCCCTTCATCACCCACGTGGCCCCCACCACCTCAACCAACCTCACCATGACCTTCAACAACCAGCTCAACACTATCCACAGCCAGGTCAGTTAACACAACCAGCTCAATACTGCCCACAGCCAGGTCAGTTAACACAACCAGCTCAACACTATCCACAGCCAGGTCAGTTAACACAACCAGCTCAACACTCCCCACAGCCAGGTCAGTTAACACAACCAGCTCAACACTGTCCACAGCCAGGTCAGTTAACACAACCAGCTCAACGCTGTCCACAGCCAGGTCAGTTAACACAACCAGCTCAACGCTGTCCACAGCCAGGTCAGTTAACACAACCAGCTCAACACTGTCCACAGCCAGGTCAGTTAACACAACCAGCTCAACGCTGTCCACAGCCAGGTCAGTTAACACAACCAGCTCAACACTCCCCACAGCCAGGTCAGTTAACACAACCAGCTCAACACTCCCCACAGCCAGGTCAGTCTCCCAGGCCTCCTGCATTCTGTCTCCCCCTCTCGGGGGGGGGACGAGTGTTGCTCTTGCAGTTGCAGATGAGGGGAATGGGGGCGCTATGGGGGAGGTCTGGGGAACAGTTGTCCTCCTTCAGCTGCCCGCGATGCGATCTGTCCCCATTCATTTGTGTTGCATATTCATTGTTTAAGTGAAAGAAGCGGAAAGCGTTATCTGATTGTTCTCACTGCTCAGCGGTGAACCTCCCCGTCACTCCTCCCACCCGGGGCCACGTTTCACACAGTGAAGCGCTCAGTGTTAGTTCAACTCTTTAAACGGAGCAGTTTGTATGAGTCCAAAGGGGATCACATGCACTCTTTCAGAGCGAACACTGCACGTTGTTACTGGGCAGCCCCTCCAGCCCCGAACAAACGCACTCGCATTCCTCTTTTCCGTTTCTCCCCACCATCAGTTTTTGGCTTTTAGAGGTTTTTTGTTTTTGTTGCTCGCCTCACAATTCATCACATTTCAAATGATTTCACGCCGTTCGAGCGCAATTATCTGGAACACAAAGCAAGGAACTGTTTTTTTTTTCTGGCTTTGCAGAATGCTATGTTTCCTTTCATTTTCAGGAACAGCAGCTCCACACATACACGTCCAGCGCGCTGTAAAACTCCAGTTGTCCGGTCGCGATAATGGGACTTGTATCTGTCCATGAATAACGCAGTTCAGGGCAAAGCAAAGGGAGACCTAAGTCAGAGATTTATTCTCTGGATTTTTTTTTTTGGGGGGGGGGGCAAAACATTATTCTTGTGTTATTTGTGGAGCTCTGGGGACGCAGTGTTTGTTTTTGCCTGATGAATGCTACAGTGGCATATTGATTAACTCCCTCCCCTGGTACTCCTTGAGTACTAAGGAGAGAAAAAAAAGAAAAGAAAAATTGAAGCGCAGCCTCAGGATTCTTCCTCCTACGCGAGCTTAATAAAAAAAAAAGGCCGCAATTACCGTGCTATCATAAAACCGTATTGCGGAAGTAAAAGGTGAAAACACCTTGTATTTTACAAAGTCATTGGTGAGGAGGGGGTGTGTGAGGCGATTTGTTGAGGCTGGCCAAGAGTGGCACACGCCCATCTTTTGGTCTGTTTATCCATCTCTCCGTCTGTTCTTGTTGCAACCTCCACAAGCTGGGATGTTTCCCCCTCATAAAACACATTCCTTTCATGGTTGCTTTTGTCTTTGACCTTTCCATAGCTCCCTGATGTGTCAATCCCCCACACACACACACACACACACACACACACGTGTCCGCCTTGCCTTCTCATTAATCTCGCCCCCTATTGAAGGGAAGTGACATTGCAGGCACTGGCTGTCAGTTAACACAACCAGCTCAACACTGCCCACAGCCAGGTCAGTTAACAACCAGCTGTATGGCTATTTTATGTCAGTTTTTGTCTTTGACCTTCTCATAGCTCCCTGATGTGTCAATCCCACACATACACACAACACACACACACACACACACACACACACACCCTGTCCGCCCTGCCTTCTCATTAATCTCACCGCCTATTGAAGGGAAAACTTGGCTGTCCTGTTGCAGTGAAACCACACAGACTGTCAGCCCAGGTCTGTGCACTTAAAGACAAGTTCACACTTGTTACAGAATGCTCTGCATGGTTTTTTTGGGGGGGTTGTTGGAAAGTAAGAGACAGACTGTTGGACTGCCTCTCTGCCGTCCATACTGTCGGTCTCTCTTGTGTACGAGGTTTGGGTCGAGGGGGGATGTGGGAAGCGTGGCTCTCTGTACCAGCTTCACTTCTTCTCCTGTGTCCCAGGGTGACTCATTAAAGAGCTCCACAAAGCCTTTCTATACCGTATGTGACACGGGTCTGTGTGCACACTTAAGCCTTTATATGCTGGCGGAGGAGGGTTTATTGAATTTGAGGGTGGAAGGTGGTGTCTCTCGCTCTCTTCATATCTGTACATGCAAGTGTCATTGCAGCTTGATCCAGGCAGAGTGGGTTGAATGGTACGGTGTGTCTGTGTGTGTGTGTGTGTGTGTGTGTGTGTGTGTGTGTGTGTGTGTGTGTGTGTGTGTGTGTGTGTGAGAGGTGTGTGTGTGAGTGACAGGCCTACAAGAACGGATTGGGCATTTCAAACTGCTAGAAAAAGCAAAAATTCATTTGAAAGTTTGAAACTTAAACGACAAAATAAAAGGTTTCAAATTAATAAATGTTAACTACGAGTACAATGTCAGCAGTTTACCATAACGTGTTCAGGTGAAACGTTGAAATGGTTCTGTTAAGTCAGTTGTGAATTCTATTGCGGACACCTCATCGTAAGCACCATTAAAACAACTTGGGCTGAATAAGGTATCAGAGTGTACCCAGTAATATGTTACCATGTGCAACGTAGGATATCCTGAAGCTAGAGTCACCAAGGGGAAAGGAAGATGTGCATAAAATGTAGTTTCTCACGTACACGCATCCAAAGTGTATATGAAACATGTTTATGCTGCAGCGCAATTCATTAGCTATAAATGTTCCACTTCAGTCACTTTAGACTCTTTTCTTTGTTGCTGTTGTGCTTTGTTTGTATGTTTTGCTATCCCAGCCCTCCTGCCATTGTTACTCCATGTGACCACAGATCCTACACCAGATACTCTGCTCTCTGTCCTTAGTGTTGCAAATTTCTCTCACCAAACTGTCGAAGGCAAAACATTCCAATTTGGTGCATATTCTGAAAATGAGTGGCCATGAGTGACCAAGTGGAATGCTGTGGGAATGAAGGTTCTGTTCAGTAGTGTAGCACTGGGAACTCCCCTTACCAACCGGAACCTCCTGTAGTTCAGAAGCAGAGAGGACGGGAGGAGCGCGGGAGCTGGGTATCTGCTGAGTCTGGAGGATCTGTGCTGCGACCCTCACCTTTTGCATTTGATTCCATCGCTCCTTTAGGCCCCCCACCTGGCTCCCTCCTCCTCCAGTGCCACCCTTTCCCTTGCCACCCCCGATGTCTCCGTACTAAACTACCAATCTGCACTCTACCAGCCCGCCGCTGTGGCCCCCAGGAGCCTGCCCCTGCAGCCTGGGGCCCCTCAGCTGTGCGCTGCCCGGCCTGACCCCTTCCAGCAGGCCCTCATCGTCTGCCCGCCAGGCTTCCAAGGTGAGCAGGGCTGCCCACGTTGGGGGGGAGGGGGGAAATCTAGTCCCCAGGCTGAGCTGAGGCCTGCCTAGATCTGCTGCCTTCTTCTTGTTGGTGGGTGGGTGGGGTGGGAATGATGTAGAAGCAGACATGGTCAGCGATGTGTTACCTGAGACTCGAGACCGAGAGAGAGAGTGAGAGAGCGAGAGATGAGAGAGATGAGACAGACACAGAGACACAGAGACACAGAGTCACAGAGTCACAGAGTCACAGAGTCACAGAGTCACAGAGTCACAGAGTCACAGAGTCACACAGAGTCACACAGAGTCACACAGAGTCACACAGAGTCACACAGAGTCACACAGAGACACACAGAGAGACACACAGAGACACACAGAGGCTATTGAAAGGCTCTTGTTACGCAGCTTGCGCTGACGTCCCCACGGAAACGGCAGTGTAGAAGAGATGCCAGCTGTGGGGGGTTTGGGGGGGTAATTTGAAAGGAATTTTAATGTCAGTGATTGTTCCTTCCACTATTTATTTCCCTGGTGCATTTCTCCCCGCTTGAGTGTGAAAGCCCACAGGGCCTGTGTGTGTGTGTGTGTGTGTGTGTGTGTGTGTGTGTGTGTGTGTGTGTGTGTGTGTGTGTGCGTGCGCGTGCGTGCGTGCGCGGCGTCTTGGCGTGCGCGTCAGTCTGTGTGCGCATCGGAGAATCCGTTTTCAGTCAAAGGTTGCGGGGGGTGTTATGGAAGTTTTTACACGATTATAACAATGTTTTCATTTTCTCCATAAAGAGGACACTGTAACACTGCTGCTTCTGTTCTCCTGGGCCAGAGCAGGAGGGGTTACCGTGCGAGCTAATGCAGCCAGGCAGCTCTTACAGACGCCACAGCGCATAGCGATCACTTTAACTTCACACTGTCATTTTGGGCCAAATGATCTTTTTTAATAGAGCGACACCAGGCCTTTGGGACCGTGGCTTTATTAGGCTGTGTGCTTGTTTTTGTGTTTTTTTCCCTCAAATAAATTGGCTGCAAAGTTATTGAATTCCATGAAAGCCAGTTCACGTCCAGCGAGACGGCTCGGCGCGGTCTGTGGGCGTGGGCGTGGAATCCACCGGAGTGGAGTCTGGGAGGGCCTCTCTCTCTCTCTCTCCGGAGGAGCGCATCACCATTAAGGCCCTGCTCGATGCGCTCACCGAGTGTTTTGTAACTCGACTCCGATATGAAATATTGATTTATTTTTTTGCCCCCTTCCACAAATTGGTGCTGTGGGACACGGCGTCTGTCCCAGGCTGAGCCCCGCGGGGCCTGACTGTCCTCTCTCTGTGCGCTCTCTCCACCGTCCGCAGGGCTGCAGGCCTCGCCGTCCAAACACGCGGGCTACTCCGTGCGCATGGAGAACGCCGTTCCCATCGTGACGCAGGCGCCCGGCGCTCCGCCGCTGCAGATCCAGCCGGGCCTCCTGGCGCAGGTAAGGAGCCCCGACCTTTGACCCTTCGCCCTGGCCCTTAAGGCGATAACTCCGTAGATCCACCTTCAGCATTTCATTTGTAATGAGTCTCAGAAGAGGAATGCCCCAACTTCAGATTGTAGCGACGGGGGGAGAGGGTGTCGTCACGTGTCGACAGTGGAGGTTGGAATGAGAATTGATTATATTTGACCCAAAAACAAGGTGAGGTGTGGAATTTCCATCCTGACAGTTAGCTTTTATATCTCTTCCTCTCCCACCTCCTCATGCCTGGGATTCCTGTCACATTGCCGCACGGGCGGTTTGGTTTGCCTGACTGCATTGTAACGTGTCCCCCCCTGGCCCTGCCGCCCCCTTCCCTGCTACCTGGCTGTGGTCGCTGAGGCGGGACGGGGCGATCCCGTGGAAGGGGAATGTGGCTGTTCTCTCTGGCCCGGCGGAGAGGCCGCCCCGCCCCCGACGCGACCGCACTTCAGAGCTGTCATTCTGTGTCACCCTCCCCCACGCGCGCCCCCTCCCCTCCCCTCCCCCTCCCTCTCCTCCCCCTCTCTCTCTCTCTCTCTGCTGGAATTTTCCATGTGCGATCGAGAGCCTCCCTTTATCTCCGCTTCATCTAGCGGCGCGCTGTCTGTTCCTTCCCCCGAAAAAAAATATCTGTCAGACTCGCTGCTGCTTCCAAAACCAGCTGGCAAAAATCATTCGGGCAAAAAAAACTGGCGGAGGACTGTGTTTACGGAGCGACGGAGGGAGACAGTGTTTCATTAACGCCGTGTTATGGCTAAGTTCGGCAACGCTGTGAACACGCATGCTCTCCAACATAAGGCGCAGAGTCAAATAGGCGCACAGGGATTTAAAGAACGAGAATCGTGATGGTTTACTTAACCGCGCAGGTCGGTTAACGTTTCCAAACGTATGGCGCGTCTCATAAGCATGCGAGTCTTATCCTCTCAATTCTACAACGACTACGTTCACCCGCTACACTCCTTCTTAAGGAACGCATAAATATACGCTGTGAAAAGGAAAACGTTTTACCGGTTTTATCGGAGTCAAATGTGAAGCTCATATCTTGGGACCGAGTGCTACGCTGACGTTCACATCTGCGTGTGGAGCATATGTTAAGTGTGTTCTGGGTTCTCCGTTAATACGCGATTATTGTCACCTGCGTTTAAAAGAAAGCGCTGCAAGTGTCCTAACCGCAGGCTGTTATCAAGCACGGAGTTATAAATCATTTTTGAGCACACAACCCCTCTCGGTCACGTTAGCACGGTCGATTTCAACCAATGCAGCCTCCGCACTGGAAAGGTCCGGAGCTAAGTGTGACTAGGCCCGTGTCTCGTGTGGATTATGGGTTGCTGGTCGGGAGCTTGTTGGGCCAGTATGGCGTAGGCTTCAGTGTACACAAAGTTAAGTCATGTGGTGGTCGTTAAAGAGTCAAGGTCAAGGTCGTGGCCCTTATGGAAAGAGTGGGAGTTTCGACGCTGGTGTCTGGTTTCCTGCGTAGCTCTCGTACTCTGGCCCGTTGACCGCCCCCTACGTTTAGACTGCGTTCCCGACCCTCCTCATTCTCCCAGCCACCGTTACAGAGAGGAAGGAGTTCTGCCAGGCCAGATAAAGGCCGAGCATGTACAGTAAATGGATGAATGAATGAAAATGCAGCGTGAAAGGATAATCTCCTTTAGCCCAGGCCCACCCTGGTGTGTGTGGGCCTCAGTGGGCCGGACGAGGGCTGGGGAGAGGAGCCTGGCCTTTATCTGGATCAGGAATGCAGAAAATGTGGGAACAATGGGGCCGGGGGGGAAGCTGGGGCTTACAGACAAAAGGGTTTCGCCCGGCGGGGGGGTGGGTGGGGGAGGGTGTTGTCATGACGATGTACCCCGGGAGGAGGAAATAGCCTCGCTGTCTGTGTAACGAACTCCGTGGCAGACAGGCACCTGGCGTGAGGGAGAGGTGTGATGAACACAGTGCAGGATGCGCCATGCGGTGTCGGCGCTGCTGTGTGTTCTGTGTGTGAGGGGGGGGTCTCCCTCCGCCCCCGCTCCTCTCTCGCTGCCACGTCCAGCAGAGCTGCACAATGTGCAGGTAACTGGCAAAATAAAGGAAACGCCAACATTAAGTGTCTGCCACTGGGCGTTGGGCCACCACCAGTGCACCTTGGTGTAGATTCTACAAGTGTCTGGAACTCTGTTGGAGGGATGCAACACCATTCTTCCACAAGCAATTCCGTCATTTGGTGTTTAGTTGATGGTGGTGGAAAACGCTGTCTCGGGCGCCGCTCCAGAATCTCCCATAAGTGTTCAATTGGGTTGAGATCTGGTGACTGAGATGGTGGTTTACATTGTTTTCATGGTGCTCAAATCATTCAGTGATCACTCGGGGCCCTGTGGATGGGGGCATTGTCCTCCTGGAAGAGACCACTCCCATCAGGATAGAAATGCTTCACCATAGGATGAAGGTGATCACTCAGAATGGCTTTGTATTTATTGGTGTTTACGCCAGAGCTGCCAGAACCCTTCATTTCAAGTGTTTCCTTTATTTTGGCAGTTACCTGTGCGCTCACTGCACCCGCATGTCTCGCGTCTCGGCCCCCGGGGGGGTGAATGCCCCAGCCTCTGCTCCCCAACCCCCACCCACCGCAGCTCAACGCTGACCTCGGGGGTAAATAGACGTGCAGACAGTATTAAAGGAACAATTCATTAGCTGTACATTAAACTAGCAATCAATAGCGCTGCATTAAACTATTAGAGCTACACAGCAGCCTCAGCCCTGGGCAAATTACGGCCGGCACTCTGCTGCTGCAACTACAAAAGCAGCTCCTTTCAAAGGCCTCTGAATTTAATTAAAACCTAAGCAGATTTGGGAATGTCTCACAGTTTCCTCGCTGGCTGCTAGATACGGCGCGCCTTCATTGACGGCGCGAGGGCGAGGGCGTTATCGGTTGTGTGACTGCGCTGTGAGGATGACGCCATTAGTTGTGTGTTTCCGCATTTGCTTCGCCCCCCCCCCCCGATACATTGTGCGTTCTAAATCACGCCGCTGAGCCCACCCGCCCGCCCGGGGGGTTCTAACTCGTCGTTCTGTTTCGCTGCGCCTTTCATCTTTTATGCAGCTGTCGTGCTATCGTCTTTATCGGCGACCGCTTCCTGACACGCGGTTACAATTTCATACAAAGGTCTTTGCAAAAAAAAAAAAATCTATAAATAAATAGAATGATAATTTAAAAGGAATCCGCGGGGAACAGCCAGAGCATTTGAATGCGACGGGCGCAGCGATGCGCCAAGGTTCATGTCGGGAGGACAAAGGAGTGGACACACTCTGCAGGGGGACGTGTTTCGTTCCCGGGGGTTAACCGTTGAAACGCGCTCGGACAGATCGATCCACAATAAGGGAAGCGTCCGTCTCTGCCTTTCCCTTTCTGTAACCTGAATTACACTCACTTCACAGCTATCGTATATGTTTTGGGGCAGCAGTGTAGTGTAATGGTTGGGGAGGTGGACTTGTAACACAGAGGTTGCTGGTTCTATTCCCAGGTGGGGGGGACTGTTGTTGTACCCTTGAGCAAAGGTGCTTAACCTGAATTGCTTCTGTAAAATATCCAGCTGTATAAATGTATTGTATGTAAACAAATTGAAACTATGTCTGTAAGACACTCTGGATAAGAGCGTCTGCTAAATGGCTGAATGTAAGTGCCCTCCAGAATTATTGGCACCCTTGGTAAAGATGAGCAAAATAGGCTATGAAAAATGTCTCTCTCTCTCTCTCTGTCTCTCTCTCTCTCTGTCTCTCTCTCTCTCTCTTTTTCTCTCTCTCTCTCTCTCTCTGTCTCTCTCTCTCTCTCTCTGTCTCTCTCTCTCTGTCTCTCTCTCTCTCTCTCTCTCTCTCTCTCTCTGTCTCTCTCTCTCTCTCTGTCTCTCTCTGTCTCTCTCTCTCTCTCTCTCTCTCTCTCTCTCTCTCTCTCTCTCTCTCTCTGTCTCTCTCTCTCTCTCTCTCTCTCTCTCTCTCTCTCTCTCTGTCTCTCTCTCTCTCTCTCTCTCTCTCTCTGTCTCTCTCTCTCTCTCTCTCTCTCTCTGTCTCTCTCTCTCTCTCTCTCTCTCTCTCTCTCTCTCTCTGTCTCTCTCTCTCTCTCTCTCTCTCTCTCTCTCTCTCTCTCTCTCTCTCTCTCTCTCTCTCTCTCTCTCTCTCTCTCTCTCTCTCTCTCTCTCTCTCTCTCTCTCTCTCTCTCTCTCTTCTCTCTCTCCCTCCCCCTCCCTCTCTCTCCAGCAGGCCTGGCCCAGTGGTACCCAGCAGATCCTGCTCCCTCCGGCCTGGCAGCAGCTGGCCCACACCTCTGTGCAGCACGCCGCGGTCATACCCGACACCATGAGCGGCCCCCAGCCGCTGGCCAACTGGAGGTGAGCGCCCAGCCCGCTTCACTTTACTCGCTTTTATAAAGTACACTGTCACAAAACGCTTAACCAAAGAGAACCCAGGCCTCGACCCTGCCAAAAAGCAAGCCAAGGCAACAGAAGCAGAAAGACTCATTTGGTCGAGAGTATAGGGAAAGACTTGGGCCAGACTAAAGGGGGGCGATCCTCTTCTGTTCAGCACAGGGTGTGTTCAAAAACCGTACCAGGGTCAGTCCAAGGGAGAGGCAGGGGTGGCTGGCTTTGTGCCTCGAGCAGCGACAAACCCCAGTCTGTCAGTGTAAAGGACGAACGATAGCAGCGTGCTGAAGAACGGACACAGACCCCAATGGAGGGCGCTCCACAGACACAAGAGGCAGCCCAGGGTCACACGCTGCGCTCAAACCCTTTAGACCAGGAGACCTTACGCTCTGCAGTCCTGGAGGGCCACAATGACTCCCAGCACTGTCTCCCGAGATCCCTGCTTTAGATGCCATTGATTTGATATTTTGGATAGTGGCGTGTTTCCTTGAGAGCTCCGGCATCTAAACGTTAAGCGTGTTTCAAAGACGTCTTTGACCCAGGTTCTGGACGCCTGGTATCGGACCGGCTGTTTTATCCAGAGGGAAACCAACCCGGCGACAAGCCGAGAGTCAGGAAAAAATAAAAGATTGAACGGGGGGAGAAGAAGAACAGCGGCGCGCTGACGCTCAGACATCAGACGCCGACGGACAGACGGCCCTGAGGCAAGGCGCTGGAGATGTGAGGGGACTGTTTAACGAGCCCTTTTAAGTGCGTCGAGGCGCAGGGAGCGCACTGAGCAGCAGGGGGCCCCGGAGAGACATGCACGAGATACCGGAGCGGACGTTTGTCAACGCTGCCATTTCAGACGCTGTGAGTCACTGAGGTGACGTGTTTAGACAGGGAGGGGGTCCGGGGGGGGGGGCATGGACGCGATAAATGGACAGACGTGTGTCAGTGTTGCTCTCTCTGAGACGGTGAGTCATTGAACGCTGGCTTATTAAAGATAGACGGAGTGGGGTGAAGAACGCACGAGGAGGAGGGTGCGGAGGCCAGCGACAGAGCGACAGCGACAGAGCGACAGCGACGGGGTGGCGCGCGAGTCGTAAAGGGGGCGCTGGGGTGGCTCGTGCAGTTAAGACGCTGCTCTAGTGTGGCTAGTACGGTTAGCCGTAGCGCCGCCTGGGGAGGAAGGGATTCCTGTCAGTGGGATGGCCGTGTCCTGTCGCACAGCAGCGACCCCTGCTGGTCAGTCGGGTGTCCGCAGTCTACCTGCGCAAGCTGCGCATGAAGTTTCCTCCTCCGACTGAATGTCTTTGCGAGCTGTAACCGGTGCACGAAAACCAACCGCGGCTGACATTGAAAGAGGACCACGGGCACACACACATTGAGCGTTCCAAATTGGGGGTAAAATGAAAGAATAAAGGGTGTGGGGGCACGGAGTCACTCGGAGCGGGGATGTAGCAGCCGCTCGGGGGTGACAGCCCCGTGGCTCAGAGCTCCATTGTCCTCGGCAGCCCCTTAACAAAAGTGTCGCACTTCCTCTGCAGAGCAATTCTTCCACAGCTGCGGGTGACAGCCCTGGCTCTCCTCCCTGCCCCTTCCTGTGGCCGCTGCTGCCACCTACTGGCTGATGTGTGCAACAACAAGAAACTATATTCACATGCAGGCACTTTACATTATAGGCATTTGCTTTACTTTTATTGTTGACTCAATATGTTGCTGGCCAGTCTAAAAAGAAAAATATATAATAATAATTCACCTCCAGCTGTGCAAGAAGATCTCTCCCTTTGTAACATTCGGTTGTACATGAGTTTTTGCCGCAGGGCCATTTTTAATACGTGTTTGTATAAAGGCTGTGCTTTGTGTTCTGTTGTTCCGCAGGAATTCTCATCCCCACGGCAACCATTACGGCTCCATCATGCAGCAGCCGGCCCTGCTCGCTGGTCACGTGACCCTCCCCTCCGCCCAGCCTCTGAACGTGGGCGTGGCCCACGTCATGAGGCAACAGCCAACCAGCAGCTCCGCCTCCAAAAAGAACAAGCAGCACCAGGGGTCTGCCAGGTAGGCTCACATCGCCACCCTCACCCACAAATGGGTGCCTGCCTATACCCATTTCAATTCATTCATTTACAACCTTGTTGGACCTTGGAACCTGAAACTCTTTGCTTGAGTTTTTTCAAGCAATATAACTGTTGAAATTTCACTTGGCTTTTTCCCAAGTCATTACATTACATTACAGGCATTTAGCAGACGCTCTTATCCAGAGCGACTTACAGTTTACATTTCTTTACAATCCATTTATACAGCTGGATATTAACTGAAGCAATTCAGGTTAAGTACCTTGCTCAAGGGTACAACGGCAGTGTCCCACCTGGGGATTGAACCTGCAACCTTAACGTTACAAGCCCAGCTCCCTAACCATTATACCACACTGCCTGCCTAGGTCAGACATAGATAGATGTCTATAGTGTTATAGATCGATAATGATCATAAGTATTCATCGTACGTCATTAGCATGCCACAGTAACAGTAACGCACTGTGGAACTCTTTTCCAGCCCAGATCAGAAATGCTGAAACAATGACTACCTTTAATTGAAGACATTTCTCTTTGACTGTACTTTTATGTGATGTGTATGAAATTGACCATTTTCTGTAGATGTAATGGCTGTTGCATGTGTATGTAACTGACTGAAAAATGCCCCGCTCTGCTCGTGCTTCTACAATATGTTTCAATTGTTCAGCGCCCTGGGACACCTGGTGTGAAGGGCGCTATATAAAAATAACATTGATTGATTGATTGACATGCATCTGACAAAAAGCACTGGCGGATATTTAAGCCTCAAGAGCCTCAAGCACTATTTTTTTTCCTCTGTATCCCACCATTTTCCAGGAGTTCATCTTGATCGCCTTTTAAGGGGTCAGGGAATAATTTTCCAGTTTCCGACATTGGCTCTAATGGTTTTCTGGTTTTTTGATTCCATTTTACATTTACATTTTAAGCATTTAGCCGACGCTCTTATCCAGAGCGACTTACAAGATTCCCTCTGGAAAATGTCATTTGTGAAGCGCTGTGTGACAACCTGTTTGTAAATGGCGCTATACAGAAATAAAGATTGATTGATATAATTTTTTTTACGATAACAACACACCAACAGCTGAACAACAGCTGCCCCAATTTCACATCAAACCAAATGAAGGAGAGAGGGAGAGAAAATAAGGAAATTCACCGTTGTCACGCCTCTCTCTCTCTCTCTCTCTCTCTCTCTCTCTCTCTCTCTCTCTCTCTCTCTCTCAGGAATGTGTCGGCATGTGAGGTGTCGTCCTCGCAGGCGGTGATGTCACCGCAGCGCTCCAAGCGCGTGAAGGAGAACACGCCCCCGCGGTGCGCGGCGCTCCAGAATGGGCCCCCCCTGGCCTGCGGCGGCTGGGTGGAGCCCGCCTCCAGCACGACCCGGGACCACGCCCCCCACCACCAGCACCAGCACCCCCCCCGCCAGACCATTGTCATCCCCGACACGCCCAGCCCTGCCGTCAGCATCATCACCATCAGCAGTGACACCGACGAGGAGGACGACCACAAGCAGGCCAACGCCAGGTCAGAGGTCGCCCGCCCGCCAATGGGGGCTGCTGGGAGTTGGAGTCTTTTTCTGTTTGGTTGTGCTGTGGCTGTTTGGACTTACTCTTGCCACTGGTGGCTGACATCCAAGAGCAGAACTGTGTCAGTGGAGCATTGATCTTCCAGACATGTCATTAAACAAGCAGACATGTCATTAAACAAGTCAAGTCAGGCCCCGAGACCATTTTGTGATGAAGCAACGTTCAAGAGTACAAGTGACTAGACTAGACCAACTAGACTATGATGTTTGATGTAATGATGTTCGTTCGCTTAAACGTAAAGCAGTGACCAGTTCCTTGCCGAAGGTGGACATAAACTCCACAATGTTCTATGCGCATTGTCAACATCAAAGAGAGCCAGTTATGCATTTAATTCTGCCAGGAGCAGAAGAAAGTCTGTCTGACTTGTGTTCTCCCTCTCCGTCTCCCTCCTCCTCCTCCTCCCGCAGCGCAATGTCCAAGCAGAGGAAGGACGTCATCAGCTGCGTGACGGTGCACGACTCCCCCGCCTCCGACTCCTCCCACGGCAGCCCGTACGCCGTGGAGCCCCGCCCCCCCAACGCCAACGGCTTCCAGTCCAAGGGCGCGCTGCTGGACAGCTACTGTCACGCCAACCACCGCACCATCATCATCCCCCCCCTCAAGACCCAGGCCAGCGACCCTCCGGCTGAGTGTGAGCGCCTGCTGCCAGGTACACATTAGTTCAGTGTAGAGACTCACACAGCTTACATCTACTGGCACACAATCCATGTACATGACATCACATTCATTTAGCAGCCGTTTAGCAGTGACTTGCATAGCTTACGTTTATTTATTTATTGTTTACACACAATCCATTTATACAGCTGCATATTTTACTGAAGCAATTCAGGTTAAGCACCTTGCTCAAAGGGGGTAATCGCAGTGCCCCGCCTGGGTCTGTCTCTGGTTCTGGGTCTCTCTCTGGTTCTGGGTCTCTCTCTCTCTCTCTCTGGTTCTGGGTCTCTCTCTCTCTCTGGTTCTGGGTCTGTCTCTCTCTCTCTCTGGTTCTGGGTCTGTCTCGCTCTGGTTCTGGGTCTCTCTCTCTCTCTCTGGTTCTGGGTCTCTCTCTCTCTGGTTCTGGGTCTCTCTCTCTCTCTCTGGTTCTGGGTCTCTCTCTCTCTGGTTCTGGGTCTCTCTCTCTCTCTCTCTGGTTCTGGGTCTCTCTCTCTCTCTGGTTCTGGGTCTGTCTCTCTCTCTCTCTGGTTCTGGGTCTGTCTCGCTCTGGTTCTGGGTCTCTCTCTCTCTCTGGTTCTGGGTCTCTCTCTCTCTGGTTCTGGGTCTCTCTGGTTCTGGGTCTCTCTCTCTCTCTGGTTCTGGGTCTCTCTCTCTCTCTCTGGTTCTGGGTCTCTCTCTCTCTCTGGTTCTGGGTCTGTCTCTCTCTCTCTGGTTCTGGGTCTGTCTCGCTCTGGTTCTGGGTCTCTCTCTCTCTCTCTGGTTCTGGGTCTCTCTCTCTCTGGTTCTGGGTCTCTCTCTCTCTCTCTGGTTCTGGGTCTCTCTCTCTCTCTGGTTCTGGGTCTCTCTCTCTCTCTGGTTCTGGGTCTGGTTCTGGGTCTCTCCCTGATTTGGTGGCCTGGTCTGAACAGAAAAGCCATGTTACAAATCTGCACCTTAATTAGACAAAGATCACTCTTTGACTGTGTGTAAGGGGCATCAACAAGCAACAGTGTTATCTAACGGTGCGCTATAGAAGGAACAACTTAAAGCAAGTCGATATTGGGGGGGGTATTTAATCATGGTAGATGAAGGTGCTTGTGTACAAATCGTTTAAGCTCAGAGAAAAGTCTTGGGGTGTTTTGAGTATATCAAATGCATAGCAAAATCATAAAAGAGAAGTCTGTACATCTGTCTGTGCATCTTTGTCATCCTGGTGCTGTCTCCCCCCACCCATCCAGACATTGAACATTATGTCTGACTCTCTCTGCCTTGTTCTCTGTTGTGTCTGAGGCCCGGGGGCTCTGTGGTCTGTGTGCATATCTCTGTTTCAGTTTTAGTGCAGTAACAGTCAGTTAAATTAGCCCTCTGCTGTCCTGTCTTGAGTTGATTTGCCTGCTAAGTTGTACTGGAGTGGTGATTGGTGTTTCTAGTGGTTCGAGGCTTCCACCTGACTCTGGCTCTGTCCCCCTGCCCTGCAGACACTGTGACCCACCAGAACTCCGTCTACAGATTCAAAACTTCCAATGGGATGTTGTCGGGCAACAACCACTCCTCGGGGATTGGTTGGGGGTGGAACAGGGGGCGGAGTCTACCGGCAGCAGCGCCCCGGGCCCCACCCCTTCCAGCAGCAACCCCTTAATCTGAGCCAGGTATGACAGTGGTGGGGGGGTTACATTTACATTCAAATTGCTTTATTGGCATGACAAGAGACTTGCATTGCGAAAGCACAGAATCATATACAAACATAACACACAAACAGGAAAAATTATATTGAAATAAAGTCTACATTCAATGATAAATAAAGTAAAGCTCCTAGCACGCATGAGCTCCGACACTCACCTTTACTGTGTATGATGTTTCGATCCTCTCACGATCTTCGGCAGGCGAAGATTGTCAGACAAAGATCCTAAGTTATCGAAACGTGTGTGTGTTGGGAGCTTCAATTTTATGTCACCGATCCCTCTGCTCAGTTCGGTTTTCTGATCTGTGTTTCATCTATTGCCTGACGTAGTCAACAAGGTGCTTTGTCTTATTCTCCTCACATGCTTGCTGAGTTCCTGTCATGTTACTGCTAAGCCGCCACAGTGCATTCACACAGTGTATTATTTGCTTGTGTCGAGCGGAGAAATCTTTGTTCGTTACGTACTTTGCGCTGGCAGCTGTTGTGGAGATTCGATCCGTCTGCACTCTGGCACCCCCTGCAGGCGCAGCAGCACATGGCGGTCGAGCGGAACGGCGGCCACCGGCGGCAGCAGGCCTACATCGCGCCCACGATCGCCGCCCAGGCCCCGTACTCCTTCCACCACGGCAGCCCCTCCCACACGGCCGGCGTGCACCAGCACCTGACCGCCGCCCACCACCTGCCCGGCCAGCCGCACCTGTACGCCTACGCCGCCGCCCCCACCGCGCTGGGCTCCACCGGCGCCATGGCGCACCTGGTGACCTCGCAGGGCTCCGCCCGCCACGCCGTCCAGCACGCCGCCTACCCGCCGGCCATCGTGCACCAGGTGCCCGTCAGCATGGGCCACCGGGTCCTGCCCTCGCCCAGCCTGCACCACCACCACCACCACGGCCAGTACCAGGCCCAGTTCAGCCACCAGGCCTACATCAGCGCCTCGCCGGCCTCCGCCGTCTACACTGGATACCCTCTGAGCCCCACCAAGGTCAACCAGTACCCGTACCTCTAGAGCGAAAGACACTGGAGCCTGTCTCACTACTGCTGTAGGGCCCTATCCCAAGCCTGGGGCAGGCAGCACTGTTTAGGACTTGAAGACAAGGGCACAGAAGAAAATAGACAAACGTGCCCCTTCTGGTGGGCTAACAAAGTGGGGGGGGGTGGGTAAGTGATTTTAGAGCCAGTTCGTTTGTTTTGTTGTTTTTGGGGTGTTTTTATTTTGATTCTCGAATATTGGTGATTCTTGAAGGCAATTTTATCCTTTAATTTTTGGGGGGTTTCTCTTGTCACTTCAATAAGCCTTTTTGGGAAAGGTGAATGAAATTTTCTTTGCATATTTTTTAAAAACTGTCACTTAGTGTCATTTACTCTTTTTTTAAGAGAAGAAAGAGAAAAAACGACTGTTTAAAGAGGGGTCAGATAACTGGACATGTGACCCCCCCGTTGAGAGAGGAAATAAGGTGAAATACGGATACCTGCTGCTCTTCAAAAAAAAAAAAAAAAAAAAAAAAAACTAAACACACAAAACGAAACGATGGCCTTGAACTGTCTTAACCATTTCCAAATCATTCACAGGGGGCAAGGATGTTCCCCCTGCTCCAATGAACGAGTGGAGGAGCAAACAAAAGACAAAACAAACAAAAGACAAAAACACTTTACAGTGTGTTTCTAGATTTTCTTTTGTTCACTTCTGGGGAAAGCTGTCAGATTTGAGTTCCTTTTGAGGTTAGGAGGTTTAGCTGGGCCCCTTCGTAGAATGTGGCAGTCTGCAGCCATTCAGTTTGTGAAGAAGTCTCCGATGCCAATAGATTTGTGTTTCTCCTCTCTCGATGTGATTGCACAAAGTGGTTATGATAATGTAGGCATGTACAACGTGATTTGTCTGTGAGTGTGCGCGTGTGCTAGCAGCAGCCCCGTGTGTCTCGTCCGCCCCCTTCTAAATACTACTCGTCCTCGCTTTTAGCACTGTTCCCTTGTAGTGCCTTATAAATATACTGACACGGTTTAAAGTTTACTGGGCTGGGATTTCTACAACCAACAGCGGCTAGTTTGAGAGATGGGTCCTAGTTTTGTTTCATTTGTTAAATACAGACCCTTTTTTAAAAAATAAAAAAAAACTTCCAGGTGTAAGCTAGGCCCTAAAGCTACAGTATTGGCTAGATTTTTGTTCACGTAAAACTGTCAAGAGTTCATATTTATTGGAGCTTCTCGTTTATCACGCATGAGATAATGTTTTTCTGTGTTTCATGCGATTTTAGACTACTTGCCTGGAAGGAAAATGTCACGTTAGGTACTGAACCAAAGTTGCTAGTTGGTAAATTATTGTTCTGTTAAAAAAAAGCCATCCTATTTTCTGTGTCTGTGTCTGTGTGTGTGTGTGTGTGTGTGTGTGTGTGTGTGTGTGTGTGTGTACTCACATTCGGGATACACATAAACTGGGTGTATGCTGTCACAGAGGTACAGTACTCGTGGAACAGCAACGGATTTGAGCTCTGCGTGTTTTGTAGTCCACGGAATGCACCTGCAATCGGCTGATAGAACCAAAAGCATTAGTACAACAGGTGAAGCTGCTTCTAATCTGGAACACTTGAGCGAGCGCATTGGGGAATAAATCACAAAGTGATTTCTGGAGCTTTGGGGGGGGGGGCTGAGAAAAGCGATGGATAAGAAGTCGACTCGAGGCACAGGCCGCGAAAGATGGGGCCTGATAGGTAGGAAGTGATGTCACAGGGGGCTGTCTGGAGCGGCCAATGAAAGGTTCACGGCAGGAGGTGAACAGGACCATGGAACACTTGAGTGGAGTGGATGTGTGGAGTTGTAGGGCTGTTGGGACGGAATCAGGGACATGACTTGAAGGGGGGTGGGGTGGAATTGAGAAGGACAAAGTGAAAGTCTCCATCTTTAATGGAACTTAGAGAATATCATTCTGGGACTTAGCAGGTTGAGTAGAAAAAGCGCACCTTGCTGCCAGTGTCAATGGCAGAGACTGTGTGCCATGCTCTGTGGAGATGGTTCCTCTGGAGTAGAGCTGAGGAGAGTTTTAGGTTCTGAGCGTAGCACGTGTTCCGTGATGTGCGGCCCTTTTAACGACACGACCGTGCAGTGTACACCTGGAAGAGTAATACTCCGACATTGCTGTAAATGTCTTAACTGTTGTTTGCTTTTGGACTGCGTGTGCGTGTGCGTGTGTGTGTGTGTGGAGAGACTTTGCGACACAAGAAAAGGGAACTGCTGATGTTTTGCGCGTTGATTATCAGCCCCAGGCTTCTTGTCCTGGCTGTGTAATTGAGCAGTGAGCTGTACTTGTAGCCAGTGTTTGGGCCCCTGGGTGCTCACTCTGTAGGCTGTAGATGTGGGGCTTGTTGAGGGACTGTGGTGGGGTGAGCGGCGCATGGGACAAAGGGTTTGAATGAACCCCCCCGCCCCCTCCTTTCTCCCTCACGTCTTGCCATAGTAGCAGTGTGACTATTTTTTGGTTTTGCTTTGTAAAAACAATTGGTTTTGGATCTTTAACGTTATAGAGCGTACGTCACGTTATTCTTAGAGACTGTTGCAATAATTCTTATCAATGTTGTATCAGCGTATGTGGGTGTGTTATTTAATTTGATCTTTTTAATTAACATCATTTCTGTGTTCCTTTTGTTATGGAAGAGAGGTGTACAGCAATGGAAAGTATTCCAGGAAGGGGATTTATACTTGTGTGATCTGTGCTGCTGTAAAATGCTCCAGCACCAATAATAATAATAATAATAATAATAATAATGATGATGATGATGATGATGAAGTTATTAATGATGCTAATCCAACAGGGCCCTGACAGGTAGAGAGGGTCCAGACACGACTCAAAGAACATCCATGTCACCTGGAACAGGATTGGCCCATTGATTTTACTTATTTATTTGTATTTTTTGGTACTCTTCTACAGTGTGTGCCTGCAACCCCTCAATCCGGATTGAGGTCAGCAGCGCTGCCCAGGTTATTGTCAATTTATCTGTTTGTATTGGGTTTTTGTTTTGGTTCTGCCTTTACACCCGACACCCCCTCCACACACACACCTTTTTTGTTTTCCATTGGCAGATAAGCAAACCAGCTCAAGCACACAGTTAAGGGAGAATCTGCACCTCCTTCTCAAAGAGAATCATCGTTTAAAAAGTACAAAACATTCCACTTGAAAGGATGTCTCTCTCACTGTCTCTGCCCCCCCCCGACCTGTTCCCTCTTTGTACTGCGCCGTTTCCCCTGTCACCGGGCCACACAGGGGCAGGGCGGCCATTTTGGGACTTTTAATTTCTCTCTTCTCTCACATGGACAATAATTCCATATGATAATGGTCTTGCAACCATTCTCCTATTGTCAACCGGAGGGAGCCGACAATAATGTCTGTGATCCGTCTGTGAAGTGCACACGCAGATTGTAACTTTGTACCCGCACCGAGTGTCAAATTCTTTCAAAAGATGCATTTTTTATTTTTATTTTTCAAGAAAAGAAAACATACTTTTCCAGCCCTCTTCCCGGTGTGTCTGTTTGTGTTTGTGCATGCAGATATACATACGCACACACACACAAACTGTGTTAAAATTAGGGTTGCCACAATATCTCTTCACAGTAAAGTTATACATTTTCTTGGAATGTTATGTGCCCTATTCGCAGTTGCCAGTCCCATTTATGTGGTGTTTGTGCTCGATATTTTCCTCTTTCTTAAGGTTTGTCCCTCCGTTCATTGCTTAAACTGGTCATTCGTATCATTATACCCTTAATCTGGTAACTTTTACCCAAATATGTTTCATGTGAACATTAATTATATTTTTAACTGCTGTGCTTTCATTTGACAAGTGTTGTATTTGAGCTTTTTAAATATAAGTAAATATGTTGGGGAAAAAATATATATTGTTTTTAAGGTAGTGTGCCATAGCAGTTACCTGTAGAGTAACAATAATAGCTTTAAGTAAGTGGTCACTAGTGGAAAATGAATGTAAAATGTGAAGCCAGAATATTTAAGATGCTTTAGATCTATTTTACCTTCTGTGGCGATGACGATAAGTCACGTGTAGCCTTTATGTTTTTGATTAGTGCGCTGATAGCAAGGCCATACATTTCTGAATAGTTCAGATATTGTGACATCTCTAATTTGCTCTCAGCAGTTTCAGCGGTGAGCGTAAACACAATGTTTCGGTCTGTTCCTTTTTGAAACTTTTTTTCCCCTTCTTATTTTTTCTAACGGAAAATACGTCTAATTTGTAGAAACTACGACACAGCCCTTTCTGCCCTACAAAGCGAAATATCCTTTATTTAATTCTGTAGTATTCAATGTTTGCATTGTAGTGTTTTTTGGGGGGTTTTTGCACATTTTGTGTTTAGTAGATGAAATGTTTTGTTTTCACTTGTCGGGTGAATTATAAATGTTAGAATCATTACAGTAACCTTATCATTGCCAACATGTTTTTCACTGGACTGAGGCACATCTTACTATGTGAGGAGATTCTTAAGGAAAAAACTCTGATTACAACCCCTTCCCCTACCCCTCTCGCCCTTATGATTAGAATCAGTATGTACTGCCTTCCAAACGATGGGCTCTCTCCTCGCACAGCTTCAAGGACTGGTTTCAATGGGAGAAAAAGAATTGCTGTGTCAAAAAAAAAAAAAAAATGGGTCTATTTGTGAAGCCTGGTGTTTTTTACAGCTTTGGTTTTTGAATGCTCAAGTTACACAAATTGTACAGCTTCCAAATTCATGATGCAAAACACAGAGACTAGCGCTGGATCCTGGCTTTGAAATTGAACAGCGTTCCTAAAAGGGGGGTACACAGAGCCCTCTGTGCTGTCTCGGGCCCGGCTGCCTGACGTGAGTACTTGAAATGTTTTTGATACCTTTAGGGCGGTAAAATAAAAACATAAACATAAAAAATATAGAGGACCCTCCCCCTCGCCCCCCTGCTAATTTTAATAATCTGTAATTATGTCAGCAGCATGCAGATCAATCTTGTAAAGCACATTCTCTTCTACGTGTTTGGGGGGGTAAGAGTAATTGGGATGGGTGTTTATCACACGGACCTCATTTGTCTTACAAACTAGTAATTGTACATTCTTAAAAGCCCTTATCACCGGTGTGTGTGTGTGTGTGTGTGTGTGTGTGTGTGTGTGAGAGAGTGTACTCTTTGAGGGCTCGGGTTTGGGGAGGGGAAGGGATTGATGCCATCACTTTATCTCTTGATGTACAAAGCCAAATTTGATCAGTTAAAACTACAAATTTCTTATAATAACTTTACAAATGTATTAAAATAACCAAAATTTTGTGAATACAATTAAGTTTTGTGTGTGTGTGTGTGCGTGTGCGTGTGCGTGTGCGTGCGTGTGTGTGTGTGAATGAAGTACAGTAGAGTGTTACATACTTCTGTACTTAAGCGACCATCAATTAACTTTCCTTCCAATGATCTGTCTGACAGACGAGACATCATTTGCAAAAATGGCGAAAATTCTGTGTGTTTCTGGGTAAAATGGATTATGGTTTGTGCTCATACGTTCCAGATTTTGTCCCGCAGCTTATATATGAATATTCATATACAGAGCCTATGAGTTTTTTATCCCTCCTTTCATTTCCCTCCAACTCCTCCTTTCCATTGCGAAAGTTTTCCCATGGTGGCAGACAAACCCCGTTCTGTTTTCGCCAAGCCGTTGATCATCATAAACCATTCGACTCCCGTGACATTCTGTAATAAAACTCCTCCTAGCAACCACTGCTGCTGGGTTATTTACCAGTTTTTTAAGTTTTTTTATAATCCATGACAAAATATATTTGAAAATTGCACAAATAAAATGCTACAAATTAAATGAAGACAAACAAATGAACAAAATAAAAAAGTACTATGGTCTAAGAAAGCATCAGACCCTGTCCCTGGTCATGTGTCCATGGCTGTGTGGTTTCTGTATGGTGTTAGCTCTCATTTATGCTGCTTGTGAACGCTGTTGTGTGCTGCAGTACTTCCTTGTATACTTCCTTCACTTTGTTACTTGTCTTTTTTAGTTGTTTTATTGTGTTTCATTTACTGGTGGGGAAGGGATTTGTGACGTCTCGTTTATCTATTTGTTGATGTAGAGTTACATTACCCCCAAGCCCTTAGACTCATATTATTACGTACGTTATGAGAATGGATATTTTACTGGCTTATAGAATGTTTTAAATATAATATTGTTTATAATAATAATGACAATAAATTAAATTCCTAACCGGTTGAGTACTTGCTACTATGCGCTTGTGTTACCATTAAGACGTCGTGTGCTTCTCTTAATAATCATTTTCGTTGTAGAAAAATGGAGTGCATTTATATTAGTCTTCGAAACTAATAATAGCATTGTAAATTTACTGAGGATTTTAACAGAAAACTTGGTTATAGAAGAATATAGTTATTTTAACTGTTCTATTTACTAACTGTAGGGTGAGAAGGGGCTCGCGTCGTGGTGAAATTTGTTATAGCTTGTTATTCACTGTTACTTTTGATCATTTTTTCGGTCTCCGAGGTGAATCGAGTTATTAATGAGAATTTGTATGCTCACATATGCATATTGTATATGTGTAGAAATGTAATCACAATTTGTCTTGGATTTACATTAAACTGTTGAGTCATGGCACCAGTCTCTTGTTGCACTCGTGATGTTTTTCCCATTTGCATTTGTGTGTGCAGTAGTGTGGGAGTCTGTGTCGTTTGAGTGCGCCTCCCCTTCGGACCTTGGACAGCAGCGGCGCCACCTACAGGCAGCCTCACCTGAGGCTGATCAGCAATCAACTCAGCTGTGAGCCATTGCCCTCGTTAGGCCATTATAAAAGCACAGCCTGCCGTGCTTGGAGAGAAACCGTTTGGGGACATGGAGGAAAAGGTGCTGGCTTAATGCTTTATGCTCAGCATTGCAGTGTTTAATTTGAATTTATGCCATATATATATGTGTGTTTGTTTTATTTTTATTTTATTTTTTTGTGACCCAAGGAAGGTAATAAACTGGCCGTTGGCTCATTGGAACCCTCTTTCATTGTTTCTTTCTTTACTCACTCTCCACCTGGCAAGGTGACCATACCTGCCACAATGCTGTATGGAAGTGCATCACTGTCATTTCAGGAAAGGAAAGGAAGGAAGGAAAGGATGCATGGTGGTGTGTTGATTTTATACCAAAAAAGTTTACATTTGTACAATTACAAGCAATGCTTCTTGCTAAAACACAAGCGTTCCTTTGTTCGTTTTCTCTAAAACTAAAATGGAATTAATACACTGACACAGATTGCAGTAGAAGTTAATGTGTCAGAACTGATCAAAGATGGTCTTTAATTTGTAAACCTATAGCGATATGCATATTGAATTAATGTAGCAGCAGTCATACCACCATATACTCCGCTCCTAGCAAATGGCCGAAGCTAAGCAAGTTGGCAAGTACATGGATGGGAGACCTCCTGGGAAAACTGAATTGCTACTGGAAGAGGTTTTGGTCAGCCAGCACGGAGCCAGTCTTCCCTCTGGACCAAATAAACCCCAGTGCCCTAACGTAGTGATGGGGACATTGTGCTGTAAGAGACTGTCTTTCGGACTCAAGTCGATCGGGGGCGGCGTTTGGCTGTCCGCCCCAGGGGGAGGAGGGAGGGTGAGCTGGCACGAACTCGCCGAGAAGCGCGAAGGGTGTCTCCAGAAATAGGTGGGCGAGTCCCGTCTCGGAGGAGGTGGATCATCACTGGCCTCAGGGAATTGGCTTGGCCCGGAGGATGGCCGGTGAGTTCATGGGGGAGGGAAAATCGAACGAAATAAAGGGTATAATTGGCTACTAAATTGGGAGAAAAGAAATTGGGAAAAATCTGAAACAACATTCTTTAATTTTGGTTAGAGTTGGCGAATTATTATGATATAATTTTTCTTCTGTTTTTAACCTAAAGGCTGAAATGAGAGCAGAATTCCTCCAGGTATGTGCATTGATGCTGCTGTTTCTGTGTGCTGCAATACTGTAGCCCGGGGCGGATGTGTATAAATGGTTTCTATGTAAAGAAATGTCAATTGTTTAAGTCGCTCTGGATAAGAGCGTCTGGTAAACGCCTACAATTTTAATGTAAATGTAAATGGTTCAAATTGGGGTCTGGGGACCTTCACAAAATTGATAACTTTTTTGAATGTTAACAGTATTTTCTCCCAATTTTAAATGCCCAATTTGTGTGTGTTTCTTTACATACAATCCATTTATACAGCTGGATGTTTTTACTGAAGCAATTCAGGTTTAGTACCTTGCTTAAGGGTACAACGGCAGTGGGCCCACTTGGGAATTGAACCGGCAACCTCTGAGTTACAAGCCCAGTTCCCTAACCATTACACTACACAGCCACCCCTCTGAAACACTTTGTCAGCCGCTGCTTCTTTTCACTCTGCAGTCCACCAGTGAAGTGTAACAGGGAGAGGTCTGCTGCGGTTCTTTAACCATGGCCCTAGCACAGGGGTCGGCAACCCGTAACACTCAAAGAGCCATTTGGACCCGGTTTCCACGGAAAAGAAAACACTGGGAGCCGCCCCATTTTGCGCCCATTTTCTGTCCACGGGGGTGCTACGACAAAAAGTTTGGCTGAAAGAGCCCGATTCAATTGGCTGAAAGAGCCGCAACATAAGGCTGAAAGAGCCGCAACATGAGGCTGAAAGAGCCGCATGCGGCTCCAGAGCCGCAGGTTGCCGACCCCTGCCCTAGCACAACAAGTGATAAGACTAGCCCACCCAGCTAGCAAAAGACCAAGGTCCCCAGATAAGGGGACTAATCATGCTATTAGCGCTTTCCATGGATAGCGTCACATTCTATAGCCGATGCTCACATAAGCTCACACAGACATCGAGTCAGCGGAGGACACTTCTAGTGCAGCTCGTGCAGGCAGACTGTGGGTGCCCGATTCACCAGAGGGGGGTGCTGTTGCGCAATGAGACAACAGCTTCAGTGCACCTTGGCGTAGATCCTACAAGGCAGCAGTATGGTATAATGGTTCCATTCGAGTTGGGGCACTGCCTTTGTACCCTTGAGCACAGTACTGAACCTCAATTGCTTTAGTAAATATGCATAAATGGATTGTATGTAAAGAAATGTGTGTAAGTCGCTCTGGATAAGAGCGTCTGCTAAATGCCTGTAATGTAATATAATGTACAGGTGTCTGGAACTCTACTGGAGGGACGCATGACCATTCTTCCACGAGAAATTCTATCATTTGGTGTTGTGTTGATGGGTTGAGGTCTGGTGACTGAGACGATGATGTATATATAATATTGTGATTGCTGAAAATATTACATTTTGAATACATCATATGGTCACATGTAGATACATAATATAATGAAATCAAAACATGCATTGCATTGCATTAAATAGCCACTGCATTGCAGCTGATATTGGGAGGTGGATAGCTGTGTTAAACGTTAACTATTTTATTGAGATAAGTGTCCTCAGACACAATGTGGTCAATTTAGGAGGCCTTCAGATTTCGGAAGTTTGGGAACCCGAGGTGGGACCTACTCTTTGCAGCCATCTATAATGCTGTCTAGAACATGCTAGAACCAATCAGATTGCAGGACACCAATCTCACGAACTAACTTCCCTTTCCAGATACTCAAGAGATCTGAGGTCCAGACTACACTGTTGATAACGGCCTCTCGAATGTTGCCATGTTCACTTTACACCACTAGATGGAGCCATACAGTTGTGTAGACCATATGTGAATAGACGGAGCTAATGGAATTTAAATACAAGTTGTGGCCTAAATAGGAAAGATAATATCTGGGGTCATGAATTTGAGGGAGGCATTAAGCCAAAGAAAGTAGAGACAGGATGAGCCTTGAGTCATGGATGAGTTTAAACCAGACAACCCAAGTTGTGTGTGGATAGTGCAGTTTCCAAGCTGTTCCATGTTTTCCCAGCAGGAAAGCACACTCATATTTATTTAAGTATCTTGCAATATTTAGTGTTTGATTGAATATTGCAAGCCAGCGAATAGCCACTGTTAACTGAAACATTAGGGCTTGCTAGTTTTGTGTAAGCCTGAAGATGTTAAAAATGTAGGTGAGAACACATGGCGTGTGAAATGAGTCATATTGCTACCTCACTAGAAATGCAGAACCCTCACTCTGCAATGTAGCAAAGGTGGTGTTGTTGTTTTCAATTTGTGAAAGTAGATAGTTGGTGCGGAGAACAGCTGTTTAAGGAGGTTCTTGAATGTCAGTCAACTTCAAATTAGTATTTGTATTAGAATAAATGAATAGAATGTATCATTAGAATAGAATGTACAAGCTTGCTAGCCAGCTACATTAATAAGTAATGGTTGTTCTATGTGTTCACGAATGGGCTTATAAATAGACAATTCTGCAGTGGACACACAGAAAAAAGTAGAAGCTACCTAGCGATCACATATGGGTCAATTTGCTAACAAAACTCAGTTCTTGTAGGTTATCGTGAGGCACACTAATATATCCACTTCTTTATTTTTTACATTTTCGTTGGGATTGTAAGATACAACACCTCACTGACCTGACACACCTCAGTAAAACCAGTACGGTAGTGTTAACGGGACTGTGCCATCAAGTAGATAGATACAGTACCCTCCACAATTATTAACACCCTTGATTAATATGATCAAAGAATGCTGTATAAAATAAGCAATACAGATAACGACTAATGAGCAATACTGTATGCTCAAAAATTGATCGGAGCAAAAGATTTTAATTAGTAATATTTTCTCCCAAAAAGAGTTCACAATGTGAATACTTTTGGATGGTATTGACTCTAATACCTCAGCTACTTCTGTGTGGGTAGGTAACATTACCTCTCAACGGAGCACGGGACAATAAAATACACGTATTCTGAAAAGTCTAATATCTAACCTGGATATTACCCCCCCCATTTTTGTTCCAGGAGGATCCATTTGAAGCAGACGACGTGGTAAATTAAGTCAGCCTGTATAATTAACAATAGAGCACGTGAAATGTGTTTAAAAATGTAATTAAAAAAACAAAAAACATTACGCTTTGTACAGAGAAACAAATGACGTGTTACTTTATATTATCATTTTTCATGGGTAAAATAAAAAGTACACCAATTAAGAATTTGAAACAAAACAGAATAATTTGTGATTGCATTCGTGCATTTTCATACATTTAAAATCCAAAATATAATATTTACCAAATATGGATCAGTAAATCCCTCCACTGCGTGTCGCTGGCAGTTGGTTGCCGTGACGTGTGCTAGTATTAGCGTCAGTTCATTTCGCGAGCGGCGAATATTTTATCGCTAGCTGACGTTGCGGGTTGCCGTGTAACCGCAGACGCCAGTAGAGATGGCGATGGAGACAACCTAACCCTCTTCATAATGGACAGCATCGTGAGCCAATGGTCTTTACATCGCGTATTTCTAATCAGGGGGAGAGGGAGGTGTCTAACGAGCCCCGAAGACTGGAAGCTACAGAACGGGCGAAAAGATGCTCCATGAAAACGACAAGGAAACGTCATTTATCAATACTATATGGTGGAGGGCAAGCGAAATATTTAAATTGTAAATACAGAAGCCGTCAAAGTAATTTTCAAGAAATGGAGATCGTGGCAAAAAGAAACCCAGAAAACATTCAGTAGCGTCTGCACAGAAAAGATAGAATCTGATACGAGCTTGGGACAGGTTGGAGTAACGTTCCGGAGCATTGCATTGCCTTCTAACGTTACAGAATTTATCCTGAAAATTGTCTGCAGGACGGTGCATTGTGTGGTCAGTTTGCGAGCCAGGGATTCGCGCGTGGTTTAAAATATATATATAAATGCTCATTTTCATCCAACGTAAACAATTGTGAGGTATTTGAAGAGGAGGGCAAATCTAGAAGTGTGGAAATTACAGAATTGACCGTTGTTTCGTAAAGCCGAAAAGCGTGCGACAGGAGGTGGACGTGCCTGGAAATAGAATACAGCATCACGTTCAATTTATTGCAATGTTTGAACCACGGATAGCCACTGTTTTTACCATGGGTCTGTTGGACTCTAGCTAACATTTATTTGGTAACACGAACATATCTGGCTACAAAACTGCATTTCGAAGGTTCGCATTCGAAGCTAACATTAGCTTGCAATGAATAAGGAATTGTCAGTCCGTTTAGTTAGTTAGCTGACTAATTGTTTAGCTAAAATATAATTTCCAGGTGCTCCAATATAAAACGAATATGCATGCTTTTCTTAATAACCACCAACAAGCACAAAGGGAGCAGGACGTTTGACTTTTCTGTACCTACACTTGTTAACGTTAACGGTGCTAACGTTAGCTAGGTACCGTTAAGCATTCGCTGCTGCTCCATACCAAAATTAGCATGGCTAACTACCTAGTAATAGCTTAGTTGAATTATGTCATCTATGAAAATTGACGGTTTGTAGGGAAAGTATATTGCTAGGTAACCATATAACGTTATTCAATATGTGCAGGCGTAGTTAATATATATATATTTTGTAACCAATTCCAGTTTCGGATTAAAAAACACAGCATTTCCATTTGAATCGACATCCGTAGAATTGGATTATCTGATTTTGGGACAGGAATACAACAATAAACGAGAAAAGGGATTTCCATGAATGTGAAATCGGTGTGATGGAGATACCGTTAACTAGGGGATCGGATCCTTGCTAGCTAACGCTGTCTTGCTATCGCGCATAGCTGTAGGTGACTAATAAAAAATGCTAGCCGATAACGTTAGCTAAATCAATCTCAACGTTTTTAATGAGGTTAATTTGGCTAGATAGCTAGGGTAGTCACATGCTTTTAAAATACAGTATTTAAAAAATATATATTTATCTTTTTATGAGCTACAGACACTAAGTCGCCCGGGAGTATTTCTTGTTTAAAGGGAAATGAAAGGAGGGACACATCGCTGACTGAGGGGAAACACCTGCAGAACCTGAGTCCGTTCTCTTGAATCGAGGTGGCCACTGGGATTAATTCTGCCGGCGCGTTCCGATAAAAATGTCATGAATTGTATGCAATGGAGGTGACCACGGATTCGAAGGTGTTCCCCAGAACCCCACTGGGTCTTCGCGGCTGCGGCTACGCGATCATCTTAGGATCTATGGTGCTAGTTTCTATGACGACAGCAAGCTCCCCTATAGCAGGTAAGTGACCAAGGACGCTCCTTCAGCATCATTCAGTTTTTTTGTCGATTCACCATTTACATTAGAACAGGAATAAGTGTAGTACACGGAATGTGAATTATTTCAAATTATGCATGCCCCATCCTCTCCCCAGGCCAGATGGGCTGCATGTTAGAAGATGCATGAACTGTATTTGGGCAGCCTGTGATTTTTCAATTGTAGAATTGTCTGGTGTTCAGGAAGAGAATAGATATTTTGGTTAATATTGTTCCCTATTCAATCAACATGGCCAATGCAGCGTATGTCAGATATCCAGATATGCCAGACCTACTTTAATGATTTGCTGTCGTCCCAGTTTTGTTGTTTTCGTCATTCCAGAGCGAATTCACATTGGCTGTAGCACAGAGATGCATTTACAGGCATCACGCGCACTACCGTTTTTATTTTGCCCGTTGCATTGGATCAATCAAAAAGCCGGTGTGACTATTCACAGCTCCAGTTAGGCTTGGATATATATGCAGTTCAGTCATTAGAAATGCATCTGCATCTCCACAAGACATCAGCAGCCATATTATTTGTCAAGCCAATTCATCCATTTAAAAAAACGACATTTACATTTATAGAATCTATCTAATTGCATTTGATTCCTTTTTTAAACTTAATTATGTAAGAAAGCAAATATGCAAGTGTACGGTTGCTTTAACAAAACGTGTGTTGCATATTTGGTCTGGTTTCAATGTGGTTTTTTGTCATTCTCCTTATTGAGACCTTGCACATTAAAACAGGCAGAATGTTAACTGTCGGTGTTAACCATGGGCTGAGTGAGTAATGCCCTTTAGTGACAGGCTTCCCCTTGCAGGCCATGTAGGCTAGACAGCTCTTCCTAGCTCATGACTGCAATCATTGAAATAATATTTGATCTGATATCGATCCAGATAATTACTCAACAATTTCACAGATGAATTGCAGCACAGACAGACGGCTTGGTTGTCTCTGAATTGCAACCTTTAAACAAGTATTTGTCAGAATATAATTTGAATGTAATTTCCCAGTTATTGTCCACAATATGATAGATTGTGAAGGGCCTATTAGTTGAATGAAAATTGATTGGGAAAGAAAAGGAATGTTTTGCATTGTTGCATACAAATGGGCACCAGTTGGGAATGGGAACGTTTGGATAGGACCCTGTCTTGCTTAATAACAGGGACTGAAGCAAGGCCAAAAGAGAGACCATAGAGGCGATAGAGATGCTCCCTGGTTGGACAGGTTCACACGAGCTGTTTAGAAGTAGTGTGGTTTCATTTAGATGGAACTGTTGTCATCATGCCTAGCAACAGTAGTCTCTAGCAGGCAATGAGCGTCAGAAAAGGGGGCTTTAGCCTTCTTTTCATCTGATTTTTTTGGTTTGTATATGACGTTTTGACTCGTTTAAGATTCATTTGGACTTCATCGTTATCGCTTTGTTCTTTGTAAGAAAAAAAACTACTCACAGTTTCCAGATTGAGGGATGCAAGAGCAGGTTTCATTGGAAAAATCTGTTTCCAGTGTACATTTGATGTTTGTTGGCCTAATTAAAATTGGTTGGGAGGGTAAAATGATCTTATTAATTCATCCATCTGTAACATTATTTAAGCTTCTTTCAATATGTGCATAATTATTCAGGGTTTTGTAATTGGCTCCTTCTGCCCAATAAAAGGGGAATATTTTGAAACGATCCTCTCCTTAGAGTACATTTTCCATTCCATCCCTTGGAACTTTCGCACTGTTCTATCCATAATATGGTGTTTATGTAAGAGTCTGTGATACTTTATTGTGAAACAAACCAAGTAAAGCATTTATTTGAAGCTAAGCCTTTGAGGGCTATTAATTGTCTCATCGCCTGCATCTTTTTTCTCAGCGGGAATAGTGAAGTCAGAATAATAAGCACACTTCTTTGGAAAACAAACTAATAATGCATTTTGATAATCGTACTTCTTTATTGTTGTATATAACATGTTTTTAATAAAAGAGGCAGCATTTTTCAAAGTGATGTTCTCTATTTTTTGTATCTAGTCCTGTCATTAATGTGTCATTAATAGTGACATTAACGTAATTGGTTAATGTCATTTGGACCACAGCCCTGTGCAGTGAACATTGTGACTCCTAATGAATCTTGATGTTTATTTGTGTATTTTATTATGTTAATTAGGGCAGGGTAAAAAAATTGATACACCAATACATATCGATTTTATTTTTTCCAATTCAGTATCGATTCTCTAAATCCAGGTATTGATCTCTAGTTTATAAAACAAGAGCAGATTTAGTTTTTTTTTATCAGAAACTCGCGCCTGTAGGTGTCACCCCAGTGATCTTTTCACAGCTACTTCGAGTAGTACGGAAGGCCCATTGAACCATCTGGGCATTAGCAATGGCAGCCGCCATAAAGCCATCGCCTGCTAGCAGAGGCGCGGGAAGACTTAGAGGTGCTGAAATCCGAAACAAACAAATATATCATTATAATAACGCAGCAGGGATTGAATAGTATTGTTTTGTATAATTTTGATGCAGAATTCAGTTCCCTGACATGCCATGTGTAATGTATTTAGTAAGTTATTAAATACATATTTAAATTGTAGTGATGAGTAGAACGACATGGCCAGAATGTGAAAACAAGAAAACACACTAACAGCAGCACAGCCTTGGAGCCTGGATAGGTTGTCAAGGCAAAGAGCGATACATAAACAAACATGGAGGCACGCATACAAACAGTCGCTTCATGGCGAATTAGCTACCACTGCCACGCTAAAATGGCTGCAATGTCCTTTAAAATGGCATTGACACAACTTGTAATGCAGAGCGGCAGCTTTGTTTTAAATCAGGTCTTACCTTATAATCAAGACAGTCACAAAGCTCCGCTGCCATTGTGGTGCTTAGTTTTTTTTTCTTGCAGGCTTTTTGAAGAATTTGCTCATTTGTTTTTGAGACATTTTGAATAAAAATGTAAAAACACAACAGCTGAATCAATCGTTACTTCTTGATAGCTAGCTCATTTGCTTGCTTGCGTTGCTAGCTACGTTGATTGTTGCATTGCTTGAGTCAGCGGAGAGATTGACCATAATCTCGGTACTCAGAAGATGCACTGTATAATATGTGTAAATTGTTTGTGAATTTCAGTCATATAATGTATATAATATCTATATGTCGATATTATGTGAAGTACCTTGACCCATGGTATCGATATCAAATCGTGAGATTATTGCCAATACCCAGCCCTAATGTTAATGCCATAGTTGTGTGGCTGTGTGTGAGTTTCCCCCGCTTTGCTCTATTTGTGGAAGAGGGAGTCGGTGCAGGAAGACGGTGCGGTAGTGTGCCTCCGGCAGCCGTCCTCCCATAACTGCTGCAACACTGAAACACTCTAAACCCTCATAAAAAACCTTATAACAGGAAGCCCTCAGCTGATGGAAATGTAGTGCAAGATTTTTGCAAGCACAGTCATCAGTGCAACAGAAGCCAACACCAAGTTAAGAGAAGTGAACCCACCCACCCACGTGAAGATTAGTACTTTTGTTCCGAGGGTCCATCGGTCTGTTTGAATGTCCTCCCAAGACACACTTTCCCAGCCAAAGAAGATGCACTGCTGACTTCCTCCAGAGGCAAGGCAAGCATTCTTCTCCGCGCTGCACATCTCTCATCACCCCACCCTACGAATGTTCCCTGCTTTCCACGTTTGACCTAGGGAGCACCATCAGGGAGAGATGCACGATCCATTTCCACCTGAGGCCTAAAGGTCCTGCACAGTCATTGTATTTCACATGCAAGTTGCCTTTGAGTGTGCCAAAAAAATATTTTTTCTCAACTAAAATTCTCAGAATTGATTGGAGATGTATACTTTATCTCTGACTATGAGCAAGGCTGTAAGGCTGGCTGAGTGGGTGGGGAGCTAATATTCACAAACCTATTTAGCATGCCTATGACCTATAAGAGTAACAAGTCCTGTGTTTTGTAAAATAGAACTCATGAAGGTGTGCCAATCCTTAATAAATTGCAGGCATTTCTCTCGCTCCTCTTAATTTTTGGTAAAATGTGTAAGGGTACATTTGTTTTTTGACATCCAGGCTGTCCATCACGTTTGAATTTTTGTAGCTAGCTATGTTTTCTGGCTAGTAAACAATGCGAACACACCTCCTCTATGAAGTGATGATGCTTTTTGGTAAGCTGTCGTTGGTGTATAAAAATGAGCTGGGTTTTCTGATGTCACAAATACCCCCATGTCAGCCAATAGGATTGGAACACCAGAATTCTTTTTTTTACACAAAGGAGGAGCCTAATCCAGCTTTATGGGAGTATCCATGACTGTGAGCTTTCAGGCTTTCAACATCCCTCTTTCATCTGGCTTCACCCTAACATCATCCCATTTGATGAAAAAACGTGATTTTGACTGTTCAGGGCCTTTAAAACAAAAAGTGTTTCCAGCGGTCTGGTGTGATGCGCTCTTGCGTTCCGATGGCAGACCACCGCTGACCAGAGTTATTCACCGTGGTTCGGAAATCTTTACAATCAATCCAGCTCAAGTCAAGAAATCTATACTGCTCGAATTAAGGCCATCCTCTCCTCCTGAATAAATGATAGTGCAGCCTGTCGCAGCGTGCTTGTTTTGCTTTTTGGCTGCACCCCCAGGGCACCAGACAAGTCAACAAACGCATCTGCGCTTTATCGTATCACTGGCATCATTAATAACAGTGGCTATAATGTAATAACAATCATTATTTGCTTATTTCCATGTGTAATAGTAATAAAAGATTTTGCTTTGCCTTATAATAAAACATGGAGGTTTGCTGGCAGGTTTTATTTTTGGAGAACGTCTGTACATGCCATCATGAACTGTACAAT
Organism: Aldrovandia affinis; assembly: GCA_029706075.1. Lineage (NCBI taxonomy): Eukaryota > Metazoa > Chordata > Actinopteri > Notacanthiformes > Halosauridae > Aldrovandia > Aldrovandia affinis. Next base: position 65,222 of record JAINUG010000150.1, read on the forward strand.
CACGAACCGTATATGAACCAGAGGCCGTTTTTATAGTTTGCAGTTATAGCTAATATTTGGTAGAGCAGAGTGATTTTATTATCTTTTCAACTACAAACCCAAATGATTTTGCTCCTAATTGACATTAGAGAACAACTCCCAATTATGTTGTGTCGAACCTCATGACTCACATTTCAGCACATCTGCATCGCCTATGGAATAAGTCTTCTGGTTGTTAACCAATATTTACTTCTGTCTGTACCAGTCAAACACAGTCATCTGTTCCCTATAGTGTGTAGCTTGCTTGCCATTCTCTGAAATATTATCATTTCCCTACTGCGTGTTGGTTTATGTTGGTCAGTCAAGGAGTCGGCTACTTTGAGGATTTGTTTGAATAGCTGGTTTCATAAGGAACAAGATCCTCAGAGTAGAGCTTGTTTTATTTATATAGTCCAGAACGCCCCCATGCCATACCCAAATACATTATTCTGTTACTCAGTGGTTCTGTGGTACTGATGGTGAGTTAAGACTAAAACCTAAAACGGCTAGTATGATTGATGAAAATGGTCATCGAGTGCGCCAGTAGATGAGTCGGCTGTTTTGGGATTGGATCGTACCATGCAAGGTTCCCCATCCACCATTTTGTTTCTTTTCCCCCAATTTGGGCCCAATTGTAGGACATGGCCTTAGGCACATCCTACCATTAATGCAACAGGCCCCATCAGTCCTGAATCAGTCGAGTTTTGAATCAAGTTCTCCAAAACGACTGTTCTGTGTGACTCCTGGCCACTGTCGGCACTGGCTCGATTCCAGACCATGGGACACATCGCTACAATAAGGGCTCATGCTCGGCCCACCACCCGGGAGCCCTTAACGCACAAGGTTTGAAATCAGGGAGCTGCAGTATCTGTCACCACCGACAGTTTGTGGCATTGATTACTATTAAGAGTGTTGCTAGAGATTCTAGATAGTTTTAGAGATGGTTCACTTCTGTGTTCGAACATTGAAAGTTCCAGTCCCGACATTCCCGTATTGATAGGCTGCATTTGTTTTGCGAGAAAGAGTAACCACAATGCATTGCGATCAGAACAAGGAAGTCGGCAGGAGTGAACCCAGTTAGTGTGTTCTATTTGGTATTACCAAGCTTTCTGTTTTCTCCTACAGGTTTAGAAGTACATAACACGAGCAGTCAAATGCATCCGCCATTGTGGCTCCTTCTTTCCTCTTACTGTGTTTTCTTGTTTGCTGTGGTGGACTAGTGTGGATGGCCACCTCCCCAGCTTCTGGCCCTTTCTGTATTTGTCTTTCGGTGCTCACATCTTTATGTCATTGCATCATTCTCCTTCCTTGGCTCTGCCTCTGATTTTTGTTGTTGTGGTTATACAGGAAACTGCTTCTGGCACACGATGATGTTTGAATGGCGATTTTACATTGTCCGTTGGCAGTCGTCTCGTAACCTCAGGTTGTTGAACCCGACACCGAATGCAGTCATGGATAAAATGTCCAAACCGCACCTCCTAGGTGTTAGCAACTTGGTTAGAGTTCATCAGCCTAACTTTAACAGTAATCTTAGCTCGTTTGGGTTGTTACCGGGCTGAATTGGGGCTGAAACCATTCTGTGTGTTCTGAGCTTAATGGCCTGTGTGTGAATGAGATGGGAGCTCTCATTGAGCACGGGGAACAGAGATGGGCTTGCAGTACTTCATGCCTCACCTCGTAGCAGATGTTTGGCACATAGGCTAGTTAACACTGGTGTCCTAGAATTGAGTTTTTTCTATAGATGCACCGATCGATCGGCCTCTGACCGGAAATGGCCGATTTTCAGCTGATCGGCCTCAATCGGTGACTTGATCCCGATCACTCCACATAGCCGATTCTGTGCGCCGGTTGGCTCCTCGCCCCCCTCTTTTTCACGTGACGTGCGCGCACCCGTGAGCCAATGCAGACAGATCAGATGAGCGCAGCGCTGAACACGCATCAACCAGAGTTTCCCGGTAATTGCCGGGTTTTTACCAGGAAAATCTGTTGAAGTCCGACATATTTAAATCTCTCCGGTCATAATGTCCGGTGAAAATAATTCCCTCTAAGCACAATTTGAATTGTATTAAAACAGGCTAAAATTGTATTTCCACATATCCTTCTATTAAAAAGGAATCTTCATTTTTTTAATGAATGTGTAGGCTATAGGCTAGCCTATGCGATGAACAAAATAATCGTTACATTTGTTTAATTGTTGCGTCACTCTGATAAAGCGCGCGCTCGGATTGAATGCCGTAGCCTGCCTAACCACCATCAGCGAAATCTATCCCGAGTGGGACAAACTGGCCAAGGTAGCCTGCTTGATCCCCGTCTCCAGTGTGCCAGCAGAGAGGGTTCTCAAAGCAGGACCGAATCAAAACAGCGCAGCGAAGTCGCCTTGGGGAGGACAAGGTCGCAAGGTTTATGCGCATTGCAAGCTGTGGAGAGACACTTGGCACCTTTGATTTTAAGTGGGCAGCTGCACGCTTCACTGCTGCGAAAAAGCGTAAGAAGTAAAATCATATGAGCCAGCAATAGGTTATTTTATGGTTTGTTTTCAAATAGTTTTTATTCAATTTTATTTTATCTGAGAAAAGGTCTGTAGCGAACGGAAATTATTTGATTTCAAGTCGGCAGCAGCACGCCGTAATTAAAATGTTATGAGCCAGATAGGCCTACATGTAGGCTAACTTTTTGTTCGTTTGCAAATAGTTTTTATTCTGTTTTATTTTATATGAGAATATGTAGGCCTAAGGCTGAAGTGTTTACGTGTTGCCCCAACGAACGTAGGCTAGCGTAATATTTATTTATTTATTTTTAAAATAGCGTTATGCACGTGAGTCTATTGACGGGACTTATTTTATTTGGAATATAATGTATAAGCAAAAGTAGCCTACTTTTCAATAAAAATAGCGTTTCCACTATAAAACAAACTCAGAAACAGTCTCTTTTCCAATTACTCCTAGTTTGAAACATTTTTATCTAGGCTTTGAAGCTAGTTAAAGTCGTAGTCGTTAGGCTACCTGACTCACGCAAATAACGAAATTCTGTTGAAATGCGGCTTGTTTCAATGCCTTTGACAAGCTCCGCAACTGAAACATCCACCCTTATATCGCTACAAGTGTTTTCCATTGCACTATATAGAATTGGGATCTACTCTAATCCACCTCTAGCAAACAAATTAGTCTAGCGCATCATAGGTTCGAACTAAAATATGGGGAGGAGGAAAGAACAAAATGTAGGCTATATTTTATTTATTTTAATTTGTATTTTGATGTTGCACCTGTTTTCTTTTGGAAAAGTAAATGTGCATAGTAGCTAGCTGTGCACTGGATTCTCTTTTATTCATCATTGAATTTAATTTGCACAAAAAAAGAAAAGCTCTGTCCAGTAACCTGGAACCTTATTTTGAAATGTGTTTTAGTGAGACCTACCTCATGCTTCTGACCTACCTCAGAATTGTCAATCTTAATTTTCTATTAAAGCAAAGTTACAAAAATGTTTGTGTAAGTTGTCAATTGTTGTTTTTAGGAAAAAAAAATCGGAATCGGCCAAAATCGGTATCGGCAAGTCAGACTAATCAAAAATTGGAAATCGGAATCGGCCAAGAAAATCGCAATCGGTGCATCTCTAGTTTTTTCTTTTCACTATGTCACTGCCGCCGAGAATAATCATGGCTATAATGTAATGATAATTGTTTGCTTATTTCCATGTGCAATTGTTCTAAACGATGGTTCTGAGAACAGAGAAATAAAGCATGGATGCTTTTTCATAGGTTTGGTGGCAGATTTATTTTTGGAGAACATCTGTGCATGAAAATAGCACCAACCAGTGTTCAGTCACACTTTCTGATCAGCCTTTCCTGCTCAGAGATGAGACCGGTGCTGGAATGACCTGTTCATGTTCCTGATCTAAATGATCAAATTAAATGAATTACATTGTTCTATTCAGCCCTACTGTAAATATAGCTACTGTATCATATCCATAAATCGCATTATTTAAATTCCTACCAAGTAAATCAGATTTTATTTATTTCTCACAACTCAACCGCCAGTGCATTTTTCCAGCCGTATGGCCTGGCATGATTAGAACAGAATTCATCGTTTTTGTGCGCAGTTCAGGTGCTGTCATAGACTCAATTCTATTCCTGCCAAACAACTGAAATGTAATCCCTTGGGCAATATGAACAGATTGCTTTGCACTTAAATATTTTTTTTGCCCCCATATTCAACTAATTTGAAGCAGTATGCTTTTTTCCAGAAATAATACATTCCAGAAATCAAAGAGAGATGATATCTGCAACATAATCTCCATAATCTGCAACCATTTTTAATCATTCTCTCCTAACTCCTTGTTTGCTATGCTAGTCTCTTAGGAACGTTTCTTTTGCTGGGCATGGTACGCATGTACAGGCAATGTGTATTTCACAAATAACACTGGATATTTGTTACTCAGTTTGATTTTTTTTACAAGTAGGAAAAACAGGCCTATTGATTCAGCACTTCACTGTGTGTAATATCTAATACCTAAGGCAGTGTGTTTACTATTTATGAACCAGAACTAAATAAAATGGCTCCAAAATTGTATTGTGTTACAGAGCTACCCACAAATGCTGTAATATATGAGCGCATTAGTTACCTCCTAGTATTGATCATAATAATTGTGTCTTGAAGGAAGGCCACAACTGGATTGGTCTCCAAAGTTGTTTCCATCATTCCTGGTACTTATCATAGGCCTTGTTACTGTAGATTACATTTAATTTGAGATGGGTGATATCAACACAAAATTGCATTTGAGATGGGTGATATCAACACAAAATTGCATTTGAGATGGGTGATATCAACACAAAATTGCATTTGAGATAGGTGATATCAACACAATATTGCATTTGAGATGGGTGATATCAACACAGAATCTCATTTGAAATATTGTGTGCTTATTATATTCTTTGGCTCTATTGGCATCAAATATTGACCTGTAACAATTGTCTTATTGTACTAATGATGTGAAATTAATGTTTGTCGTTTCAGCTCGGTACCAGCTGTGCATTCATTTCTGATGGTCATTTAAGCGAGGATGCATTCCTGAGCCAGTATTTTTGGCAGCATTGAGTACATTGGATTGGAGTATCAGTATTAGAGTCCACACTATATATAGAGTGAAAGACCCATAACAGCAGGTGGAGGATGAAAATGTGCTTACTGGGGTTACAACACAAGGTGGTGTTTGGCATTGTGTGCAAAGTTTTAAAGTGAAATTCTGCTGAGTGGCTCACACTGCAGGAGTTTCTCCAGCGTCTCATTTATTTAAGCAGATCTGCTAAACCGGTCCGATGACGCGCTCAGAGAGACTGCTTTTTCATTCCAGCGACGAAGACCAGACTATGAGCTGCATATGACCCTGAGCGTCTCAGATATAGCAGGTATCAAAACAGCCATGAATGTGTCAGTTCATCCCAGTATTCTGCTCTTGACAGAAAGGCTGCTTTCTCATTTGTCAGTTTTGGATGCTCGTGAAGAGGTCCCCTCTCCAGCTGTGGGGAGAAGGTGACCCACCCCCCATTGAGAGTACAGGTGTTCCTCTCTTTCAGTGTTTTCTGCATGTGTGTGAGAGTGTGAGCGGCACGTTATTAGGTGGGTTGTTGGGGGGTGGATTTTGTAACCTCTGCCCCCCCCTTCAGAATGCTTTGGCAAATTCAAATTCCAGTCATGCGGACAGAGGTCACCAAATTCACTCGTGTGTTTACTCACCAGAAAATGTAATTAATTAATTAATGTATTTATTGGAGTGATCCAAAATACATTCAGCTGCACAGTAATGAGGTTATACATTAAAACATTAAAATGTAGCTTCGCATCAAGTTTATCAGGAATGAGAAATTATTTTCTGGCCTTCATACTTTGGATATTGTTTTCAGGTTCACTTAACACTACTTTTTCAATACCACGAAATCCTAAAAATAAATTTTCTTTGTATATTTTATGTTCATTATATATTTTGTACAGAAATATGTTTTTTGCCCCAATTTTCAATGTCCAATTGCCACTGTAGGCCCTGTCCCATTTTGGCAACATGCCCTGTCAGTTTGGAAAGTGAGTACGCCACCTGGGTGACAATATGACCAGTTGTGCATCAGCTCGCAGGAGTCCTGGCCACAGTCAAAAATATGTATTTTTTCATCCCGTCCACTTACAGTTTCACACTCCTAAAATTACCTCCCTCGTTTGTAGCTTGACACAATGAAACATTCTGCAACACTGAATTTAATTTTGAGAGGTAAAGTTGTGTGATACACTGTCATTGTTCAAAAGAGAGGGATTCAAGAACCAGTAGGCCAGCGGCCATTGCCTTCTCTGTTAAAACAGTGCGAGATAAAGTCAGGAAAGTGTATCAGAATGACCCATGAGTCATCGGGTTACTAGGCAGCAAATAAATACAGAGACACACAATCCTGCAGCTTCAGTTACCGATGAAGATTAGGTGCATTATGTTCTAATGCTTTTCCACACACAAAATAAAAGACGACATTTCACTTAGTTATTTGTAAAATATGGATTATGTTTATAAAATAAATGATGATGCAGTCTAGTGTAATGGTTAGGGAACCAGACTTGTAACTCGGAGGTTTCTGGTTCAATTCCCAGGTGGGGGCACTGCTGTTGTACCCTTAAGCAAGGTACTTGCCCCCACCAGGTACCTAGCCTGAATTGCTTCAGTAAAAATATCCAGCTGTAAAAATGGATTGTATGTAAAGAAATGTCAATTGTGTAAGTCGCTCTGGATAAGAGCGTCTGCTAAATGCCTAAAATGTAAAATGTATGCATTTAGCACACAATTACAAGCCCTGCTCCCTAACCATTACACTACACTGCCACCCTGCTCACCATGGTCCTGATATGTAGGTTCCCAGTCCACGATGCTCAGTCTTTCTGACGTCTTGGAGAAGTTTAGAGAAAGAAGGATGGAATGAGCTGGCGGGTGAATTGCATCAGTATAAAGGGTTATGTTAATTTTATTTGCCAATACATTGGCACGGATTCAGTCGACTTTCTTCCCCGACTTTGACTCACTTTTCAACGCGAGAGCTAGTTATTTTCCTACCAAACACAGTTTAACGAGTTCAGCAGTGGCCAAAATGGAATTCACCCAGATGTGTTGGCGAAGAACAAAGGTACCACATTTATTTGTAAGTCGGCGTTAAGGATGGATTTTGATTGAATCCAGACCAAGGGGTAGGCCAACATCCATCCTGAACAAATGTGTACCGTGTTGGACTGGAGCATGCATCATGGACCTGAGCCATGGCAACACTTCTGGCGTTAGATCTTGCTTTCAGCATCAAACTAAAACATTTGAGGAAGGGAGAACCCAAGCATGCCAGTGGATGTTTTCAACTTCAGACACAGCCTCAACATTGCTTTGACTGGCCCTAACTGTGTGTGTGTGACCCCTCACCTGCAGGGTCATTCACAGGGGCCCACACTGCTCTTTCACCACACTCCCACCCCATATCTTCCTCTGTTGTGCAGTGCTATTTTTAACCATTTTCCTCCCGCTGAAAATTGCTTTTCAATAACGCCCTTTAGACTTTGCATTCTAATTGCCTGCTGCCTGAATCTAGATTTTGGGAGAAGTTTCGTTTGGTCGGTATTTGTGTCAGGAACAGCTCGTTTGCACTCACTCAGACAGTCGGTGTGCACGGCTGCATAAGGCCGCCAAGAGGAGATGTGTGTGATGTAGACTACTAACCTGATTGTGAGGGACTCAGGCTCCTTAACACGGGCTTATCTTTTTAAACATCACTCACAGTGGAAAGAGTGCAGAAACCATGTCATTTCGGACGGCATTGATAAAATTATATTTATTTTTTTTCATTCCGATTTTCCCATTTTTCTCCCAATGTAGTAGCCAATTGTGCCCTCTTTTCATGTCAAGTATCTCATCTTGTACTACGAGCTTACTGTCGTAAAACCGTAGGACTGTTCTAGGACCGGCAGTGACAAAGGCGAGACGGAACTCGCCAAGCCGTCGACCATAACTCCGGTACACACAGAGCCACTCTTGTACGCGGCGAGCTCATGTCGGCTTCCCTCCCCCTTTCCCATGGGGCGGACAGTCCTATTCGTCGCCCCGAATAGGACTCCCGGCCAGAACCGGGGCTCAAAACCTGAATGCAGTGGGCAACCTGCACTCGGGGCGAGTGCCTTTACGATTGCTCCACCCAGGGGCCCGGCAATGATTTTTAAAGTCATAAAATACAATGTTTCCGCCGAACGTCACCTTAATTGCAAAAGCCGGGCCACGGGCCTTATGTAACTCTGCAAGGCGCCTGGAGATGCAGCCTCCTGCCAGACCGGGGTGATCTGAATAACCCAGGCGAGAGAGGCCTTCCTTTCATTCGTTAAACAAAACGCCTTCTATGATAAGCTCGGTGTCAGGCTAGGGGACATCTGCGATAGAATAGATAGTGCCCCATCTGCCAGATCGCCGTGGTGTGAATATTAGGGCTCCCTTTTCCTCTTTCTCCCTCTCTTGCGCTGACACCAGACTCCCTGGCCCCGGTCCGGTTCCACTTGGACATCCACTGCATTTTTTTGTAAATTGAGCTGAAACTGTGCTTAACCATTAGCCTATTTGGCTCCGTAAGGTTTCTCACAAGCAGACTAGGGAGAGGTTTGGCAAGCTGCATAATGGCGATGCGTTTGTTTGTTTTGGAATCGGCTAGTGTTCCAAGAGTCCTACAGCAATCACTGTACAGTAGAGTTAAAAAATAAAACAAAGTATGCTATAATAAAAATAAAATCGAAGACAGAGTTTTGAAATAAGCAACAATAGCAAGTTAAAGTAATTTGGCAAAATAGTACAAATAACTGATAACTGAAATGCTATTATTACATTGATAATGAGATACATTTTTCTCATATGCACTGTTGTAGAATCACAGTTTTCATGAACTCATTACAATTGTTTCTTAAAATAACTTATTGACGTGTTTCTGAAAGCATTTGTCAGGTTATTCCATGCATTTAGGCTACTGCTATGAAAGCGAATGGTCTTTTACCCATCTCTGATTTGGGTGGAATGTACATCAATCAGCATCAATGTACATATGCGTCAATCCGCAGAAAAGCTGTGGGAATGAATACATTACATTACAGGCATTTAGCAGACGCTCTTATCCAGAGCGACTTACAGTTTACATTTCTTTACAATCCATTTATACAGCTGGATATTTACTGAAGCAATTCAGGTTAAGTACCTTGCTCAAGGGTACAACGGCAGTGTCCCACCTGGGGATTGAACCTGCAACCTTAACGTTACAAGCCCAGCTCCCTAACCATTATACCACACTGCCTCACTGAGTTTCTCACGAAAACTCCTCTTGGTGTTGCTAGGCTAATTGCTTAGCGATGACAAGGCCATGCAAGCTTTGGTTAGCCTGGCCTTGCCTGGCTTGGTTTGGCTCCAACAGGGCTCAGCTCAGCAGGATTCCACCAGTAAGAATTAAAAAAGCGGTGCTGTTTTTGGCTGTGTCTGTGGCCAGACATGCATCCAGTACTTTATCAGAAACACTTTAACCCTTTAGACCCCAGTAAAATCCTGCAGATTACTGACAATTTAAAAAAGACATCTGTTTTCACCAATATTCAGAACAAAATTCTTCTTTTCATATATCTGTATGGTTTTGGTGCACATGTTTTGTTGAAAATTCTCAGAGATCTGCAGGAGTGTTTTGAAATCTTACCAGCATCTTAGAGTATTTCAGATATGGTCTGCTGTCTGTGGCAGGTGCTGTTGAGACGAGGCCCTGGAACAAGGAGCAGTTTTAAAATGGAGGGGCTGTGGAGCGATGCATCCAGTTGGCTCCTCACTCGCCCTGGTAGCAGTCTATGCTGGAAGCTGTTTTTAGAAATCGAGACCTACGGACAGGAAATGGAACGCCAGGTGCATCAAACGCACCGGGAGAGGGTGGTGGGTGCCCACTGTGGGATACCCCCCAGCCACAACCTGTTCACACAAGGGCATATGTTCATCACCTGAGCGTTTTTGAAATGGCTTCAGACCGTGGTTCTGCTCTTGGTGTTGTGGGTTTATAAACTAAAGCAATTACACGGTGTATCTTGGAAATGGCTCATGCTGAGAGGGGCAACAGCTGAGCAAAATTATTAAATTAAATATATTAAAGATAATTATTGCGTAATTAAAGAAAAATGCAAGTCACGCACCAAAGCTAATGCTACCGGCAACTGAGACCCCTCTCATTACCATACCGCAAAAAGCACAATATCCCCATCGTACGTAAAATTAATCAGGTATATCAGGATTTTATTGTTAAACCGCCCACTTGTGATGCACTTGTGCTTGATTTTGATTGGTAGGCCTTCTGTCTCAAGGTCAGGTCCCACTGCTGCGTTCTGTACCAGTGGCTCTCTGCTGCTCAAAGAGCATATTTTACTGTGAGGGAAGAGACGGGGAGGAGCAGGCTAGCCAGAATCTACGGACTGCAGCTGAGTTTTTATCTTATGTTTCCGCTGGAAGAGATCTTGTGTGAGATGAGATGAGAGCCAGCCGTGCTGTCGTTACTTGGGTCCTAAACGCACAGTGCTGTTTATTCCTGTCAAAAATCCTCTGGGATTTAAGAGCTACGGTAGGCTCCGTTTTTATTCACACCCTTGATAAAGATGAACAAAAGATATTGTATAAAATAAACTATATAAGTAATTAGGTATATTTTATGCTCAGAAAATTCAGAAAATTCCAAACCTACACTACCGGTCAAATGTTTTAGAACACCGCCATTTTCCAGTTTTTACTGACATTTAAGCAGTTCCTAATTATTCTTTTAAATTTAATCCAACAAAAACAAATGTTCATAAATATACAACTTCTTTGAAGTTTATCAGAATGTTATGGAACTATACACTAGCCTACAATGTTATCCCATTTCCCTAGTGTATAAAAAGGAGGGAACACAAGTTTGAAATACTGTGGTCAGCCATCATCATGGTGAAAGGTAAAGAACTCCCTGAAAGCATCAGACAAAAGGTTATTGACCTCTACAGATCAGGAGATGGCTACAAAAAAAGAAAAAGTTAAAAGATACCACTTAGCACTGTTGTGTCAATTATTAGGAAGTTTAAGGCCACTGGAACAGTGGCTAACCTGCCAGGTAGAGGACGAAATCAGCACTGATATCCAGGATTTATGCCTTCTCTCCCAAGTCTATCCTGCCCCCACCTGTAGTGAGACGGATGGTTCGAGAGGCAAAAAGAAGTCCAAGGGGCACAGTTCCAGATATCCAAAACAACCTGGCATCTTGGGGTTACAAGGTGGCTAAAGCTACCGTTTCGACGATGCCTACATGAGAATTATGGCAGAGTTGCAAGAAGGAAGCCTTTTTTGAAGGCAATTCATCAAAAAATGGCATCTTGAATTCGTCAAACTACATCTGAACTACAACTGGAACCTTGTCTTGTGGCCGAATAGAGCTTTTTGGACATGCACATCAGCGTTATGTTTGGCGTCCAAAGAATGTAAGTAATGTTGAAAAGCACTTCATGTCTACGGTGAAACATGGTGGTGGATCTTTAATGCTTTGGGGTTGTTTTGCATCCACAGGCCCTGAGGCCCTTATTAAAATATATGGAACCATGAACTCCAGCATGTACTAAGACATGTTGTCCAAAAACCTTGTTCCCTCTGCTAGGATCAATGTCCTGACATGGCCATCTCAGTCTCCAGAACTGAATCCAATTGAACATTTGTGGTTTGAACTCAAAAAAGCAGTCCACAAACGTCATCCCAAGAATCTGACGGAACTAGAACAATTTTGCATGGAGGAATGGTTGAGGATCCCCCCCAAGAAGTTCCATAACCTCGTACGACACTACATAAGGCGACTACTTGCTGTTATAATGGCCCAGGGAGGACCCACAAAGTACTGATAACGGGTGTGAATATTTATGATTCTTGATTTTTCTGGGGGGAAAAATTATAAATGTGAACCGTTCGATTGTGGTTCTTATTACTAATAGATTTTTTTTGCATAAAATAAACCGCATTACTTGTATAGTTTATTTTATATGATCTTTTTTGTTCATCTTTATCAAGGGTATGAATTTTAAAAAGCCTACTGTATGTGGGAGTGCTGCGTGTTAACCACGGTCGTTCTGGAAAATATTCTGCGTTTTTTTATCGCGTCTGTACTTGGGATGTTAATGGTTAATCGATGATAGATTAATCGCCGTTAAGAATTGTATCGATCAAGTATATCAAATTAAAGATTATGTATCACAGCACTGTGGAGTTATCCAATAGGACAAACTTGTGTATTGCGTTGAAACAACACTTAAAACCTTAAAATATATCTAACAATGCAGTATTCCACAAAAGAAACAATTTACAACGACAAAACGTTTTTGTTATAGCCTATTTTGTATAGCCTAACTCAGCCGACAATAGCATGGTCTTGAATTCGATAAGCATGCCTGACGTTACTTCCGCATTTCTGAGTTTTTGGTGAAAATATTTTTTTGGCACGACAGTATTTATGCATCCACAGGACATCGGTTCCGTCGGAATGGGTGTTCTCATCGGCTGGTCTTACCGTAAACAGGCTGCACACGGCTCACCCCTGAACATGTGGATATGCTTATATTCTTCAATAAAAACCAGTAAGGGGACGAGTTAGGCTTTTTTTTTTAAGTTGTCAAGCCTCTGCTCTGCTGTCGGACAGCCCTTTTCATTTCAAAAGGAATATTGTTTTCATTGTTAGGCCTACTGAATGGTGTTTCATTTCCTTCATGATTCTTATCGTTTTATGCCCGTGTCTCAAAAGTTTGAGTAAAGATTGAGGAAAAAAACGCGTGCATTTTGTATTCACTGTCATACGCTTAATCGATTAATCGATTAATTGTTTGTTAACGTGGGCGACGATTGATCAAGGACATTTCTTAAAATGAGCATCCCTAGTCTGTAGCGGTAAGTTTTCCTCTTGTTGCACTTGTGACATTGCTTCAGAGGCTCAGGCTTCAGAGGCTCAGGAGGTCCAACATTTTGAAAATGAATGTCCCCCAGTTGGCTCTCGGTTTTGTATTTATTTATTTTTATTTCGATTTTTTTTTTTTAAAGCACCATAAGCAAAATGGATTGATTGATTGATTGATTGCCAAAACCATTACAGAGAGAACAGGGTCAATTTGTGCACAACCAATTCGTCCCCAGTGCTCCCTCCCCTCGAGGCAATGCCTGTGCTTTCAAAATCCCAAAAAACCCGAAGAAGGATCATCCAGCCTTACATATTGAATTGGGCTTGCCAACTCACTCGACGGCGTTCAATGCAGGTCCTCTCTGAGTACGTAAATAAACGAATTACCGCGCGCGGAAAAAACCCCAGAATGCTAATCAAACCCGGCCCCGTGCGAACACTCGTCCTTCTCTCCCACCCCTGGGACCGCGGCGCGTTTGGAAATGTTTTCGTCTCCGGCCGAGCGGCTCGCGCTTGGCTGCAGGTAGCGCCTTAATTGCGGATTGACGGTGACAGCTTGAATCACGTCCCGGGGTCAGGCGGGCAGAAGAGGCGGGCCGCGCTCGCTGCGGGCGTGGCCCGCGGAGTCCCGCCAAGGACGGAGACAGATGTTTGGATTTAATGCGTCATCTGGCCGTTTCTCTCTCTGCGCGGACAACGTAAAGCGAAGTGGAAGAAGGCGTTGTTTCCTAACGAGCTGGATGTGATAGATCCATTCTGAGAGCTCGCCGCTGGTTTTTCTCAAATGCAATTACGTAGATCCAGCTTAATTTTTTTAGTTTTTAATTTTGAAACCTTTATCATTTGATGTGTGGAGTTCCACTGACAAAGCTTGGCGTAATTGGCATGGTTTATTCCTCTTTGTAAACCTATATGAATGCCCCTTGCACTGTAGTTTGACAGATTTCTTCTCCCACTGGCAAAAGTCAATATGCTTTTCTGCGATCGATACGCAGCCCTTGTTTAATAGGATGAACTTGGTTGTCTGAAGCCGGTGTGAAGAGTTACGGAAGCTCATAAGTCAGGCTGTGTCTCATTTCAGCCTTTTTAAACCTCTTTCTTATTCATGCATATTATTTGTTCAGGCACCACATCACTATCAGAGAGATCACACAGGTCACACCGCTGGTCTAGACTTGTGAATGTCATCCTCGCCATACCATAATAAGCAAAGGCAGTCACTGGTTGTGAGCAGCACCATGTCGGCAAACATCTTCTCCCTGTAACACATTCATATTTGAGCAGGTTGGGCCTGTGAAAGGATCAATATTTATTCCAGTGTTTTGAAAAAAGAATGTATGCACGAGAGCTTACTACAGCCGAAGCTTGTTAAACATTTATGCCGTTTCAAGATGGATCCCTCTGATTTGTGTTACGCAAAGGGGGGGAGAAAATAAATAAGCGAACGGCAGTGTGCTGAAAAATGTTGTTCGATGTTGCGCCCCCCCCCCCTCCCCCTAAGTGAAAACGAACGTCAGACACCGTATAGAATCCATTGTGATTGTTTCAGCGAGCGTTCTGCCCCTGTGTGTGCGTGTGTGTGCAGTGACGTTTCCTCCTCCCTCCTTCCCCTCTTCTCACAGCCTCCCTCCACTTCTCCTCCCTCCTTCCTCTCTTCTCACAAGGCAGACGCAGAAGCAGCACGAGCCGCCGTTGGCACGCTGGGAAAATTGTTTCTTTTGAGAATGGAGCCGTGTGCATCCCCCCTACCCCCCTACCCCCACATTTTTGAGGACTTACCGCTGAAGAGGGTTTTACCCTCAGGGGGGTTACAGCAGCATGGTTTTCCAGCGCCAGGTTTTCTGTAGGGATAAAGGTGGTTAAAGCGAGGGGGATTGTGGCCCGTGGGGTTTGGAAGAGTTGTTGTCCCAGCTGACTGCTTCCGGACCTGCTGTTCTCCTGCTGCCGAACGTCTGGCAGTTTAGTGTAACGGTTAGGGAGCTGGGCTCGTGACACAAAGTTTGCAGGTTGCGGGTTCAATACCCATGTGCGGCACTGCACCTTGAGCAAAGGTACTTTACCTGAATTTTAATATGAAAAGGTAAATATCCTGCTATATAAATGGATTTTATGTGAAGAAATGTAAGCTGCGCAGGTCGCTCTGGATAAGAGCATCTGCTAAATGCCTGTAATGAGTAATGTCTGCCACCGCACGTGTCCCAGAAGCAGTCCTGCTGGCTTTGAGGACACCACTGGCACAGGGTGCACTCTTGGCTTATGCAGAGAGGCACCGGCCTCTACAGCTTTCCTGTCTAGGTCAAAAGTGAAAGGATTTATGGTCTCTCGGTCCAATTAGCCAGGCAGACCCAGGTAAAATGATTCCCCCAGACACAGAAATCCCTCCCCCTGAGTGCTTGAGTACCCCCAGTTCCAGTCTGTAAAGTGGGCCAGGATCCAGCACCAAACAAACTACTGGCCGCTACTTATTTAAAGGGGTCATCCGTCCCGTCTGGAGCGAGATCTGCTTTGGATGACTATGAATCCATTCAGCCTTCATCTCTCGCAGGGACATGGAGAGCTCGGGTCTGTCACTGGGCCCGTAACACAGCTAAGAAGAACTCCATTAACAAACAGCGACAGTATTGCCAACTGTTCCTCTGAAAAGAAGCGCTCGGTCGAGTCTTTAGGAAGGGGATTGTTCGGCTTTCAGAGCAGAAGAAACATTAAAACAATGCAATCGCTAGTAGAGGAGGCCAAGCTCGGTGCTGTGTGATGGGGTTATGAAATGTGCAATGTTGCCAAAGGTTAGATATGCGAAATTCAACAAAGATTGCAGTGAAGTCTAGACAAGGTGAGTCCTAAGGACACTCAAAGCAGCATTTGTAAAAATATGTGGGTTTTGGGGGGGAGGGGGTTTCTTCTGAAACGAGTATACCAATAAAACAATATTTAAACGGTGCTCTTCAAACTTCCTGTAGCCCTCCTGCAGATTATACTTGCACCAGTAGCAAGGCAGGAGATTGTAGTACCTGTTTGAAGTTTGGACTGTTGCTTTACAGGGCTGTTACACCCTTTACAGAGGGTGTAACAGGGGTGCAGTAACGTATAAACTAGCTCAGGACATCTGTTAGCAATCCAGCATTATGCTATGTTTCTTTCTTAACTTTTCTTTTCAGTTTTTTTTCTTTCCTTTGAGCTCCCCACAGCAGTATATACGCTTCATCGATGTGCTTTTCCCTGCACTTACGAATATCGCCGTTACGCTTGAGATCGATAATCGCAAAACACCAGTGGACCAGAACCAGCAGAACTGTGTTGTACTTGTATTTTGTTGAGGGGGAGAGAAGACGAAGGGATCGAGGAGGAAGTGGTGTTTGTTTATGTCTCTATGCGGTTTGTTCCCGTGGCTCGGACTGCTCTCTCAAACAGAGCAGGAGGAGCAATTGCCGCGGCTTGCAGGGGACCTCGTACTCGGACGCTGGGCCATATTGCGCTGGGCCATATTGCGCCGGTCACGTGTCACTGCGCATTTCGGCGGACGGCCCCAGACGCCGTGTCCGCTTGTTTACCGCGGCAGATGGCGCGGCGTTTTCGTGAGCCTGTTTTGAAGGCGGCGGCTCGCAGTGGTCCCCCAGAGGGCCCCAGTGGCACAGCGACGGCGATCTGGACACCCCGTCATAATGTCTGCCACACAATTTGAATCACCCACACACCGCCTGGGGTGGGAGCATTTTGTTTCATTGTTGCGTCACTCTGACCACCCACCCCATCAGCGAAATACCTCTGCCTGCCCCCGTCTCCACGCCTCTCTGCATCTGCCAAGGATCCACAGGGCACCTTGTCCCTCTCGCGGCTCACCCCTGTCTTTCCGAAGAGCTCTGGGAGGGGCCTGTTCCGCCTTGGCCACCATGTTCCTCTGTGCAGAAGCCCTGTGCATTAGCCCGGAGCTAGATCTTTTCCCAGATTTCCACGCCCGTGACCCATGAGCGAATACGTTTTCTGTGACCGACCACACCGACGTGTGCTAAAATATGGAATTATTATTATGTTAAAAGTCAGAACAACCTGCATGCACCCTGTGGCTAGTGCAGTGTCATCTCACGATCAACCTCATCTCCCTCCCGACCCAGCGGGATTTTTTTCTTTTCTTAACATATCGAACAGCTCTGTGTAAATGCAACACCCATGCTCGTGGTGTTATATTTATTCTGTGTAATAATATCTGTTATGTCCACTGCATAATTTGTACATTATTCACGAAGCCCAGTGGGAAATATGTGTCATGCTAACACATGAATATTGTCATCAATTTTTCATGATGCTGTATGCAGAGCAGCCTCATACTCCTCCAGCGCACGTGGCCAGCTGAAGAGTAAATGGAACCCAAACCATAAAGCAACAGCGTTTGGTTACGATGCTTCCTTTGGGTTCGCGTTCGTATAAAAAAAAAAAAAAAAAATTTTTTTTCCAGTTTTTCTCAGAGTTTAGTGGCCAATTATACCCTCTATTTATTTCGATTTGCCCTCCCCACACAAACTCGCCGCCCGTCACTACGAGGCAAGCTAATTCTCAGAGGGCAGTGAACTCCGCTTCCTTCGTGATGGAATTCGCCCATCCACGCTCTGGAGACACACCCTTAATGAGACCCTCCCCCTCCCCTGGGGCGGACAGTCAAACGCCGCCCCCGATTGGGGGCCCCCTTCAGGGCTGGTCTGGCACAGTCGGGTTTTGAACCATGACTGTGATAGGCAGCTCACTCATAAACTAGTGCGTTAGACCATTACGCTCTCGGAGGCCCCTCACGTGCTCTCATTTGACCCTTTTGTCCAGTTGGGCTGGCATTGTAGTGTAATGGTTAGGGAGCTGGGTTTGTAACTCAGAGGTTGCAGGTTCAAATCCCAGGTGGGGCACTGCTGTAATGTAATATAATGTTATCATTTGGGCTGGCAGTGTAGTGTAATGGTTAGGGTGCTGGGCTTGGAACTCAGAGGTTGCAGGTTCAAATCCCAGGTGGGGCACTGCTGTTGTACCCTTGAGCAAGGTACTTAACCTGAATTGCTTCAGTAAAATATCCAGCTGTATAAATGGATTGTATGTAAAGAAATGTAAACTGTGTAAGTCGCTCTGGATAAGAGCGTCTGCTAAATGCCTAAAAAAAAATGTAAAATGTAGTTGAGTGTGGCCAAGCCGAGCATCGATGTGTTTCCTGGCTGCGTGTAGTTCTCCCTCGCTGATCGTTGTGCCAAGGACAGAAATGCACTGAGGAAAACACAGGAATTTCCTAACCTGAATGGTACCAACTGGTATAGCAACAGTAAACAGCACAGAATCAAACGTATGCAGCAAATGGAAAGGATACTAACGTACAAACGTCTCATTTGTGGACACGTGTAAGTAGCATTGTAACCATAATGTTGTGCCAGTGTCCGTACTTGGATAATAACTCCCAGCATGTTTATGGACCAGGCTCATGTTTACTGACAGGACGTGCATTGACTGACTGACAGGCTCACATTGGCTTTGCAGTGGCGTGAGGAATCAGGGTGCTAGCTTAGACCGACACCTCAAAATGTCCTCAGTTCACCTTAGTGACTTTTCGTCCAGGGTGTTAAAAAATGTACATTAAGCACAAACTATGTAGTCAGTTCCCAGAACAGATGTGGCCACGTTAATGATGTTTTTTACTTAGTCCCTGGCTTAACAGAAGGAATTGGCCGAGGAAACAGCGGTCGGTATCAGGGCTCACCAGTGGAGTAGAAAACAGAGGCAGGGCCTTCTGGGCCTCTTGTGTTACAGGCCTTTTCCTTCCTGTCTTTCGAAGAAATCTGGGCTGGGGGTGAAGTATCAGGATTGGGGAACTTGAGCAATCTCCTGCGAATTACACAACAGTGGAGCAATGGAAAAACCAGGCTCTGGGGACCCCCCACTCAGCACCAGGGCACAGTTCTGGTTGCCTCCTTTGAGTGGAGTGCGTCTGTTTCTCCTCCCCCCGCCCCCCCCTCTCTCTCTCTCTGTTTTCATATAGCCCTCTCCCTCTGGTAAAACCACAAGGAATCAATGAATATTTGATCGAGCTGCAGACATGACCCAAGTCTGACCCGCCCGCAAGTTCTACAGCGGGGCTGTCCCGGGAGCTTGTTTTGGCCGGGCCACTATCGAAACTCTGTAAGGGCTGCGCTACGTGGTCTTAATCGGACCGTGGCTCGTCCTTTATGAGTAATGGTTGTTTCCCAGCCGTCCTGTCTGCCGATCTCTCGTGACAGTGATGTCCATCAACGGTGATTTAATTCACCTTCAGGCCCGCACCGCGCTGCTTCCACGGGAAGCCCTGAGGACGTCCTCTGTCCGGCCCAAAACAGGAGGGGGTTTGCAATCGGTCACTCATGCGGTCTGTCATTTCATAGTAGCACTGATATAGGACCAGTTTTCACCTTTCAGCTCACAATGGACATGGCTAGGGTATGGACAGGTAAAACCTGATCCTAGATCAGCGCCCTGCTCTGAGATGCTGTATACACACGGCCACACCTGAGCTGTAAGTCTGCTCTGAGCGTTAGTTATTGTTAGCATTGTGATTTAGGTGCTCGGCACTGGCTTGTGTGTTGTAGTAGAAGTGCTCTCAGAACAAAAGCCTTTTGCGTTTAACCCTTTGAGGAGTACTGTCGTACTATGAACATTTTAGTTGATTATAATTGATGACATCATAAAGGGCTGTTAATGGCATCCCCAAGAACTGCGCTGATGTACAGCTGTACAGCTGTACAACTGTACAACGTCTCCTCTGAAACTGAACTTGCCATGCCGTCGACCGTAACTCTGGCACACACAGAGACGCTTGTATGGCCAGCGGTAAGCGCTTGACCACTGAAAGTAACCGCCAGGCTACTTATGGACGAGGAAGTACTGAGTACTGCAGAATCCGGGGTACAACTTTTCCCGAAAATCCAGACCCAGTGCAAGCCCCAGTTCCATATTATTATTTTTTTGCTGGGTTATTGGCTTTGGCAGGTGGCATTCAAATGATATGGTAATAGCTGTAAAGGCCTCTGGAAAGTGGCCATAAACTTCATAATTCATCATAAGAGCCCACAAGGCATCAGGAAAACACTTTTTTACTCTGTGTTTCCTGTTGTTGTGGAAGCTACATTAGCAGTGTTCCATAAGCTTTTACTTATTTAGCTAAACCATTTTCAATTCAGATTAAAAGTAATCACTCACAACCACCCAGAGTGCACACTGCACAGCCTATACTGGCCCCAGTGGTGTGAACAAACCAAGTAGTGATATAGTTGCATATACAGTATTTAACCCCACTCCATCCCCAAAAATATTTGACCTCTTCACATCCCAAAGTTTAGACGAGTTAAAACATTAACAATCAGCTACTATTAATGTCGTTTTTTTTCTTCTTCAAATGAGATGAGTACGATTGAGTTTGAACAGGTTCCATGTACCAAATCATTAATGAGGCTAGCTGTCTGCTTTGCAAATCATAAATCTGGAGGAAAAAATACAGCTGGTAAAAACAACGGAACCTTTCCCCCATTAACCCTTCAATGAGTACGTTTCTGAGAGTGCTAGTTCTAATTCACAGTGTTCTGTTCTGGAATCTTAACAGTCATTTGAGGACACCATTAGCAGCCCTTTATGATATCACCAATTAGAATCAACTGGAATGTTACGGCATGTTCTAGACTAGACATCGTAGTGCGACAGTACTCCTCAAGGGGTTAAGAGTCTCAGAGACAAAGCGCGAGCGAGCACGCCCGTGTCCTGACTGTGAGACTGAGAGAGAAGCCGAGGCCAGTTCCCTGACGACGCAGTCACGGAACGGCTGGGCTCAAAGCAGAACCATGTGTGGGCTCCACATTTAGCCTCCTTAATGCCAAAGACCCTTTCTTCTCTCTTTCTCTCTCTCTCTCTCTCTCTTTTTTTAAATTACACTATTATGCGAGAGTTTGGCTACGAGGAGCCTGGCAGGGTAAGGAAGTGATGTCATCACTGGGGCCCTGTAATCGGTATCTCTCTGCTGCCTGGTGGGCAGAGAGAGAGAGACAGCTGCTGCTCAGAAAAGGCATGTAATCCGACCCTGGTAATGAGGGCTCGGCTGTTTCTTTTAAACTGCTCCGTATGCTGGTACTAGGCAGCGCGGCGGGATTTGGGGTTTCCATCATTTCCTGTCTTTGTCATCACCTCCTCTGCTCTTGGCTCGGCCGGTGCCTCCATCCCCCTCCCAAAACCGCTCAGGGTACTTCTGCTAATGGCAGCCCGGCTGCTCTGTGGGTTAGGCCGCCCCAGCTCTAGGTTTTGGGCAGGAGCTAGAACTGTATCCACACAGACGTCGATGTTTTATGATAGTTGTATGGAGCAAACGGAAAGAATATTAAAATGCACACAATACTGTACATTTGTGTACGCATGTAAGTAGCATTGTAGCCATAATGTGGTGCCAGTACTGTACTCAGGTAATAATTCACATGATGTTAATGGACCGGGCTCCTGTTTACTGACATGCTCACATCGAGCGACAGGCTCACATTGGCTTTGCAGTGTGAGGAATCAGGGTGCTAGCTTAGACCGACACTACAAAATGTCCTCAGTCCACCTTCGTGTAGTGCCATTTTATCCAGGGCAGAAGTGGCTCCACAAACAAAGCCCCGCTGAAATGTCACGGCGTGCGAGGAAGGCTTCCTCTTCCGCCACCGCAAAGAAATGGAAGAAGATTTTATGCAATCAACAAATTGTCTTTAAGAAGGAATATGTGTCCCAAGTCCCACAGCTTTCTGATGAAGCTCTGCGGACTAAAATGTGATCTTTTTTGTTTTAAGCTATTGCTCTAATAAAGATTTTTATTTTATTTTGCAAGAGGCACAGTGTGCCTGAGTATTCTTCAACATATGCAATCAATTTAAAAAACTTTTTGCAGGCTTTCAGTGTTCAAACATGGCAGACTAATACTGGTAGTAAGGCCCATGGGGTAAGTGCTCCACTTCATTACCAAAACCTATGAAATAAAAATGATATGCTTCTTGTGATGAATATGAGATATGGCGAAACAGGGCCACTGGTGCTCGAAGCACACTGTGAGATTTCCTGGAAGCACCGCTGGGCCCGCAGTAATGATCCGGGGCGTTAAGGTGTCTGAAAGGTTCTGATTGAATGAAGCGGATCAGAGATACCGCGTCTGCAGACAGGTTTCGATCCGGTTAGTTCCAAAGCGGGAATTGCTCTGCGATCGAGGCAGGAGTAAATTCGATTTGGGGGTGTTTGAATGATTTATGTGGGTTTGATTCTCATCGGTGCCCCTTGGGTTTTTTTTTTTCTCAAATATGAAATATTAAAAGGCCCTGTCTGTGAAAACCTGGATCCGCAGGGAACGACACAGTTCTGCTAGCCTGAATAGTGTGCCGCCGCTCACATTGACCGGTGTCTTCATGACTGACAGGGACAGAATTAACAAGCTCATGAAGTAAAAAGGCTGGAGTCAGTTCTGGCACGTGGCCTGCTTCTTTGGAGCCGGTGACCGGAACGCGCAGCTCTTCAGGACAGGGCCGTGCCCATTAGGGGACATTTTTAGTTCCTGAATGTTCAACTGAGCAGCTCAGACGGTCTATTATTCCCGGGATATTAGGGACATGCCTGATTGACCGTTTTGTAATCTTCTATTATGTACTTGGGCCTGGTGTGTCACATGCTCGCTGCTCTTTTGGTTATAACGGTGTGGAGACGGATGTCTGATGTTGGTGACAGTGTGAATATACATTACATTACATTTACATTTTAGGCATTTAGCAGACGCTCTTATTCAGAGCGACTTACAGTTTACATTTCTTTACCATCCATTCATACAGCTGGATATTAACTGAAGCAATTCAGGTTAAGTACCTTGCTCAAGGGTACAACGGCAGTGTCCCACCTGGGGATTGAACCTGCAACCTTAACGTTACAAGCCCAGCTCCCTAACCATTATACCACACTGCCTGCCTATGTATACCACTATACCACACTGCCTGCCTATATACCCCTCCTCCTAGACTGGGCCAAGCCAGATATGAGGATGACCGTGTTAAACAGTGAGAGGAACACAAGTTTGAGATTTTCTAAATCGTAGTCCTGTAGCTCAGTTGGTAGAGGATGGCACTGGCAATGCCAAGGTTGTGGGTTCAATCCCACGGGACTACATGTCTGTCATTCGGATTGGTCTTCCTCTGACTGTGTTTTCTGATTGTCTGTGTCTGAGGTCTGGTCAAGATGGCCCAGGCAGGTATAACATGCACCCCTGATGGTCGTGTTTCACGTGTGGGTCGGGTCGGTTGTCCGGGTGCAGAGTGTCACAGATCACCTGCTGGAGGAACGTCCGTGTGCCTCTGTTTCCGAGGGGGTCTGGTGTCGGGCCTCCTAACCTTCTTGCGTGCCTGGCTGCAAACCGTAGGGCCGCTGGTGTGTTGGCTCCTCCTGTGAGGCGTGTTTTATGGATGTCACTGATGTCTCTCCTCCATACCGTGACGCAGTCAGCGAGGAGCATGTACAGGCAGTGAACAAAAGATGGAAACTCCCGGGTAAATGAGGGACAGTGAAAAACAGAGGCTAGCACACAGGTCATCCATTCATTCTGTGTGCTGGTGGTTCTGTAGGTCAGTAGGTAGAGCATGGCACTGACAACGCTTTGGATGTGGGTTCGATTCCAGTTGGGACCACATATACAAAAATTTTATGCATTCACTGCTGTAAGTTGCTTTGGATAAAAGCGTCTGCTAAAGGGCATATATAATTAAGAAAAAACGTCCCAGCATGCCTTGGGTCGCGTATAAAAATGCTGGACAGGCCTGGTTGCCTGTAATTATGGTTATCATCAACAAAGGGCAACAGCCCACAATCTGGTGACAAATCCAGACCATGCCACTGTGGACTGGCCAGCAGCCCCGCGGGGAGACGCATAATTGTCATCACCACTGCCTACTTGCTCAACACTTCTTGTATATGTATCCCTGCTTACTCCTCATTAAAAAAAATGGTTTTTTTATCAATAAAAAAATGCCAACATTTTCCTCCCCTTTGTTACAGGTATGGTATGCAGCTGCCTGCAACGATGTCTATCGCTGTATTACTGCACTGATCTCTTGCATGACCTATGATTGTTCCTACCATGTATTAATGCACATCTTGTAAGTCGCTCTGGATAAGAGCATCTGCTAAATGCTTAAAATGTAAAAAATGTAAAAAATTGGCTTTAGTCATAAAAGGGATTTAGTCAGCAAAGTTGTCTCATCACACACCCCACTGCTCAATCGGGTGCCCATGGTCTGCCGGTATAAAGCTGCACATAAGGTGTCTTACTCTTAACTTGTGGACTGCGGTGTGACAAGAGGCGGCGGCTGACGTAATGTGTTTCGGAGGAGAGCGCGTGCTTGTCCACCCTCTCCCAAGTTGACAGTGGGGGTTGCAGCGGCCGTGGCTGAGAATACGATTTGGTACTCCAAAGTGGTAGAAAAAATGGGAAAAGCATACCTTTACATAAAACAGAATGCACTGCCCTGTTAGAAGCTCACTGTGGGGTGAACACAGTGAGCACACTTCACATTTGAACCTATTTTGATGCACTGTGTGTGTGTGTGTGTGTGTGTGTGTCTGTGTGGGTGTCCATTTTGGAGCAGAGCACTGGGCTTGTTTCCTTTTTGGTACTGTGTTTTAAAGGCAGGTCATAGTTTTAGGATTCAGGGGCATGCACAAACCAGGAAGGTTAATACTGGTAGCAAATTAAATTGAAGGCAATGCCATGAAGGGGAAATATGTTTTGTTGCTGGTAAAATGTGCACTGTGTGCAAATAAGATGTCAAACCTCCGTGTTGACAGGGGTGAAGTTCATCACCTGAATAATTTGCATGATGGTGTATTAATTAATTAGAACCTTCCACTTTAATTATAAGATCATTTCTGTAAATTGAATGCCTGGCAATAGCCTGGACGATCTTGAGACCTTCTGCTAGACATGCTAGACCTTCTGCTAAATGCCTAAAATGTCAAATGTAAATGTAAAATGGAATGCTGTTCTTCATCAGGCTAAGAAACTATGAAAACCTTTTGAAAAATATATTCTGCTGTATAATATTGTCCTACAAATTCAGATTATTTTAACTACTCTGATTTATTATGAGATAATAGAATTTTGTCATTTCATTGTTTTACAATAGGTATAAATGATTCAAATTTTAGAAGAAGAAATGAAAAGCATGGAAAGACTCAGATGTCTTTTTGTCACTTTGAGACAGGAACAGGTCATTTAAGGGCTAATGATGATTTAATTTGAATATAGAATTCACAGAATTATGATATGCTGTAAGTAATACAGGTTATTATAATGCCTTATAATTGTAAACAAAAATCTTATCTATAAATATTGGTCCGTTCTGAAGTGTTCCACATAACTGTTCAAGAGTCAGTGGGCTGGGCCCACCTGCTACCTGGGTTCCAGATGCTCACCTGGTTATCTGATATTCGGAGGTGTCGTCCCAAGGGGGTGTCCGTGCCCGTTCACCTGCTAGGCCCAACAATGCAGGCCTGCCGATGCGTGGCGTGGCCGCGTGTGAGGAACAGGTGGCAGTTCGGGGAAATGCCTCCTCCTCTTTGTCCGCTCCTGCCTACTGTAATGTCAGCCGGAGAGACTCTGCTCTGGACCCAGGCTGTCGCGCCGATGTCCCTTTTGTCCTCACCCTAAGTCAGCCACCTTACATCCAGACCCCCCTCGCAATGAATTATTCACCGCTTTCTGACAGACGATACCTATAATTGTGTTGAACTTTTCCCATTTAAAAATGTTTGTAGTGTTGTTCATTGGACTGCAGGTGAAAATAAGCCTCTGAGCTAATTTTAGTGCAGTGTAGTGAATGCACTGACATCTGTGACAACTTTTATTTGTACTTTATTATATGGTCCCAGTCAAATAAATAACTCAATAAATATATTTCCAAATATATGTTCTGGGATAGGTTAGTATTTGTGTGCCCTGCCTTTCTCGTTTTAAGGCCCTAGCTCTGGCCGTATGTTTAATGCACAAACCAGTGAGGGCAGCAGTGCTAATACGCGCTAATGCAACATGTGAACACACGCCCTGCAGTGCCTTCCCAGCATGCCTCATTCTCTGCCAACCAATCCCATCCAATGTGGCTGCGAGCCCTGAGACAAGGTCATTGGGCTCACTGACTCTGATCGAAGGTCTGTAACGTGAGTTGCAGACAGTTACTCCTGTGAGTCTCTCTCACTAATGGAGACGTGCTTTGGGGGGGTCGCCACCCCCTTAGCTTGCCACTGCCGACATTGGCCATTGTGCGTGAACTTCGCTTCGATTAGCGACCCACCAGGTGGTGTGACTGTGGTCATTTGTGTCTCACCGCAGTCGGCAGGCAATCTGCCTGTTGTTAATTTCCCTAATTGTGACAGTTAATGCGTTTCACTGGCGTTGCACATGAAACTAAAGATGTTTTTATTTTTCTGACGCGGTTGGCCCCACGGTCTTTGGAGACACCAATGTCTGGCCCGTGCATTCCCATTCAAGGACTAAACATCTTTATTTTGGCTTATTTTGGCAGTGTTGGAATGTGTGCGATTACAGCGTCGCGTTCCTTCCCGGTCGAAGAGCAGCCGCTTTGGGGATGTTTTAACATTAATTAGGGCTGTGACTAATTACGGCCTTTGTTTAATCAGGAATGAGTTTGGCCTGAAATGTCTGTCTCAACATGGTGAGGTGGGGTGGAGGAGAGGGAGGGGTTTTGGAGGGGTGCTGTGGGGTGGGGTGGGAGGGATTTGAGGGAAGCGATGTGGGTTGGGGGGTTCTGTTTAATAAAAAAATTCGAATCACTTCATAAAACGATTTAAAAAACCTAAAGCTCCTCATCAGCGCAACATGCCGTCGATCACGGTGCATTCAGGGAGGGAACGACGGTTTCGCAGCCCGTCACGGTAAGGAGAAGGGCGTCTCTGCCTCGTTGCCGTGGGAACTAGTCCTCCAAATGCCTCGGTTAACAAGTCCAGTCACACAGGAAGAGAGATGGCCCGGGCGATGGAGGTGTCAATCATCAGGGGATCAGGGGATCAGGCACTGCACTCATGCAGCCTAATTCAGTTTATTTTCTAATTCACCGTGTGTTTTGCTCCCCCCTCTAATGAGGGGGGGCAGGGGGTCTCCAGCTGAAGCTCTGGCTCTCGCCATGGCGACGACATTGAGTCGTGACCTTTGACTGGCTGCGTGTGTTTTCGGGGGTGCCTTGGTCTTCACCCTCCTGAATTACTGGAGGATGTTGCAGCAATAGGAGTAGGCCTGCAATTCAGACCAGGCGTACCAAAATAAATAAATACGTGAGTAAAGTGTGACCCAGATTTCTGCTGTTCGGACGCTTGGCCTAGCCTGCCCCGCGTGGTCGTGAGCAGACGGTCTGAAATGAGCACGGTGGAGGATCGCTGGTTTAGTTTCGGAGAGGCCCGAAGGCAGCGCACCTTGTCTTGATTAAGGTGTCACAGGACACAGCCGCGCTTGTTTTTCTCTTTCTGCATGTCCAGCAGCAGTGCAGGCCCACCGCGCTGACAGAAGAATGAGCGCTGTTTTCCCTCTCTTTCTCCTTTCACCACATGGTCATTACAGTTTTGGTCCTGAGGCTCTGAGAGTCTGGAGGAGGCCTGGATGGAATTAAAGGGCCGGGCCTGTTATGGGTCTCTTCAGTGGTCAGTGTTCTGTTCTGTAGATTTGGTCCATGCCCTCCAGTGTGCAAATGCTCAGGTCTGTTTCTGAGTGTGGTACTGGAACTGGTTCTCTCGGTTGGACCTTCGACTCTGTGTGGGAGAACTCTTCCAGAAACAGAGAGGTGGTGGCTGGTTTCTGAGTCACCACATGCCAAAGGCGGAGCCTATGCATGGATCATGCAGCCAGCAATGCCTCCCCCCACACTATTGTCGCCCCGGAAACTCGGTAGAAAATCCACTTGTGTCTGAGCGTGCCAGAGAACCTCTGCTTAGGATATATCATTCAACTAAACGTGTCAGGTGCACACCCCCCATGTCTCATAAAATCCATTTAAGGTCTTTGCATAAATACCTATATTTTCAGGAGTTCCATATTCAATTAGGAGCTCAAGAGACCTCAAGATGATGTCATTGCGGTGGGTAAAATCTTGACGAGTTTGAACAGGAGTAATTTACCTGCTCCCCCTAATGTTTAGACTGGTATGGCACACTGCTCGCGTAGACTTGTTACCGCTGTATTTGTTCAGTGAAGCTGGTTCCTGGAGGAATGCCTGGAGGCGAATCGAGCGGGAATCCCGTCTCCTGCTGTTCCTCTGACTGATACTGCCATTGCTCAGCAGTGAAGGAGTTCAATGCAGCCATTCCCATAAGGGGTACAGTGGTTTGTGTGTATAAGAGGTGCTGATTGGCCGCCAGCTCAGATCCTCACATCATTTCTCAGAAGCCGCTTTGTCTCCTCTCACAAAATTGTAGTCCAATTGTTTGCCCGAACATAGTCAGGCCTTTGTCAAATGTCTCCTGTTCTCATTGAAATCTCATCCTTTCAAAGTTTCAGTGCCAAGCTGCTGCCTCCATGTGGATCCGGGTTGCAATGCTAATGTAAAATGTATAAAACACGCTTCGCAGCATAAAGAAGTAGAACAGATATCGCTGTTTGGAGCTCTTTGACTCACAGTGAATTATTTAAATGTTGTATTGTCCTACACCTGGCTTACCGTCAGCTCACATATGCAAGATTGTGACTCATGTAATCAAGCTAGTTAACTACGAAATTGTGCGTGACGGAATTATACAATGGCAAATTACAGAGAAAGGCCTCTAGCATTTCAGTGTGGCAACTGTGTCAGAATCCACATTGTGTTTTTCAACTAGAGTGTTGTCGTTATTTTTTGTGTTGGCTAAAATAATTAGCTAAATCCGGTCTTTGCTGTACACCCTACAAGAGGTTGAGGAAGGTTCTTGATTGCTTTTTCAATAAGGAGATATGGCCACATCCCTCACACCAAGGTCAATCAGTGGATTTGTTTGGCTCTTCATCCCAACATGTCCCAGTAAGTTACCCATAATTCCCCTGGGAGGCTGTGGTTCACCCTCACCACCAGAGGCATCATCGGCATAGAGTTGAGTGGTTAAACATTGCCAGTAGAGGAAATGAAAGCAGAGGAGGGGACAGGGTGGAAAGTGTGGAAGCAGTGAAGACCACTGGAACTAGCACTTAAACATGGTCACTTAAACCCTACATGTGGGATATTATAGTGCAGGTCACTTAGTTTCCAGCGTGAGATTGCTTGTCACACATAAAATAGTGTGTCACAGAGTAAATTTGATTTGCGAGAACATTTACCATTTGAATGTTGTGATTTTAATTTGAACTAAAAGTATCAGAAGAAATTTGGAATTTGAAAGACTTAAATTGGTACTTTATGGGCTAATGCTGGCAGTTTTATTTGAATAGAGTTGACAAGTGTATACTAGTTATCATAGTAGTCATAATAGTTCAGAAGGAACACTTTTCATTGATGGAGACTAAGGAGCTTTGGAAGAGTGAATGATATTCCTAGAGGGGGAAGATAGAGGGGGATTTTTTTTCTTCATGTCTGCTGTTCATTGTCTGTATTTGCCTGTAGCCACTGTCACACCATATATCACTTGTTCAGAATAGATTTTTCAATTTTAGAGCTGCTAAGTGAAATAGTGCGTTAGGACAGATAACGCCACTAACACTGACTAATTAAGAGTTGACAAACTCATACAGATGACAAACATCCTGGTTTAAAAACAGGCAGCTGTATAACAGTAGCTCAGTGTACATTCAGAGGGCTGAGGGTTTTTGTGTCTGATCACTTTGTGCTGTGCCACACTGCAGTGAAAAACATTTATAAGTGTCTTCTAGCATATGCATTTTTCTGGCTATGTACATTTGTACTTTGGTTATTTTCTGGCCTCACTCATTGGGTTAAAGGTAGACAAGGGGAGTGATGGAAGGTGGTACATTTTGACATGCATTGAACATATTTATTCTGTGGTGGGTGCTGCAGGAAGGCCCGTACGATCCAGTAGTTGCTCCTCTCTCAATATCAAAGTCAAAAGGCAGTGAAATCTTTAAGCGCGGGTCATTTGACTTATCCGCTGTATCAATTACAGTTGTCTGGTTATCGGAGAAATAACGGAACAAGTTTTTAGTAAAGCTGCATACCCATTGACCTGTAAACCTAAGCTTAACATCCTCCAATTACCATCATCCATCTCATTGTAAATCCATAAGATTAAAAATGATGATGCTGAGGGGGGGGGTCTTCCTTACCATTGACTTATTTTCACACACTGAGGTCCTGGCTTTGGGCAAGCCTTTTCCCTGGTCAGCGTGGTCAGTGACACGTGGGTGGGTGTGGCAGAATGAAGAGCCTCTGCTGGTGAGGGGAGAGGCTTGGCTTGCGTCCCCAGAATCCCAAAGCATTCATGTTGTGCTGATTAAATGCTTGTTTGATGCCGGGCTCCTGTCACAACGTCTTTGATGGCACTCAGTTCTCCACTGGGTGATTAATGGCATACTAGCGGCTCCCTTTATTTGTTTTTTACTATGCCGATTTTGCCAGAGAATAGAGCCGGATAAATAACGTTGAAGGGTGTTGCTACTGGCAGTTGTTGAA
This sequence comes from Aldrovandia affinis, assembly GCA_029706075.1. Taxonomy (NCBI): domain Eukaryota; kingdom Metazoa; phylum Chordata; class Actinopteri; order Notacanthiformes; family Halosauridae; genus Aldrovandia; species Aldrovandia affinis. The sequence continues at coordinate 95,849 of JAINUG010000150.1, forward strand.
GAGCCTGAGGTGGCTATATTTGTTGGTTGGGGAGGAGATTCCCAGACTGGTTGTTGCTGATCCATGGATGTTTATTTGCTTAAATAATTTAATGTGATGTTCGGTCTTTCATCCAGCTTCAGTTTTTGGTAATAAATGTTTTTTTTTATTATCCTTCCCCAGATGGGCCTCTGTGGGCTTCAAACGTGTCAAAGGGAATTGTCAGTGAGGCACAAAGGACAGAATCACCCTCTGCCTTATCTCACCCTGAAGCCTCAGGGAACCCAGGTCTCCCACTGCGAACAGGCCTCAAAACTCCTCCACTCGAAACTGCAGGAAACCGTGGAAACAGTACCGGCAATCCCACACTTAGCGGGCGGGGCCTCTCTCCATCTCGGCACACTAAAGCATCGACCTCCAGGGACAGCTCATTGACCTCCACCACAGACCATGACTCCACCCCTCCTCTGGGTTCCTCAGGCCCCACAGGTTGGTCCGAGGCTCTGCCCAAATCCCCCATCAAACGCTCCCAGGTTCTGGCTTTAGCGAGGTCCAGCACTCTTTCCACTGCAGTGTGGCCACCAGACCTAAACCGGAGGTCGCCTGTCCTCCAGGCCGCTCTGTCCTCCTCCCTGGATTCCGTGGGGAAGTCAAACCACACCACTGTCTCGCTCCACCCGTTCAGCGGCCACGCCTCCCGGGTTCACTGTTCCGAAATCTCTCTCGGGGACTTCAGAAGGTTCCTCCTCTGCACTGACCCCCAGCGCCCAGCACAGTGAAACGCCAGGGTCAAACATGACGGGTGTTGTGACGTCAGCGCCTCGGGGACCTGACGCTGCTGCCCTGGCCCCTAACAGAGGCCCAGCGGAGGGCCCTACACACCAGGCAAACTCTGGCCCGTGGTTTCTGGAAAGGCAGGAGGGTCCTCTCCAAGTGCAAGTCTTCCTGTTGACCCCACCGGCAGGTCAGAAGGTTGGGGCCGTCTGCAGGCTAGCAGAGACTCCACCCACAGCGACGCCGCTCAAGGTATTCACCTGCTACTGAACCCCCCTGAGATGCTGGCCCCGAGCTACGTGCCTTTCGTCAGACCCCACACCACTTCGGCCTCACCCGAGCCCACCATAGCCCCCCCTGAGGAGTTCTACCCGACCCACACCATGGAGGAGGACTGGGGGTCCGGGGACTACCTGGAGACGATGTCCTTCATGGGACCCGATGGAGAGGAGTTTTCGCTGATCACCAGCCTGCCAACAGACATGTACGACCTGGAGGACTCCAGCACCGAAGTGTATGACAACTCCTTCCCCTCGAGGGTGGTCCCGGCTCTCTCCTCCATGCACATCTCCAGCTCTCCCACCTTCACCACGGCCTACAGCACCAGCCTCCACTCCGCCGACCCCACGTCATACGCCGGTCACCCCTCGCCGGAGTCGCCGGTCACCTCCAAAAACGGTTTAGCCGATGAGGGGTCAGACCTGGACTGGACGGACATCTTCACCATTGAGCCGACAGAGATCCTGCTACCGGACATGAACAGCTTGGAGTATTACACCACCCTGCTGGCTAAGGAGAACGCCAGCGCGGCCGGGGGCAGAGGCAACCTCACCTCCGTGGGGTTAGCCCCCCACGCATCCCTTGTAACCGCTCACATCTCGCCCACCCGCTCCTTCGCCGCAGATGCGGAACATGGGCTAACTGCCTTGGCCAACGGCTCTGGGGCCGAGGAGTCGTCCGCAGATGCGTCAGGCTCGGGTTTCCTCAACACCACCGCCGTCGATTCCGAGGGCGCCATAAGGCCCTATCCGGGAAACGGTTCGGAGCTGGAGCCCTCGGTGGCGCCCACCCCCTCCATGATGCCGTCCACCTCTCTGTGGGGGGGTCGGGTCTCCTCCACCGCCCGAGCGGGCGCAGTGCCGACGCCGTTGCCCGGAGCAACTAGCAGCTCAGCCTCTCTGGCTGCTTCCCAGCAACTGGGTGCAGGCAGCCAGTGGTTGATCTCCGCAACCTCCACGGAGACCGTCCTCCGCCCTACCGCTGTGCTGACCACCACCAGCTCTCCTGTGACGGGCATGGCCGACCAAGGCACCGGCACAGAGGCTACGACGTTACAGCCCCATGTGACAACGGTCGCCAAAATTACGACGGTCAGAAACCCGGCAACTTCTTCCACCACGTCTCCCGGTAAAACCACCGCGTTGTCCACCACGACCAGCAGGCCGTTAGTGGTTACCTCCAGAACACCCCTGTCAACATCGTCCCGCCAGTACCTCTGCAACATCACCAAACCTGAAATGTACTTAGTCAGAGTCAGTAAGTCATATTCATCCCCGTCTACCTCTTTCATGGAGCTCACATATATTCCAGTGTACACTCCAGCTTTACAGAAGCATTATTTCAACATATTTGGTTTATATCACAGGGCTTAAAACAATCGACATGAAATAGAATATATCATTCACATGAAGATTTATTGGGCAATTGACTATGTTTGTAGCTTATCTTTTTATACAGCATCATGTTCTGTGCGTGCTGTGTGTCGCTATACATTACAGGCATTTAGCAGACGCTCTTATCCAGGGCAACTTACACAGTTTACATTTCTTTACATACAATCCATTTATACAGCTAGATATTTACTGAAACAATTCAGGTTAAGTACCTTTTTCAAGGGTACAACGGCAGTGCCCCACATGGGAATCGAACCTGCAACATCTGTGTTATTGCCCCAGTTCCCTAACCATTATACTACACTGCTGCTTAATGAGATGCTTTCTAAACATTGTGTTTATGTTAATCGCACGCTCTCTCCCCTGCTGCATGGAATCCTCCTCAGGTCTTCCCACGGGGTCCACCATTGGTTATGCCAAGTCCCACATCCGGGAGATCCTGAAGGGCGAATTCAACCGCTCCGTCGAGCTGCAGGTACGACAAGGGGTAGCCTAGTTATTTAGTCAGCAATCACCAAAATTGTTGAAAAAAATAAAACGCTAGCATTTCCTTGCCGTCGTTAAAAATAGGTGCCATCTCCAAAAAGACAACTTTTCAGGAAATGAGAAAAAAAATATATATATATTAGTCACATGACACTTTCAATAAATTGTATTAGTCACAGAGTCATGTAATATTGACAGTACACAATGGCTGGCAAGCTTTCTATTCATGTATCAAACTCAAAAATTGAGATAAAATTAGATTAAAAAACGTTTACAAAAAATTTTTTTGTAGATGTTTATTACCTTACCTAAGGTTTGCTGCAGATTGCTTAGTTACTGCATATAACCATGTAATCATTCAGATATACTAAGTTGGGCAAAAGCTAATCTTTCTCACAAATAGCCAGATCAAATTTGTTCCAAGTACCCAGTTTCTTCATTGCTCAAAATTGAATTGAATTGATTTTCTGACGGACCTGATATTGAATAATACTGGGTTGCTTTCTTTGAGCCAGTTTACACCCCAAGATTACAGGATGTGTGTAGAGCTCGCAAATTTGCTCTCTGAAGGAGGGAAAAGAAAAGATAGCTATGCTGTTTCAAAGGCTAAGCGTACCTTACGTTCAACATACTCACTCTTGGCAAATGGACTATGTCCAGGGTCTTTGCAAACTTGAGCCTGGATGCCCATACATTTGCACTTCGGTTACAGCACGAAACAAAACGGGTTGGATGTGAGATATCCAGTCATCACTGAGAGGAAAGAAAAGCCTTTAATGCGACCGCTAATTGCCCTGGAAACCTAAGATCGGATTGTGCAGTAGGTGTTTCTGGAAACAGATCTTTTTTTTTCTTCTTTTTTTGTGGTCTCTGGGCAGAGCTGACGTAGGCTGATGGGTGTGATTACACTGTAGCGGACGTGTGTAGGTCTGGGTGAAGCAGAGGGACAGAGATGGATTGGGATGGCTGTCTCCCAGCCTGGTCAGCATTGACACAAGTGGTGCTTCATCATCCATCTCTTCAGATGAGGGATTCTCTTTTAACTCGGAGGAGAAATGGCACTCTTTTCTGTGTATTTCGATCTTTGTGACCGGCCTCTCAGACTGAAGGGGGGAGGGTGGGGGGCTGTTCTTTTATCACCGTCATGGCGCATTTAGCGGTTACCTTTGAGTCATTTTTTCTGCTTATCGATTTAGTTGGAATCTATTTAGTTGACTGCTGAACTAAATTATTATTTTTTATATATCTGTGGTAAGATTGAATGCTCCCTTCAATTCAAGCAGTGCTGTCGGGACTGAGGTAATTAATTTATTGGGATATACTTAAACACTTAACACTTAAAGGCACATTTTTGCTGTTCTGTTGTATGTTTTCATTTGTCCTTATTGTAGTACGAATGCTATGGAATATACATATTTGTATGCAGATATAATGATATTTAAGCTAAAATGAACACAAATACATTTTCTTCCCGTTCAGCTTACTGAAACTACAATCTCCCATAATGCATCACTTTCCCTCCAGCCTGCAAGAGTGCAAAAAACATGCATTGCAGTCTGGGAAAATGAGTCTATGAAGAATAATTGATTACTATCTGTCCTGTGTACTTGCATTTTGTGAGACCCTGCATTGCATTTAGGGTCTCTGAAATTGCTGCAGAGAAGGTAAAATTTGAATGCCTATTCAAATCTGCATATCTGTGTTGGTGTGAAACAGTTCTAGTTATGCAAAACCTTTTTAAATCGGAAACTAATACACGATATTGAGAAAAGATGGTGTATTAAAAAAAATGTCTTCTGCATATATACATTGTGGGCTGAGGGGAAAAACAGAAAATTGTCAACTTTGGTAAACTTACCCTTTAAAGCCACCGTTAAATTGTCTTCACTGCGCATAGCAATATAAAATGTTTCTGTTAGGGTACGGCGTCTCTCCTGAGTGGATAACGATGTTGTCACTCAATGTGATGACCTTGGTGAGGAGCCAGCGTTGTGTAATGGGGTGGTCTCTGCAGGTCTGGACCTTCTGTTGTCTCCCGCGGTGGCCGGCAGCCATGTTGATTTATGTGTTGAGCTGTGGTGCAGGCTTGCTGGCTCACAGCTCCTACACTGTGGGGAGTCTGGGAGTGACGGTCACTCAGGCCAGCATGCTGAAGTTTCCACTCAAATCAATGTGTTTTTTCAGGTTCAATTTATTGTTCTTTGGGAGAATTTAAACTTTTTTTTTTTTTTTTAATCCCATTTTTCTCCCAATTTGGTAGCCAATTAGACCCGCTATTTCTATGTCAATCCCCCCTAGTCATGTGATTTCGCTGCCGTAGTCCTGCGACCGGTAGTGACGAAGGCGACCTGACGCCTCTTGTCGGCTTCCTTCCCCCCTCCCTGGGGTGGACAGCCAATCGCCGCCCCTGGTAGCGCTCCCGGCCAGAGCCGACTCTGGCGAGACGGGGAATTGAGCCCCGGCCTCCGTGGCCAGCGTCGAACGTTGTAAGGAGGCCGAATTTAAACTTATTTAGATTTGATCATAAATAGTTTAATTCAGTTGAAACTGTTTATCGTCAGTTGTGCAGCTTCCTCTGAGTTTATCAAACACCGCTTGACCCGGTGGCTTGTTACGCAAGGCTTTGGGCCAGGCTGTGCGGGACGGTTTACAGATGCACAAAGGACAGCCGTCTTCCATCTTCCTGTCTGCCGTTATCTCCGTCTGTCCTGTAGATAAATCAGAGCAGGAAGTCACTGTCACCCTGCAGCCTGCACGGAAGCCATGACCTTTGACCCTTGTGCTGATTCCTTTGGTCCTTTCATCAGAATTCCTCTGATGGCAAAAGACAAGATGGCCAACAAATTTGCCTGGGAGAGAAACATGCAGAGAGCGATAGAGAGAGAGTGTGTTTGTGGTGTGTGTGTGTCATTCTGTGATGTCATTTCCTTCCTTCCTCTGTGAAGATTCTGAAATCCCCGCCGGACTTCATCTTCCGCGTGGTGTCGGGGCCAGTGGTTTACACGGCGATCGCGGTCATCAACGCCCTTCGCCAGGCCAGCCGAAGTTCCTCTGTAATCCTGGCAGTACTGCCTGACGGCGCTGTGCCTGACTACAAATTCCAGGTTCACTCAGGTAGGTTCTCCCCAGTCAGTCGCTCTCCTCTCCGGGCTGCGTATTCCACGTCTCTGTACCTGACATGGGCGAACAGGACCATTAACTACTGTCATTTGGTACTGCGACCCTAGGGGTGAAGAAATAACAGATTTGTCGCCGTCGTTAACTGGTATAGCAGCCATGTTGGGGTCATAACTTGTTATAGCTGCAGTGCTGTGGTCATAAGTTCTGGGATCATAAGCGGGCATAGCTGCAGGGGCGGGGGACAGTGCAGGGCATGGAAGGAGCAACTGTTTGTTGTGACAGTGTGTTGTGGACAGTGGTCCTCTGTAACATGTTTCTTTGTGTTTCCATCGCACAGTGCTGCAGTTTGTGCCCAGCCACGTGGACGTGCGCGTCTGCAATTTCAGCGAGCGCATGGAGAGAGGCCTGACCATGGCCTACGCAGAAGTGCGCCGACGCTCCCACGAGTCCACCAACTTCACTGTGCGCGTAAGAGAGGGAGAGGGAGAGGGAGGGGCAGGCCCCAGAACGAGGAAAAGAGAGACGTCGTATGCAAATGTGCTCCATTCATTATCACTCAGAGCGGGAGGGTGGAGTGTATGAGGAGCAGAGGGAGGAGAGAAATGGAGGGAGGGAGTGAGGGAGTGAGGGAGGAGATTGATGGAAATAGAGAGGGAGAGTGTGAGTGAGAGAGAGAGCACAAAAGAGGAGCAGGAGAGAGAGAATGAGAGAAACACGTTCATTGTTCACACTGAAGCATTTGCTGTTCCAGCCCTTTAGAGTTAAACAGCTGGATTTGTTTTATAAAAAAAAAAGAAACTTGCCTTGTTCATTTTAACGTTTTAATCCATCCAACGATGCCAAGATAGAATCAGAATATTGACTGGTTTATATTGTGGTTGAATGCAATTGTTTCTTTTCCCCCATTGCAATTTCCCCTGCCCAGTTGTGTCCTGGTTGCCACAGTACACATTCTGTTTCCTCCCAATTCTCCGAATGGCAAAGACAGCCGCTGGCGTTCAAATCTCAGCGCTCGTTTTGATTGCATTTGGAGAAAGACTTGATCCTCTTAAAGGGGAAGTCTGGTCTAAAAAATGAAAATTTTTATGTGATAAGTACGTACATTTTGATGAAGGCTTCTGAAGTGCGTCCTGTAAGCCTAGAATCCAAAGCTACCTTTACGGCCGAAGACACAAGCGGTCAGGGTTTTTTACAGAAGAGAGAAAAACGAAATCCACTCAATACAGCAAAACAGCGATGAATAAAACAGAACAAAACACAAGTAACTGTAAATTGTCCAATGAGACTAGCTATCATTACTTCTGTAGATACTTATGTGTACATTTGTTGTCCGTACACTTTACTAAAAGAAGCTCTCAAGGCTGTCCAGTGGACACAAATAAAGGATGAAATGTTACTTTGGAGTGACTGGGAGTCTCTGGCCTCAGCAGCTGGTCTGACAGTCTCACTGAATACATTGAAGGCGCACAATAATGAATGATGTTTTCATGTGTTAGATTCTGTACTTGACGGTGCCGTAGGCATGACAGCCCGTCCTGTTCTGGTCTCCATCAGGGCTAAGCTCAATTCCATTTCAATTCAGTCCATTCACAAAATGAATTTTAATTGAATTCATGATCGAAAAAAATGCCCATAATATCCTATGATGATTTCTCAATGGATGAATCGGAATTTCAGTTTCATTTTCCTGAATTGGCCCCCAGCCCTGGTCTCCATTGCCTGTTCAGTGACCGATGGCAGGGTGTTTTTGTGTTGTAGATCGTGAACATCACTACAAACGCCCCCAAGACCCAGCGCCAGCAGAGGGCGCCGGTGGACGTCACCTTTGCCGTGCGCGATGCCGGCGGCTACCTGCGGGGGTCTGACGTCAGCAGCCATCTGAGGCTGCTAAACATGGTGGAGTTCAGTTTCTACCTGGGCTTCCCTGTACTGCAGATCGCAGAGCGTGAGTTAAACACATTTGCATTGGGGGGCAGATATATAAACCCACCCCCCCCCATTCAAATGTCCATTCAAACATCCGTGCTCATTAGGTTTGATATTACATGTTAGGTTGTGTTTTCCTGCAGCGTTTCACTACCCAGAGCTGAATGTGTCCCAGCTGCTCCGGGACTCCTGGGTCAGGACAGGTAGGTAGATTCATACTATTCTGCTGGTACAGTATTTAGCTCTACCAGCCCCAGGTAGTGAAAGTACCTGTAAGGACAAGCCAGTGTAAGTGGGGACAGGAATGTTTATTGTTGTTGCTGACTGTGTTGTGTGTTCTATGACACTCTGGGCCAGATTTACTAAGATAGTAGCAGCGCAAAGACGGTCGCTATTTTGTTGCGGCTATCTTGCGGTCGCAAATAGCGACTCATTAACAACCAATTTCCTAAGACTGGTTCTAATTAGGCAATCAAAGAAGGGAAACACCCTCATTCGCAATTTGTGGTAGGATACACCCATAAAAAGGGTCTGAAGCAATATGGCACGCAGCAACCAGGCACAAGTAGCGAGGGAACAACAAGAAAAAGAAAACTTACATTTATAGATCAGGAAATGGAGGTATTGGTCAACGAGGTACAGCATCACAATAGACTGCATTACAGCATAGGAAAACAACACCAATGGAGAAGAAAAAAGAAATGAATTCATTAGGCATAACAAAACGAACAGTAGATGTAAAGAACACAAACAACCGATGATGTAAAGAAAATATGACATGACGTCCAAAAGAAAACCTTTCCCACAACATAATGCGGGAAAAAGACACCGGCAGTGGTCCAACCGAGGAAAGAATATTAGAATAAGAATAAAGAATAGAAACGACTAAACTTGTGATGGCACAAGGCCACAGTGTCTTAAAGTAAAACTGTATTCACAATTCATTCTATACCCTCCTGTCCGCATAGGCACAATGAGATAATTGTTCAAATTCAGAACTGCGTTTATATACTGACTGCTAGCTGATGACAAATTGGTCAATAGAACTTCTGCATCCTTTCATATTATTTTTATTTCAAGTTCTAGTAAATAATATGTATGCTATATAGAATATATATTTTAAATTCTGACTTAGCTGTCTGTAGATACAGGTATTCCTGAAAATAAAACTCTTGTGACATGAATTGGGGTACTTTGCATCAACATGTATTGTGATTATTTGTTTTGCATCGCTAGGACAGCGACTAGCACCTCGGAAAGTGCAATCCAAAACGGGAATTGTGAAATACCTAGGTGATATCAGTGCTCATAAAATACCGCCTAGTTTCAAGGGACCTTAAAATTCTCACGCAAAGAGGACTGTCATAATTAAGGCCTGCTGTAGTAAATCAGCCAGGATACTTCATTGACCTAATTTACAAAATCTCCACCCTTTTATAGTGCATTCACCCCAGGTATAGATATGCATGAACAGATTTAACTGTTCATCTAAAGGAAAGTCATAAAGTGACTTAACCCCCGCAAATTACATCCTGATAGTGATTTTACCCCTTGCAACCGCTTAGTAAATACGACGTAGATATTGCAACCTTTTAGCGACTGCTTCTGTGTTCGAAAAGCAGTCGCAATCCTTTAGTAAATCTGTCCCTCTGTGTTGTGTGTTTTATGACTCTGTGTGTCGTGTGTTCTGTGACTCTGTGCGCTGTGTTCTGTGACTCTGTGCGATGTGTTCTGTGACTCTGTGCTGTGTGTGTTCTGTGACTGTGCTGTGTTCTGTGACTGTGCTGTGTTCTGTGACTCTGTGCGATGTGTTCTGTGACTCTGTGTGCTGTGTTCTGTGACTGTGCTGTGTTCTGTGACTGTGCTGTGTTCTGTGACTGTGCTGTGTTCTGTGACTGTGCGATGTGTTCTGTGACTCTGTGCTGTGTTCTGTGACTGTGCTGTGTTCTGTGACTCTCTGCGCTGTGTTCTGTGACTGTGCTGTGTTCTGTGACTCTCTGCGCTGTGTTCTGTGACTGTGCTGTGTTCTGTGACTCTCTGTGCTGTGTTCTGTGACTCTGTGTGTGACTCTGCTGTGTTCTGTGACTGTGCTGTGTTCTGTGACTCTGTGCGCTGTGTTCCGTGACTGTGTGCTGTGTTCTGTGACTCTGTGTGCTGTGTTCTGTGACTCTCTGCGCTGTGTTCTGTGACTGTGCTGTGTTCCGTGACTCTGCTGTGTTCTGTGACTCTGTGCGCTGTGTTCTGTGACTCTGTGCGATGTGTTCTGTGACTCTCTGTGCTGTGTGCTGCAGTGTTGCTGGGTGTGCTGGACCAGCGGGTGAACGAGCGCACCTTCCAGGCTAAGATGGAGCGCCGTCTGGCCCTGCTGCTGGGGGAGGTTCTAGGGTCGGCACGGCGCTGGAGGAGGGCCACCAGTGTGGGCAACAACAGTGTGCAGGTACAGAGCCACACCTTTACCACACACACACCAGTGTGCAGGTACAGAGCCACACAGACACCAGTGTGCAGGTACAGAGCCACACCTTTACTACACACACACCAGTGTGCAGGTACAGAGCCACACCTTTACCACACAGACACCAGTGTGCAGGTACAGAGCCACACCATTACCACACAGACACCAGTGTGCAGGTACAGAGCCACACCTTTACCACACAGACACCAGTGTGCAGGTACAGAGCCACACCGTTACCACACACACACCAGTGTGCAGGTACAGATCTACACCATTACCACACAGACACCAGTGTGCAGGTACAGAGCCACACCTTTACCACACACACACCAGTGTGCAGGTACAGATCTACACCATTACCACATAGACACCAGTGTGCAGGTACAGAGCCACACCTTTACCACACACACACCAGTGTGCAGGCACAGAGCCACACCTTTACCACACAGACACCAGTGTGCAGGTACAGAGCCACACACCACACAGACACCAGTGTGCAGGTACAGAGCTACACACCTGTGCAGGTACAGAGCCACACCTTTACCACACACACACCAGTGTGCAGGCACAGAGCCACACCTTTACCACACAGACACCAGTGTGCAGGTACAGAGCCACACCTTTACCACACACACACCAGTGTGCAGGTACAGAGCTACACCGTTACCACACAGACACCAGTGTGCAGGTACAGAGCCACACCTTTACCACACAGACACCAGTGTGCAGGTACAGAGCCACACCAGTGTGCACATGAGCGAGGCAGTCCCACTTCTTAGAGGAAATTTGTTTGTTGATTTTCTTTTTGCTACACTGGAAGTCAAACTCACAAAGTCTGGGTCATAAGGTGTTGTTAGACTTTGTGGCTGGCAGTTCAGTGAAGGAAACTGTAACTCACTTAGACTTACAGCACTAACTCTAAACCAATGTCACAAAATTTGTATTTATACAGGATGTGTCCACAGAACATAATAGTTGGAAACAGTTTTTTGATTCGCAGCATTAATATTAACTTGAAAATGAAAGTATGTCTTGCCAAACCTACCAAAAACACCAAATGGGGCAAAACTGCCACCTGGGCAGTCTGAAAGTGTATCCGGAAGGGTGTGTCGGGGTGTGTCAAGCAAAAGGAAGAAGCCATAGAAAGAGGAGCACAAGGGCTAGTAGTAGTAGACGCATGTAATGCCGTTGTTGTGGTGGCATCATCGGTAGTTGTAGAAATGATGGTTGGTCGGTTCGGAACCCGACTGTGTCAGATCGACCCTGGCCATTAGTCTGGGGCGGTGTTTGGCTGTCTGCCCCAAGGGGAAGGGGGGAGTGTGAGCCAGCTTGAGTTCGCTGCGAAGTGCGTAAGGGTGTCTCCAGAAAGTGGATGGGTGAATTCCGTCTCGAAGGAAGCAGAGTTCGCTGCACTCTGAGAATTAGCTTGCTCGTAGAGAAGACGAGTGGCGGACTTGTGTGGGGAGGGCAAATCGAAATAAATAGAGGCTGTAATTGGCCACTAAATTGGGAGAAAACTGGAAAAAATTTGAAAAAAAAAAAAAGAAAGAAATGATAGTTGGTTGTTTTACTGGCGCTAGTTGAGTTGTGGCATCCATAGCTGCAGTAGAACGGAGAGTAGCCTGTGTGTCAGTGTAGCAGGCAGTGGCTCTATTGTTCGCAGGTTTAATCAGCTTGGAGGCCAGTGACAGGGCCTCTTTGTGCTCCGCATTAGCTTTCCAGGAAAGACGGGGATCGGAGCGCTGAGAGTCATCGCAGGCGCGGGCCGCCTTCACATCCTGCCGCCTCGTTGGCTCGCTAAGCCGGCGCTCCCTCCGTGGCTTCCTACCGCACCTGCTCTCTCCCGACATCGTCCAAGGACAGGAGAGGGTAGCCATGGCAACGCGGCCCGTGCAGCCCCGTGCAAGCCATTCTAAAGCCCAATCCCCCAATTCCCCCCAAATCGCACAACAGGCCTAATAGCAGATCAATTATTAAAAGCTATTCACTGGCAGCCAAAGTCATTATGGAATAAACACTGTGTGCGGACAGATGGATTTTCATCGGAGCAGGTCCACAGCCGACAGTGGGAGCTGTCACTCAGACTGCGCTTGAGCTTTCCCCCTCTCCCCCTGGGCACGCGGTCCGCAGGCTCACCACGCACAAAAGCATCACTGTGCCTGGGGACCACCGTCTTCCAGGGGACGAGCCTTGAGATCACGCACTTAGGCGAAGAACGGGGCCGGTCCTTAGAGCTCTGCAGTGCTGAAGCACTTCTCTCTCAGACAAGGCACTTATATGTGGTGAAAAGCAGAGTCTTTCAGAGGTTCTGCCTTTTTATTTCTCGCCTTGCTTTGAGAGAGAGGTGGGGGCGAGAAAGAGGGAGAGAGAGAGAGAGAGAGAGAGAGAGATAGAGATGGATTCTACTGTCAGTGGTGGACAGAGCTGGTGATTGGCTGAGTGGAGCGCATGTGACCTGTGCAGTCCTATGGGCTGTTAAAGTACAGCGTCTGACGGGGAAGAATATGGGAGCAGTTCAGGTGGGCTCATCTGCTGGCCAAAAGCTGCTACTGCACAGAGCTGCTCTCAGCCTACAGAGGTCACCGTGCACAGAGCTGCTCTCAGCCTACAGAGGTCACCGTGCACACTGTGTGTGTGAGAGTGTGTGTGTGTGTGTGTGTGTGTGTGTAGAAGTATCTAAGTTGTGTGTGTGAGAGTATGTGAGTGTGTATGTAAGGGGTGTGTGTGTGTATATAAGTCTGTAGGTTGTGTGTGTGAGAGCCTGTGTGTATAAGTACAGTCAGGTCCATAAGTATTTGGACAGTGACACAATGTTCATCATTTTGCCTCTGTACGCCTGCACAATGGATTTTAAATGAAACAATCAAGATGTGCTTTAAGTGTAGACTTTCAGCTTTAATTTAAAGTTTTTTCAAAAATAGGAATTACAACCATTTTTATCCATAGCCCCCCCAATTTTAGGGTCTCAAAAGTAATTGGACAAACTAACATAATCATAAATTAAATTGTAATGTTTAACACTGCCTGAAGTCTGGAACCCATAGACATCACCAGATGCTGGGTTTCTTCCCTGGTGATGCTCTGCCAGACCTTTACTGCCGCTGTCTTCAGTTCCTGCTTGTTCTTGGGCCGTTCAGCAAGTGAATTGCATGCTCAATTGGATTCAGGTCAGGTGATTGACTTGGCCATTGCAGAACATTCAACTTCTTTGCCTTAAAAAAAGTATTGGGTTGCTTTCTTAGTATGCTTTGGGTCATTGTCCATCTGCACTGTGAAGTGCTGTCCAATGAGTTTTTAAGCATTTGGCTGAATCTGAGCAGATAATATAGCCCTATACACTTCAGAATTCATCCTGCTGCTTTTGTCAGCAGTCACATCATCAGTAAATACAAGGGAACCAGTTCCATTGGCAGCCATACATGCTTCACAGATGAGGTGGTATGCTTCGGATCATGAGCAGTTCCTTCCCTTCTCCATACTCTTCTCTTCCCATCATTCTGGTATAAGTTGATCTTTGTCTCATCTGTCCATAGGATGTTGTTCCAGAACTGTACAGGCTTTTTTATATGTTTTTTGGCAAACTCTAACCTGGTCTTCCTGTTTTTGAGGCTTACCAATGGTTTACATCTTGCGGTAAACCCTCTGTACTTACTCTGGTGAAGTCTTCTCTTGATTGTTGACTTTGACACAGATACGCCTACCTCCTGGAGGGTGTTCTTGGTCTGGCCAACTCTTGACTGGCAGTGACAGCTCTTTGGACTTCATATTGAGAGTTAACAGCAACAGATTCCAAATGTAAATGCCACACTTGAAATCAACTCTATTCAACTCTAGACCTTTTATCTGCTTACTTGTAAATTAAACAATGAGGGAATAACACACACCTGGCCATGGAACAGCTGAGCAGCCAAATGTCCAATTACTTTTGGTCCCTTAAAAAGGGGGGAACCACATATAAAAAGTGTTGTAATTCCTACACCGTTCACCCGATTTGGATGTAAATGCCCTTAAATTAAAGCTGAAAGTGCACTTTGAGCTCATATTCATTATTTAATTTCACTTCCAATATGATGTGGTAGACAGCTAAAATAACAATAGCTTTGTCAATGTCCAAATATTTATGGACCTGACTGTAAGTAAGTTGCATGTGTGAGTGTGTTTGTGTGTGTGTGTAAGTGTGTGTGTGAGTGTGTGTGTGTTTGTGTGTGTGTGTTTGTGTGTGTGTGTGTGTGTGTGTGTGTGTGTGTGTGTGTGTGTGTGTGTGTGAGTGTGCAAGTGTGTAAGTTGTGTGTGTGAGTGTGTGTGTAAGTGTGTAAGTTGTGTGTGTGAGTGTGTATGAGGCCATGTCTCAGTGTTGTCTCTGGTGCTCAGATGGTGCGCACCTCGCGGCTGGAGGGGGCCGACCACCCTCTGGAGATGGTGTACTTTGTGGAGGGGCCCAGCGGGGACAGGGTGGCGGCCATCACCACCTCCAGCCTGCTCAACCGCCTGGACGTGCAGAGAGCCGCCATTGTCTTAGGATACCGCGTGCAGGGCACACTCGCCCAGCGTGAGTACCCCCCATAACCGCACATCGACACGGGAACACCACGACAACCTGCACACCAGCACCCTGACAGCCCCCTACAGCCATTTCCCAACACAGGATGGGCCCGCATTGTTATGACACCGCAACATCTTGCAGTAAAATTTTACAGCAGCTTTTTTTAACATTGATTGCTTTCCCACACAGTGCTCAAAACCTCCTTATTATGTATCCCAATTCCAGAGTAAAGAGCCCTGAGGAGGTAGGCCTTAGGGGGCCGGGGGGGGCAGTGAAATGATTTTACAGCATGTGACAGTCCCCCAAACACAGAATGAGCTTAATTAAGGCCACACTTCCCCTGTTGAGAGGGCAGGGTGGAAGGGCTCATTGTTAGATGAGGTGGGGGTTTGGTGTCAGTGCCAGTGTTAAGAGAGGGCGTGGTCTCTCACCCTTGCAGCTGTGGAGAAGCTGGCGGCTCCCCCCTCGGAGACGCAGAGCAACAACATGTGGATCATCGTGGGCGTGGTCATCCCCGTGCTGGTGGTGGTCATCATCATCATCATCCTGTACTGGAAGCTCTGCCGCACCGACAAGCTGGAGTTTCAGCCCGACGCCATGGCCACCGTCCAGCAGAGGCAGAAGGTGAGGGGGGGGTAAGAGGGATAGGGATGGGGAGGTTAGGCATGGGGATGCAGTCCCTCCTGTGCTCATTATCTTTGTGCAGGTGTATCACTGTATCCGTTCTTTGAGTGAATGAGCACACAGCGTAGACTCTCACCAGCCAATGGGCTCCTCTGCTTCTCTCACACACCAGCTCTCCGTAGGTACGTGCAGGGGCGACGGGGTGTGGGTAGGCGTGTGTGTGAGAGCGCGGGGCATCCCGCTGACAGCGTGCTGGTCATGGCGTCCCCCCCTGTGGCCCTGATCCGGCCTCACACTGGAGAGGATCACACCTGTGACAGCAGCAGTGCTGTGAGGCCCCCTGACCCCCACAGTGTGCCTGCATAATGCACACTCTCTCCTCGCAGAATATCACACGCTGATCCTGGCCTATCTCCAGGCCTTCTGAGTGTGCCTGCCTCCCCTCCCTTTGGGGCAGACACCCCCTCCCCTCCCTTTGGGGCAGACACCCCCTCCCTCCCTTTGGGGCAGACACCACCTCCCCATTTGGGGCAGACACCCCCCTCAGACACCCCCCCTTTGGGGCAGACACCCCCTCCTCTCCCTTTGGGGCAGACACCCCCTCTCCCCCTCCCTTTGGGGCAGACACCCCCCTCCCTTTAGGGCAGACACCCCCTTCTCTCCCTTTGGGGCAGACACCCCCTTTATCTCCCTTTTGGGGCAGACACCACCTTCTCCTTTGGGGCTCCCTTTGGGGGCAGACACCCCCTCCCCTCCCTTTGGGGCTGACACCCCTCCTCTCCCCTTTGGGGCAGACACCCCCCTCCCTCCACCCCCCCTTTGGGGCAGACACCCCCTCCCTCCCTTTGGGGCAGACACCCCCTCCCCTCCCTTGGGGCAGATACCACCTTCTCTCCCTTTGGGGCAGACACCCCCTTCTCTCCCTTTGGGGCAGACACCCCCTCCTCTCCCTTTGGGGCAGACTCTCCCTTTGGGGCAGACACCCCCTCCCCTCCCTTTGGGGCAGACACCCCCTTGGGGCAGACACCCCCTCCCCTCCCTTTGGGGCAGACACCCCCTTCTCTCCCTTTGGGGCAGACACCCCCTCCTCTCCCTTTGGGGCAGACACCCCCTCCCCTCCCTTTGGGGCAGACACCTCCCCTTTGGGGCAGACTCCTCCCACCCCCTTTGGGGCAGACACCCCCTCCCCTCCCTTTGGGGCAGACACCCCCCCTTTGGGGCAGACACCCCCTCCCCTCCCTTTGGGGCAGACACCCCCTCCCCTCCCTTTGGGGCAGACACCCCCTCCTCTCCCTTTGGGGCAGACACCCCCTCCTCTCCCTTCGGGGCAGACACCCCCTTCTCTCCCTTCGGGGCAGACATCATTACTCTGTTTTTGTTGCTCCCTCCCTGATCCCTGCATCTTGAATCCTCGAATGAACACATCTCAAACCCCCATGCACCCCCATTCAGTCCAGCATGACCCTCCTGGAGTCACTGCCTCCTGCTCTGGGCAGCAAGAGCCCCGAACAGCTGAAGGAGGAGGGAGAGGAAGAGGAGGGAGGGGAAGAGGAGGAGGAGGAGGAGGAAGAGGTGTTGGAGGTACAGCGTAGAGTAGATGACCCCAGGACTCTCGTTCAGCCAGCACATACCGCCGTGTGAACGTTTAGATGGAGGATCCTCTCTAGACGATGTAGTCTGTAGCTTGTGCTCAGAGATTCTGATTTCAGGATTAATCGCATTAAAACTGCACTAGGGAAGGCAGACATCTGCATTTCTAAATCCATATTTGGTTATGATTTTCATTCATTGTGTTTCTGCAGAAAATCCTTGCCAGCTTAGCATGCATAAACAATTCCAACTGCAATTGTGCCCAATTGTAAATTATAAATTGTACATTTAAATGTGACTAGTTTGCAGAATGTAAATGAGTAAAAATGCATGTATTGGGGCGCACCAGTACAAACACAGTGTGTTCCTGCACCCAGGTCCGCCTCCGAAAGACAATGTAAAGCCTGAAATCAGAATGTGGAGAAAATGTCTTTAGCTGTGCTCAGATGGTTGAGTGTGGATAGAAGTGCGCTCAGATGTGAGACCCTCTCCCTCGGCCGGCGTGGGGGAGCCGTGTGTCTCTGCCCCGTCCCGCTTCATGCACAGTCCCCTCAGTGCCTTTCACTTTACAGTTTACCTTCTGGTTATTCAGCAGACGCTTTTATCCAAAGCAGCTCACAAGAGTGTGTTCGTATGGTTAGAGATCACCAGCAAGTCACAGTCTGATCGTTGACGTCGCCCACGTTCGTGCCACAAAACCTGTCGTACAAAGGGAAGAGAAAGGTTATATAACTTTTGTTATTATGAATCGAGGTGACGTCTGAAAAGGTGACTTGTCAGGCTTTTTCGGAAGATGGCTCAAGATTCTGCCGTCCTGGCCGACTGGGGAAGGTCGTTCCACCGTCTCGGGACGAGGGCAGAGGAGAGGCGGGGCCGTGAGGAGCGACCGGGTGTTTTCGGACGGTGAGCCCTCTCAGCACGGGCCAGAGAGGAGGAGGTGCAGACGGGACAACAGTGTGGGCAGAGCGCCCCTGGAGCCTCACTGGGATAACTGCCATTTCCCCAAATAAACCTCTCTCAGCACCATACGGCTGAGTTTCCACTCACACTAGCGAACGGGAAGGAGCAGAACTCACGGTGAGGCCGCGTGATCTCCAGGGAGAGGCTCGGTGATCTTCCGTGTGCCTGGATTACTCCCTCAGAATCTCCTCAACAAAGGGCCCAGAATATCTGATTTTCGGTCCCCTAATCCTCAGTCCTACAGTGCGCAACACCTGCGGCACATTAGGCACTGGCCCTGTCAATCATGCTAATGAATCAAATTAAGCAGGTAATGTGATGGTTTGTTCCTTTCATACAGCTCATTGCAGCCCAAAGTGCTTCACAAAAAACATTCAACAATAATAATAATAAAATGTGTGGAATGTAGTTATTATTAAATAATTAATCACACTGCATTTCCCCATGCCCCTTTGCCTCTCCTCCCCCCTCCTCTCTCTTCTCCCATACGCCACTGCTCCTCTCTCCTCTTTCCTCCCTTCTTTCCTCCTTCCTTCCTCTCTCCTCTGTCCCCTCCTCTCTCATCCCCTCCTCTCTCTCCCCTCCTCTCTTCCCCCTCCTCTCCCCTCCCATCCTCCCCTCTCTCTCTCTCTCTCTCCCCCCCTCCTCTCCCCTCCTCTCCACCCCTCTCTCTCTCCCTCTCTCTCTCTCTCTCTCCCTCTCTCTCTCCCTCTCCCTCTCTCTCTCTCTCTCCCTCCCCTCCTCTCTCTCTCTCTCTCTCCCTCCTCCTCTCTCTCTCCTCTCTCTCTCTCTCCCTCCCTCTCTCTCTCTCTCTCCTCCCTCTCTCTCTCTCTCTCTCTCTCTCTCTCTCTCCCCTCTCTCCTCTCTCTCTCTCTCTCTCTCTCCCCTCCTCTCTCTCTCTCCCCTCCTCTCCTCTCTCTCCTCCCCTCCTCCCCCTCTCTCTCTCTCTCTCTCTCTCTCCCCTCTCTCCCCTCCCTCTCTCTCTCTCTCTCCTCCCCCTCCCCAGCTCCAGGCTCCCAGCGTAAAAGGCTTTGACTTTGCGAAGCTGCACCTGGGGCAGCACAGTAAGGATGACATCATGGTGATCCAGGAGCCCGGCCCTCTCCCGGTGCCTGTCAAAGAGGTGACCCCGTCGGAGAACGGGGACGTGCCCACCCCCAAATCCAAGACCTCCTCCACCAAGGCGTCCCGGGCCGCCCGTCGCAGAGGGAGGTCAGTCACCCCAAACGTTCTCACAGGTGGAAGCAGCTTTTCAAATCTGACGCTGGCACAAAGCCTCGTACAGCATATTCAAACCAGTACATCAGACACCAGACCACCGTTACAGATAGATGAACCCGTTCCGTGGTTTTTGCCCATATTACTATTAGAGCTTGAGATCGGTAAAGCTGCAGTCCACTTATTGCCATCGTCCAAATTCATGCTGCACGGTTAGCTATTTCTCTTTTTTTTTTTTATAATGATTATATTTCAGTGAGGTGTAGTCCGAAAAGGTGAGTTTTCCTGGCCCAGTGTGTGCATTTGGAGAGAAATATGGAGCTGGACTTTTGAAAACGTGTCACAGCTCACTATGGCAACGGCGTTACTGAAGACTTCTACTGTATCACCCACTGCACTGGGCCTGTTCTCATTGGGTTGGCATTAAATCTGCGTGCAGGCCTTTAAACGCGGACCTGGGGTGGGGCGCGGTGTGCGTTCGATCAGCCCGCTCCCTCACCGTTAGCCCTGTGCGTGGCTCCCTGGCACGTTTGATTAATCATTGATTCTCTGGAACTCCATTATAAAGCTACAATAAAAAAAAGCCTGACTCAGTGTGTAAAGCTACTGTAAACTCTCTGGGACTGGAAGTTCATTAGACAGACCCCCCTCGCACCGTCGCCACCGCTCCCCCTCCTCCACCGCTAAGTTAAATCATGTTCCTCAACGCGTAATAACGATCATCAAGTTTGTTAGACTTGTGAGGCCTGGGACGCTGTGATTGGCTGGCTGCTGAGAGGCGCGGGGGGGCGACCCCTCCCCCCTGGTCGTGCTTTGCCCCAGGCGGAGAGAAAGATGAATTATGAAGCTGGAATATCAATAACCAGTCAGTGTGAGCCGGCTGAGCTGACTCCTGCCAGATCTTTATTGCATCGCTGGCCAGTTCATTAAGGGGCTGATGTGCGATGGAATTAATAGTATTTATTCGATCATATTTCTGAGCTATTAAACAGGCATATGTGCTGACTTAGTACAATGAACCAGGAACTATAGATAGTGATTTAATTCCTCTCTTTTCTTTGCACCTTTTTCCAGTAAACCTTACTGGGCAGTTAAATGTATATAATCCTGTCCTGTGTAATTGGGTGGGTGATGCATCTTTTCTGTGTGTGTGTGTGTGTGTGTGTGTGTGTTCACTGAGCTGTGAAAATGAATATCATCGTGTGAGGACAATAAATGAAATCTGAAATCTATTTCAAAGTTAGCAGAGCCCCTGACTAAACGCTCGATACACACAGTAGAGCCTCTGAGGCATGAACACATCGGGAAAGGAGGTCGTTCGGAGATTTGAAAGGTTTGTATCTTTGAAAGTGAAGTCAAAATACAATACAAAATGTCAAAAACCTTTATTGATTGTAATCGTAGCTTGCATTCCTGTTGCCTTATGTTTTAAATAGGCTGCTCCCATTTTGTGGTTAATAACCACAGCAGCTGTAATCAGTAATATCATTACTTTTAGTTGTTGGCTTTCTGAACGTTACATCACCTCTTTATTGAGTTGCTATCTTTGGCTTCGCTTCTTTTGTAAACTGTTTAATTTTGTTCTGCCTCTTCTTTACACCAAACACTGTAGATCCACTGTAGATCAAACGTTCTTCTGTGTTCTTTATCAATACTGCTGACACTTTTCATTTTGCCCTTTTCTCTCATTTTGCTATTTTTATTTTATTTTTTTCAACGGAAAGCCTGATTCTTTTCAGTTTAATGCTTGCCTTTGTGCACCAGGGCTTGATAATTGCGTATGCTTCTTCCGGTTCCGTACCACGTTGTGTTGAGTTGGGTCAGTCTGTATCTCTGAGGTCCTGCTGTTTTATGCACATTTATGTAGTGTTGTTCTGGCCACTGGGAGCCCTGTGATGTGTGCACTGGGCCTGTTCCCTGGGTAATGCTGTCGCTCTGTGATTGGTCAGGATATCCCCTTCGGATGCAGACTCTGTGGGCAGCGACCCGTCCAGCGGGAGGGAGTCGACTGAGGAGAACCTGAGACCCCCCGTCACGCCTGGTGACGGGAAGCAGCCCCGCAAAACAACCAAAAATGGCAAGCACGTCGCCCGTGACTACACTGCGCCCAGAACCACACCTTAAACCTGAGAGAGGGAGCCTACAACCACACCTTAAACTGCACCCAGAACCACACCTTAAACCTGAGAGAGGGAGCCTACAACCACACCTTAAACCACACCCAGAACCACACTTTAAACCTGAGAGAGGGAGCCTACAACCACACCTTAAACCGCACCCAGAACCACACCTTAAACCTGAGAGAGGGAGCCTACAACACCTTAAACCACACCTTAAAACCCAGAACACACCTTAAACCTGAGAGAGGGAGCTACAGAACCACACCTTAAACCTGAGAGAGGGAGCCTACATCCACACCTTAAACCGCCTACAACAGAACCACACTTTAAACTTTTAAACCTGAGAGAGGGAGCCTACATCCACACCTTAAACCGCACACAGAACCACACTTTTAAACCTGAGAGAGGGAGCCTACATCCACACCTTAAACCGCACACAGAACCACACTTTAAACCTGAGAGAGGGAGCCTACATCCACACCTTAAACCGCACACAGAACCACACTTTAAACCTGAGAGAGGGAGCCTACAACCACACCTTAAACCGCACACAGAACCACACTTTTAAACCTGAGAGAGGGAGCCTACAACACAGAACCACACTTTAAACCTGAGAGAGGGAGCCTACATCCACACTGCACACAAAACCACACATAACACCACACCCGTAACTACAACCAAAACCATGCTCAAATCCACACAGAGAGCAGAGCGAGAGACAGAGAGATACAAACATTGAAAAATACAGACAATGTACAGTAGATAGAATATAGAGTGGCAGAGAAACCGAGAGAGAAAGACAAGAGAGGTTTTTAATGGTATAACAGTGGCATCCCAAGCGCAGCAACAGTGTAAGGTCTATTGGGCCAGAGTGTCTGAGCTGTGCCCAGCCGGGCCGACTCAGCATTGAGGAATGGGATGGGCCTGACCCCACGGCACGCTGGAGCGCCGCCCCATTCAGCCGCCTCTATTTAACACCCGGTCCGCAGGCCAGATCAGCCCACGCAGGAGCCGGGGGAGCGAGTCTTATCAGCCCTGGAATTCCTGTTTCCCGTCTGTCACTGTCCTCTGCCTCCTCCCACAATTCACTGTTTGTCTTCTACTTTCAACAAGCAAGAGTCTGGCGCTCGCTCAAAAGCAGCTGCCAGAGCAGAGCTCACTGAAACGGAGACACGCGGCTGATTGCAGCGCGCGGTGAAAAGCCTCTCAGTTTGAGCTTTGGGTCGATTCGGACAGAACCCTGTCAGTACCTAAAGGGTTGATTGAATGGTGTGTTGGATTTGTCTTGAACAATAGCTTGCGTGGTCAGAACACGTGACGTTCCTGGATGGAATCCACACAGAATTCTTTGTCTTTTTTCCCCAACGTTGAAAGCGTTTTCTTCTGTCTGCTTGACTTTTTCTCCCTCTGTCTTCTTTCATTGTGGCCTTCAGGGAAGAATAAAATTGGTAAGAGTTATTTTGTTTTTGTCATCATTTTAAAACTGCTATGCGCTATGTAAACATTCTAAATCTTTTGTCAGTCTGCCCCTTCTGTAGAGTGTAGCTGTTCCTCTAGTTTACTTTTGATTAATACTGAGTAGGAACAGTCTGGATTCAGTCACCATTTGTCCTTAATTTTGAATTTTGCAAGCAATTGTTTCCTTCTCAGACATAGTTTGGCGAGTACCACCAAAAATATAACCAAATTAATTCACCAAACAGGAAAAAAGTAGCACATGAATTAATTAAATAAAAAGTTAATCAAAATTAAACCCAGGCCCTCGTCTTGCTAAAATGTGCAGAATGCCACTGCTCAACTTTGCCACCTGGTGGTCAGGAGGTGGTAAGACAGGTGCCAAGGACATTTGGTGAATGACTGTGTCCAAACAGCCTCTCGGGCAGCATGTGTTCACGTCTGAACACATTTTAGCTGCACGCTTTTTTGGTGTTGCTGTAGGTAGAGTTCATCTGCGCGCGATCCATTCAGAAATGCCCGTCGTTAGTCATTCATACTCGCTGAGTCACTGCTGCACCTGAGGCTCAGAATGAGCTGAGATGAAGTCAAGGACCCAGAAATGTGCCAACCCCCTCTCTCCCCATGCTGTGCCCCCAGGCCCCCCACCGGTGAACGGGGGGGACGAGCAGCTCTCCTCCGCCTCCATCTTTGAGCACGTGGACAGGATGTCGCGCTCCTCGGACGGGACGCGCCGCGTGGCCAATAAGATCCAGCTCATCGCCATGCAGCCCATGCCGGCCCCGCCCCAGCACAGCCCCGCCGTCACAGAGAGGGTGTCCGAGAGCGCCAAGATCAACAAGGAGGTGAGGGCCCTCGCACCCCCCAGGCCCCTGTGCCCCCCCCCCCTGAGACTGAACCCCCTCCCCTCACCCCTATCCTTCAGTTCTGCTCACTAAAGATGTTATTTTGAATTCCATCGAGTGGAATCCCAGGAATCGTTGTGGGAAACAGCCGTAAAGGGTGTCCGGTATAATGTCTCCTTAAATCCTCCCCGTTCTCCCTTTGTGCGTCTCTGGCTTTGGCGGACTGACTGACCCTCAAGCCCCTCCCACTCCCTCCCAAGCCCTCCCACAATCCCCCTCCCAAGCCTTCCCACAACCCCCCTTTCCTCTTTCAAGCCCCTCCCACTCCCTCCCAGAGAGCTGGTTCACCTCCTAACAACAGTGAATAATAAGCAAAAGGTCTTCGACCCTCCCCCTCACGGGTTCCGGACTAAAACAACTAACCAAAGTAACAAACTAAATCAAAGAATTGCCGTTTCGGCAAAACACGACAACCCGTTACATGTTACACTTTTCAGTCGGTTTTCAGCAGAGCAGTTTTAAGCACACGGGTACGATTAGATAATTCTGCACAGCTGTGTGCCCTAGCTGCCCAGCCGGTAGGTGTGGCCGTTAATCACCCCGATTCCCCCGCGCCTAGGCCGACGCCTTCCACACCCCCCCTTGCTCCTCTCGCCCCTTCCACTCCCCAGCCCTGCCGCTGTTTGTCTTATTGCAGTAATGTGTGTCTGCCCAAGATCCAGGTGGCCCTGAGGCACAAGTCTGAGATCGAGCACCACCGCAACAAGATCCGCCTGAGGGCCAAGAGGCGGGGCCACTACGACTTCCCCGCCATGGACGACATCATGGACAGCTTCGGCGACCTGAAGGACCAGGACCACATCTACCAGAAAGCGCAGATGCAGATCGACAAGATCCTGGACCCAGAGGCCCACGTGCCCTCCATTTTCATGGACCCCAAGAAGAGGTCAGGGGTCGTGCTTTCACCAGCGTCCTTTAACGCACCGTGGCGTGGCCTACAAGTTCTGTCCGATGTTCTGTTTCCTTCTACACTTTGCAAATGCATACTCTTTGCCGCCCTGTTTTGAAATCATCCAATTATTCCTGTTTAACATTTAAGGAGGGCTTCCATTAGAATAAATAGTAGTAGTAGTAGTAGTAAATGGTAGTCTCTCAGGGTGCGTGCGTTCTCTCCCAATTTGACTATTTACCCAATGCTTAATGACTCTTAATGTCAGTTTGTCTTCCTTTAAAAGGGTTCTAGGAGTCTGAGTTTGCTCTAGATTCAGTTCTGAGCCGTGAGGCGCGATCTCCCTCTGCTTCACAAGTTATAGTAGTTTGACAGAAATATTGTCCACTGATTTTTACACACTGTTTTCATGGGACCTTCACGTCAGTATGTGGTACTGCAAACGATAAAGCCAAGGCAGCTCCAATGTTCAGGCGAGAGAGACGTGGTGACAGTGTCACTCTTACAGTCAGAATACGGGACAGTGTTGTGATGTGTGGTTTGATACGGGTTCCCCCAGCGCCAGGGGGAAGCGCTCCCCCAAGCAGAGGAAGAAGCCGCAGGTGAACGGCAGGATGGTGGACGATAAGGACAGACTCATCACCACCGACAGCGACGGCACATACAGGAAGTACCCCGGAGTCAACAACGTGGCCTATGTGGTGAGCGGAGCTGTTCGCTGTGTCACTGTCACACACACGCCCCCGTGCACACATATACACACACACACATATACACACACATACACACATGCACACATACACCCACATACACACACGCCCCGTGCACACATATACACACACATACACACACACACACCCCCATGTACACATATGCACACCACATATACACACACATACACACCCACATACACACACACGCCCATGCACACACCACACATACACACACACACACCCATGCACACATATAAACACACACACATGCCCACACACACACGCCCATGCACACATATACACCCACATACACACACACGCCCATGCACACATATACACACACATACACCCATGCACACACATATATACACACACACACACACACACACACACATGTACATATCTACACCCACACACATGCACAAATATATACACACACACATGCACATGCACATGCACACACACATTTACAGCCCAGGGCGCAGATGGAGAACAGTATGAAATGTGTAACGGTCTCCTCCTGTGTCTCACAGTCGGACCCTGACCAGCTCCCCGACGCCCGTAGCCCCTCCCCGAACGACGACGTGTTCCTGGGCCCCGGCTCGCCCCCTCCGGGCCCCGCCCCGGGCCGGCCCCCCTACGTGCCCCCCCAGCCCTCCATCGAGGAGGCCCGGCAGCAGATGCATTCCCTGCTGGACGACGCCTTCGCCCTGGTGTCCCCCTCCTCGCAGGGCAGCACCCCTGGCATCGCTCTCCCGGGCAACAGCCCCCGCCCCGCACCCCCCGCGGCCCGCCCCCCGGCCAGTGGGGCTCCGCCCACCCCTCTGCCCCCGCCCTCAGCCCCTTCTCAGCGGTGAGTGTGATGGAACATGCACCCACACTGAGGGGTGCGCTCTGGGCTTGGACCATAAGCGGGTGTTCATGTCCTGACTGCTCTGACTGTGTCAGTATGTGTAATCACTAGTCTAACTGTCAGTGTGTGCACTGACTCATCTAGTTGTGTCAGTGTATGTACTGACTGATCTGAGCAGGTCAGTGTATGTACTGACTGATCTAGATGTGTCAGTGTATGTATACACTCATTGGTCTGACGGTATCAATGTATGTTCTGACTGCTCTGATTGAGTGTCAGTATGTACTGACTGCTCTGACTGTAGAATATGTGTTCTGACTGCTCTGATTGTGTCAGTATGTACTGACTGCTCTGACTGTAGAATATGTGTTCTGACTGCTCTGATTGTGTCAGTATGTACTGACTGCTCTGACTGTAGAATATGTGTTCTGACTGCTCTGATTGTGTCAGTATGTACTGACTGCTCTGACTGTAGAATATGTGTTCTGACTGCTCTGATTGTGTCAGTATGTACTGACTGCTCTGACTGTAGAATGTACTGTATGTTCTGGCTGCTCTGACTGTGTCAGTGATGTACTGGGTGAAGGGCTGGTTTGTGCATGTTTTAGATAGAGATCAGTATAGCCCATACAGGGTTAATATGAGCATTGCAAGTGCAAGTGAGTGTGCAGTTAAATTGGTTCACCGATTATTGCCAGCATTTTAATGCAGGTCTGCTGCATTGAAACCAGCTGAACTCAGCTCAGAATCAGATCACATAAATCCACCAATGTGGCCTTCTGCTATTCCTCCCCACCCCCTCACCCCTGACCTCCAGCAGATTAGTGTGTGTAGCTCACATCTCCTGGTGTCAAATCCTCTTTGGCTGTTTTTCACAAGCTGTTTAGTAGTGAGCTTATCTGCTGTCCAGTGCCTCGTGGCAGAATGTACAGCACTTTCATACTGCTCTCATGTGTCTGTTTGTAAAAGGCCTTTGGCTCAGTGTTTGGGTGCCATTTGACACAGGAGATAGCATTGTGCTAACAAGAGGGGAAGATAATGATATTCCTGTTTTTTGGGCTGACAGTTCAGTTCAGTTCAGTATCTCACTGATATTTTGTGCTAACTGTTCAGAGTACACCTTGTACAAAACACACTAGGGGTTACAGACCAATCATAGAGCAGGATTTCTAAGCAGCTAATCTGTTGTCCACCCCTTCATATAGTGCCTGCGGCCTCTGTGACGTTTCTGTGTTGCTTGCGGGTCCGCTCACGCGCTCTCTCTGTCTCTGTGTCTGTTTCTCCAGAGATACGCAGAGTTGGGAATGTCCCCGCCCTCAGTTCAAAGCTTATTACAAAGGTAAGCACTTTTACCAGGTATTTTACACATCATTTTGTGTTGCGGTTAAGGTCTTCTTTTTCCTTTTGTTTTTGTTTTGCATATTTACAATGATCCAATCTGGAGGCTACCATCACTGACATTAGACAAAATAAATATATATAAATATACTTTATATGTATAGATTTTTTTAATTGGACATTCTTATTTAATAACAGGACAGTGATGGCAGCCTCCATATACACTACCAGTCAAAAGTTTTAGAACACCCCCATTTTCCAGTCAAATTTAAGCAGTTTTAGAACACCCCCATTTTCCTGTGTGTTATTTAAAAAAAAAAGTTTTCATTGTGTTAACGGTCAGTGATGGTCAGTGCTGTGTTTGACAGTGTGTCACACACTGTGCCTGTGATTTAGATTTTGTGTTTGATAGGCAGGGCCTGCCATCTTAGCAATGGCTTTCTTACTGCCACTCGACCTGTCAAACCTGTATCCTCCTCCAGTTGAAACTGGACTTCCTTACTTCGACCAGTGTTAAGCTGTGCTTGGACCAGCTGCAGCCTGAGGCCTGCTCTTCCTGTCAGAGTTTCCTCCAGTTCCCAAGTGCCTTTTGCGCCAAAAATTGTACATTATTTTTCAGTTTTTGGTAACCTAAACTTTTTTTTTTTTACCTCTGACAGTTTATGTACCATTTCAGGTTATTCCTGGAGGCCCCGGAAAATGGGGGGTTCTAAAATGTTTGACCCGTATATTATTATTATTTTGTAATTACTTCTGTATTGGTTTTGTTCAGTCCTCTGTAATTCCAGATCAGCGATGTGGTCAGTGCTGTGTGTGTATTGCAGGTCAGTGATGGTCAGTGCTGTGTGTGTGTGTTTTGTGTTTGATAGGCAGGGCCTGCCCTGCCCGTGTGGACCAGCTGCAGCCTGAGGCCCTGTACTGACACCCTGCCAGGCCCCGGCCCGTACGCCGTCCTCCGCCCAGCATCCTGCCAGCCGGCTCTGCAGGGCTTCAGTTCTCAGGCCTGCGGGTTGTTCCCTGGGGGACTTACACAGGTTGACTTCATGGGAAAGAGCCAGAGAGATGGGGCGAGAGAATGCACTTGCATTTGCATTTGCATTTTAGGCATTTAGCAGACGCTCTTATCCAGAGCGACTTACACAATTGACATTTCATTACATACAATCCATTTATACAGCTGGATATTTTTACTGAAGCATTTCAGGTTAAGTAACCTTGCTCAAGGGTACAACGGCAGTGCCCCCACCTGGGAATTGAACCGGCAACCTCTGAGTTACAAGCCCAGCTCCCTAACCATTACACTACTCAGCCGCCTATTATTTATTATTTATTCCCACTTCACATGTGGGAATAAAATAAAAGTGAAAAAAAAGGTGCTATTCCAGGCCTTGTGAGTGTCTCCTGCTAATGGAAAACCTGTGTGTGTGTACGTGCACGTGTGTGTGTGTGTGTGTGTACAAATGCGTGCACGTGTATGTACATGTGTGTGTGTGTGTGTGTGTGCAGGTGCCCAGCTTCATCACCTGACGCAGGTGGGTCTGTCGAGTCGGATCGGTGCGTACCCCGGGGCGGGCAGGCCCCGTCCGCACAGACGGCCGCCTCCATTTGGGGACCCTATCGGGCCGAAGAGGAGTACAGCAGGCCTGCGCCCATCAGAGACACTGTGAGTCCATCTGTGCACACTGTTTACTTCACTATAAAATAAGATGTGATCCAGTACCTTTTCATCGTTTTATTACTTCAATATTATTTCAATTACTTTGCCAGTGAAAAGCAGAATCAGAAGACTCTCTCTCTCTGCCCTCTTTTCTTCACCCTCTCCCACTCTCCCCCCCTTCCCCCACTCCCTCCCTCCTTCCCTCCCTCCTTCCCTCTCTCTCTCTTCAGGTGCTGGGGTCCCCGGACAGCTCGGCTCCCTCTCTGTTCCAGATGCCCCGCACTGCTCTGAGGGAGCCCTCTGCCCCCAGCCCACCTGGACACGCCCGGGACAGGGTACCCCTCCATGCCCCCCGAGGAGAACTCCCCCCCCGGCCACTCCTCTGCTTCCCTCATCAAGGCTATTCGAGAGGAGCTGATGCGCCTCTCCCAAAAACAGTCTGCCATGCCCAACTACCACGGCTGAGCCCCCTCTACGCCCACCCCCACCCCTACACACCAGTACTTCCTGGACCCCCCACCCCCCCCCATTCTGCAGATAGACTCTCCCGTTCTTAGCCCTGCCCCCCCAATGTGTGTGTGACTCCTGATTCTCCAGATGAGGCGGGGGCACTCTGGACTCAAACAAGGAGCTCGTCATTTCAGGTGTACGGAAAAACACACCTGTCGTGAGGAAAAGAGTGCGTGGTGGCATCATGGGAAACCAGAACTGAGGCTGCTGATGGGACTGTGGTGAGGGGAGGGGGGCCGAGCCCTGGCCAGCATGCGTTCCTGTGGACTTCCTTATTTGGGGCGTCTGGTGCCCCCTAAAACAGCCGCAGCCCATACTGTCTCCTCTCGAATGCGGGGTGTATTTTGTTTTGCTGTTTTGCCTTTACAACAGAGTTATTCTTTTGCAGTTCAAGTCATAGAGTGTGTACGTTGCACTACAGGTTTTAACAGTATTCCTCATAAATGTATTTTTCCTTTAAAATATATATGTGTGTGTGTGTGTGTGTGTGTGTATACAAGTCACTGTCAAAATGAAGGCAACACTTGAGTAAAGGAGGGATCCTTTAAACAGGTGCAGTACCGCGAGTGTCCGTCAGAGGGTGCCACAGTCGCATTGGCCCAGCCCTCCCCTTTCCAACGAGACCCCCCTCCCTGCCCAGCTGGGACTCTCCTAGCCCAGGCCGTTTGAGTGTGCACCCCCAAAAAGTATTTTGACAGTTACCTGTATATAACATATATATATATATATATACACACACACACACACACACACACACACACACACACCTAGTATAGTGTGATATATATATATCACACTATACAGGTTCAGCACTGGAGTTTTGCGACTTTGTGGAAGTGCTTCCTGGAGAGGCATATTTTCTCCTAAATTCTTCTGGTGCTAAGTTCCAGCTTCACACGTCCCACCATGAACCACTTTGCCTTCGATTGTGACTGAAGCGTTGCCGTTTTAATTGGCCAGTGAAGGACACAGGATGTGACATGCAGGCAGGGCGAGAGACTGTGAGATTTCCTGCAGTTGGCCACTGTCAGTCTTAACAGCTGAACATGTAGGACACTAGATCAGCCCATCTGGGCGTTTATCTCCAGAGTTTACAGCACAATTGGCAAGTTTTAGTCTTCATGGAGGTTACAGCGGGTGTTCAAACGAGACCTGGTCAGAACAAGTCTTTAAATGCAAGCTACCAGTATGAAACTGCTAACTGTCTTACGTATTAAGTTGCAGATGGAATACGAGCCTCAAGGACATGTCGCAAGGAATTTGATAGAAAGCTAAACTTAATAGACTGTACAGTTGCAACAAAATCATACCCCCCCCCCCCCCCCTCGGCCCATTTAGAAGCAGTTCTGAGTTCAGAGACCTCTTTTGAATCTTATGGTCAGAAACTTGCCATCTTAATATCATATTCTTCCGAAATGAGTCCTAACTGTCCAACATCCCCTGCCCAGGTGTGCTACATATCCCTTACTGTCTTGCCTCAGTTTTAACATTGGTGACAAGTCACAACAATCTTTAAAAATGGTTTTGCAAAGAAGTGTTAATCATGGAGATGGACTCTCCTTGTATTTTTAGAAAAAATAAAGTATATATATTTTGGATATTGCTTTAAATGTTTTTTTGATTCATCAAATGGCAAAAGAATAAAAAATATTCAATAACCACAATCTATATACTTTATTTTTCTAAGAATGTGCCTGCATAAATCGAGAGATCATATTTATTTTGATGCGCAGTATACTACAAAATGATGCTCTTACTTTGGGGGTCAAACCTCCCTCAGCATTAAAGACCTGAGTTACTCAGTCTTGCCCTGTGCCCAGTTCTGCAGAATTTACAGTTCATGTCATTTCAATTTTGTTCTTGTTTTGTGGTCTTCAAAAATAACCTTCTGAAGCCAGGTTGACCTGTTGAAAGAGACCACTACAGCACTGCTCTCTGAAAGGGGTGGAGCCGTACATGACCTCTGAACCAATTATGTATTGTAGATAAGGTTTTGACTAGTTCTTGTGGGTGATTGACAGCATATGCTCCTTGCTCTCCCTCACTACACTACAGGCCACGCCCACTTTAAGAACGTATTGATTGCAGCCTTGAAGCCTTGAAGCACTGTGGAAGGAGCAGAATCCTATTGGCTCATGTTCTTAAGAAAGTTTATGACTTTAATTGTAATTAGTACAAAATAGTTATTCAAAGATGAAACAGGGTAGACTAATGTTGAAGTGCACGCATGCCCTATTCTTAATTTTCTAATTCCAAAACATTTTCATGAAGCGTTTTTCTCTTTTTTTATCATTAATGAAGAAAAAACGACCAAAATACTGTATGTCCTGTTCTCCTGGCTATCCTCTGTTCATTGAGAATGCTTATTGACTTGAAACTTGAGGGAGGGGGGGGGTTGCCTTGAAAAATTCGCTTAGTCTGGAAGCTTGGTTCATGTTTTTGTCCTGTCATGTTTCCTTTCCTGACTGTTTCTCCAGAGGAACCTCGCGCGGTTTGCGAATACGGTCGAGTGAAGATGAAAAATAGATCTCAAATTTCAAAGAACTCTAAACACATAACAGGGAGCGATGACGCAACATAAATACAAATAACCACTACAAAGGTATTGATGTTGAACTGTAGACTGTTGTGTGTGTTTAATAAATTCACAAGATCCCATACGTCGATGACCTCAAGCTGTAACTGACTTCGCTTGTATTTTTGTCGGATGTGACGTGCCATCCACAAGTTTGGTAAACATCGTTGTTGTTCGTTGTCGTGAACTGTGGTTGGAACGATCCGTCGGAAATCTGGATAGCATAGGAAATATTTTTGCACTGAAATACAGGCACAAACAATGGGGAAAATAAAGAATACGTCAGGCAGGCTGAGAGGTTGTGTCGTAAAATAACAGCACAAGCTTTTAAAAGACACGGTTTTCTGATCTCCCTTTGCCCCATACGTGCCTTACCATTTTACCCACCGTTCTGCAGGCTCGCGCTCTCCGCCGTTCAGTCTCGTGTCAATGGCGGTACTTTCTGCCCTCTTTCTGTCTGGTTGAGGCAGGAACCTTTCTGTAAGACTCAATTCTGCGTCGACGTAAACCTGGTACAACTAACACAGTCAAAAAGGTAATTAGTTGAAATAATGGTTTGATTAATGTTGGCTCTTTTCTCTCACCTGTACTGTATGTTTCCACTGATCATGCCATTATCTGTATGATTATTATTTTCTGTCTTTTTATTTTGTTTTGTCTTGTTTTTGGTATTTTCCCTTAATTTGTAATGTCGATTTGTTTCTTGTTTCGTGGAAGAAGAAAAAAGTTGGCAGGTCCAACGAATGGTTTGTTTAACAAACTGCATGTTGAATGAATATTAAGTTTGAATTATTTAGAATGTGTGTCGTTGTGCATGCTAGTTATAAGTAGTAAAGGACATTAAAAAAGACATGGAAACCAAGTTTTACAGAGCTGTGTAGCAAATGATTGAATTTCGTCTTGGGTAAAGACTCAACTGAAAGCTCAGCCGTCAGTTGAGTCCAATATCTCACAGAGGATTTTGCCTCGTCATTTTGGAAACCAAAAATGACAAAAAAAGGTTTCATACATGTGTGTTTGTCTTTGTTTTGTTTGTATCCCTGCAATTATGTTAGTGGTGTCTAAATGGGTTGAGTTATTCTTTAGATATTTAGATAGAGGTATTAACAATGTTAACGAAAGCATTAAGCGGTTTTCACACTGAACACTCCTTTGGAAGAAACAACCTCGCGGGCTCTAATTGGTCAGAGTTGTTGTGGATCCTGATTGGACATCCAACCTGCCACGGCGGTGTCAGGTGTATACGGTCAAGTTTCCCCTTGCGCATCGTCACAGCCAGCAGAAACTGGAGGACTAACGTGCAAGAAAAACACTCATCCAAACCAGTAATGAGCTTTCAATGACTTAATTCTGTCGCGTGAATGAAATTTCACCAAACCTGGTGGTTAGTTGTGAAGTACCTGTTCGGGTGAGTAAACTGTATGTCTCTTGAAGACAACGGATTTCAGCCGTTGCCGATCTGGATAATCTAAAGTTATCAATAAACATTTGTGCTTGTAAAAAATATATATATTTTGTTATCTTCATCAGCAGTCAGTATCTCATGAAATGTTCACTATAGGGTGCTTTCAATAATACAATAACATTTTGTGTGTTGCCAACAATGTATTAACGTGTACATGGTATTAACTCACAGATGGAATAAGCGTAAGAAGAAAATACTGTATGTATGCTTGTTCCGTCATCACTGTAACTGCCTATCAAATGTACTGTATGTTTAAACAAAGTACGTTTAAACAGAGTTTTTCGAGAGTTATCCTGCGAAGGGATTGTCGGTGTGCCTGTGGAACAATGGCAGGTGCCGAACTACAAAGGACCCGTGTGAAATATACACAACCGTGGAACGACGCTTGCGCACCGACGCATCCCGACCTCTTCTGTCCAACGCGGTGCTCGCACTTGCGCCGCTCCTGGACTCTGGTATCGCCTCGTTCGGAGAGCAAAACCACCTTGGCCCAGCTAGAAATGCTTTCGGGCAGAATGACACTGTTCCACCCCCACCCTCCTTCTCTGCCCCTCAGAACTCTGACCGGTTTAATGTAGATCGATACGTGTTATGTAAATGAAACCATGTAAATAAATGTGTGATCAATACATACGTATTTATTTTTGTTCGCTTCGTTTGTCTGGGCGTTATGTTCTCAGGCTTAGAAAGAAACACCCCCTGTCATATATATAAATGAAACTACTCATAACACATATCTACTATATGTTGTTGAATGAATACGAGGTTTAAAACCAGTCTGAGATGAAGGTGTGGGTGTAGATTATATTGAATATTGCTGAATAGTTTCACAGCTGAATATACAGAATAGAGTGCTTTTAAATGGGCTCTTCAGAATAGCCTACTTGTTATGGGGGACCACTGTATGTGCTTGTTTTAGCTCTGAAAACAGTTAAAACGGGTTTTATTGAACTTGTGTCTAAATACTTATCTGGAACCTTGATCATAAGGTGTCTCAGAATGAGAGTGCTGATCTAGGATCAGTTTTGCATTTTACCTCCGTACACTAGCCTACAGTACAGGTCGGACAGTTGCCCTTAGTATACGTTATTTCCTTATCTATCACTAGAGGGAGCATTTTTTTTAAGTAGAGCGTGTTCACGTGTCATTGAAAATGGTAGTAAACTTCCAAAACCACTATTGTTGGTGTTTACAAATAAATGGTATAGCGTGTCATTATCGACCACACTACTACATAATTTTCATGGACTTTTCCCAGAAGTCCATGTGTTATATTTACTTTTTTTTATGATTCCCTATCCAGTTATTGCTCGTCATTTCAAAACGGTTTAATGGTTTTAATTGTGCAAAAATAGCTATTTACTTTATTGCAGGTTTGCACCATTTTTTCCACGTGCAAAGTAAACCAGTTTTCATACCGCCAATTTTTGTAAATACATTTTTAGTTATGATATATAATATTTACCTAAATCCATAAAATGGCACCACAAGCGCACATTTTTTACGTTTCTTTTTTACGTATTAGTAAGTATTTATATTAGTTAGAATTAGATCTTTTACGCTAATTCAGCCGTACTTAAATACATAATTTATATTAATGAGAAAATCAATATCACCGCTGATCCCCGTCTCGTGTAATTTTTGTCTCGTTTAAAAGTGCCTTGAATAAATACAAGGCAGAATATCAACCACTTCCAGACCCGAATCCACCAGGGCGAGACCACAATCGTTAATACATTACAATTACTGTTACAGGTACACTTTGTGTAAAACTAAAAATAATGCCCTTTAGTTTAGAACAATTGAGAGAATTCCTTCTTGTAAACTCAAGGCTCGTGGTGCATTGTTGCTATCTGCTGTACACATATTAATATATAGAGCTTTAGCAGCTTTTATCCAAAGCGACTTACAGTAGTGAATGCATACATTTTCAATATGTGGCCCCAGTGGGGATTGTACCCACCTAAGCGTTTATGCTCTACCAACTGAGCCACAGAGAGCCACATTATGTACAGTGCAGGGACATGTGCCCCTCCCCTTTTTATGAAACGTCATTCATTGCCGTTTTTGAGTGATGAAGCCATCGAACGCTCGCCTCTCTCCCAATACCAAGCAACAATGTCCCATACATTTTGAAATTAGACGTATGCTACTGTCTTGGAGTTTAGCATATTGTGTTAAATCAAAGTTGAGTGGTATAAGGAAGGAATTTAAGCACGTTAGTATTAACGTAGCTAAACTGTAGTGTCTATTACAACTGCTATTTAAAAACAATGCCACGAGGTGTCGCCTCCTTATTTAATTTGTAACGTGGAGAGGCGTGAAAGCGACTCATTTGCCAGTTCCGTATTTACATAAGGAAGTGATGTTATATTGGATGCAGCACAGGTGATCAAAATAAATTCAGGTTTTTTGTGACCATATGCGTGAGCAGCAGTGGGAATTAATTTACCAGACACGTGAATACGCACATTTCTCTTCAATATTCTGTACTCGTGGTGCTCGTTGCAAAGGGAAATTATGTGACTGCAGCATGTATTGATAAATGAGTTTATATAATGTAGCCCTGGCCATCGTTATAGCACGTCACTCTGATGCACAAGGTTTGAGGGAGCTCGTGGCTTTATGAAAACACTAGGTCACGCAGTATTTCCAGCGATGACGTCACGGAACTGATTGCTTGTGATGTGTTTGATCCCGGTCTCTTCCTTTATGGACGACAAATAGCTAATGTTTGGAATTACATTTGATTCCTATGAAGCCATTTATTCTAAAATATGAATTTGAGTGGCCCATATTGAAACTAATCATTTAAAGTGATATAGTCGAATTTAAGTTGCAGATTTTACAAGCCTTTGTCAATATACTGTATTGTCAGAGAGTGGAGGCCTTCCTCAACTGCTGATGCTTGCTGCGTGGCATACACATCTGTGAGACACAAAGAGTAGTTTAATGAGTAGTTCAAAATTGTCCTGTTTATTATCGAATCAAGTGGATGACGAAGTGTACGTCAAATCTTGCTACAAAATGCTGCCATGCATTACATCAAGTGTACTACATGAATGTTTTCTCAAGACTGCTTAATATCAAATTAATTTTGTGCCATCTGTTCGTGGAAAGGTCTGGTGCTTCCGAATCTCCAGGCCCCGCTAGATCACTGGGTTAGTCATTGGGTCTGTTCTCAAACCAATGATTGAGCCAATTATGTAGACCCTAATTAAGAGATTGGAGGAGAAAACATATAGAGGGTACTTTGACTCTCCAAGATTGAGTCAGCGGATGACTCCTGTTGCGTTGTTGTTGCATGTCCGGGTGCAAATAATGTGTTTTACGTATTATACGGCAATATTAAAATTGATCATCTGGGTTTTTAACGTCATTTAGAAAGAGCAGAACACAATTTGAAGAGGCACGAGGAAGCATTCAGTCACTTGGCAACACCATAATGTTAGTGGCCTATTTCAATCACATCCTTCTGCACTTTTGTCAATTTGGTAATGTGCAAATTCAAAATAATCTAAAATTGACAAATTGCAACAGAGATTGGTCTTGTAATAAATATGACCACTTATATTTGAAATCTGGAGATCTGAACAATGACCAGAAGACATTCGCATTTGAGAATATTTCGGAATGGGCAAAGGTTTTGATAAGGACCCGCTGGGACTCCTCGGTTTATCGTCTGAGAGAAGGTTTAAATTGGATCAGTAGTATTACCTCATGTACGAGAAAAGTGGAGTGGAGATTATGGAGTCTGTTAAATATGTAAGGTACGTATTGCAAGGGATCTTCTGTGAACTATATAAATTGGTATTCGCATTTCATCAGGCCTTCTTTATCCCCTGTTGGTGCCGGATTTTTCTTTGTGGCCAAGAAAGACAAGTCCCTTCGTCCCTGCATCGATTACCGTGGCCTCAATAACATCACCATTAAAAACAAATACCCCCTTCCGCTCATCAGCTCGGCATTCGAGCCACTTCAAGGTGCTCATCCTTAACTTTCCTTTTTCTACTACAATATTGAAAAAACGTCTTAGGATTACTTTTTGCATCTTGGGAAATTTTTATTTCAAACCGCCTTTTAGCTGATCTTATTTCCTTTTTAGCCTTAGCCCGCATATTACAATAATCTAAATTGTTTCTCTCTGAATTATCCTTTTTATATATTCTGTACAGTCTCCCCTAAAAATTTAAAGATTTAGTCATCACTGCGGAGACTGTTTTTTCATCCTATTTTTCCTTCCTTTGGGATGAATTTACACTGTATATCTACAATAACCCTTTTAAATATAGTCCATTTTCCATTCACAGTTCTGCAATCTAGAAGTTTTACCCAATCTATATTACTTAAATTCTCTCATTTTATTAAAGTCAGCTCATCTAAAATAAAGAATTCTAGAGTTAGAGGAGGCTGTCTTAACTTGCCAAAAAATATCAAAATTAACTGCACTGTGGTCACTTGCCCCTAGTGGTTTTCCTTCCTCTGTGTTGCAAATTCTATCAGGATTGTTATACAAAACCAGATCCAGTATTTATTTCCCTCTCGTAGACTGAGTAACAGACTGTACCAAAAATCAGTCATTGACCATATCTAAAAATTCCTCTTCACATTTGCCCTGACCTGTCACTATCTCCCAATTTATATAGAGGGGTAATTGAAGTCGCCCATTATTATCGTCTCTCCTTCAGCACAGGTTTGTTTTATGTTACCAAAGAGCATGCTATTTATGTTACTGTCTGAAGCTGGAGGTCTATAGCATACTCCTATATTAAGGCCCTTCTCATGATCTCCCAATAATCTAATCCAGATGTCCTCACAAGAAACTAATGAGTTTATACCTGGAATTTCCTGCACATTAAGATTGTCTTTCACATAAAGGGCCACTCCCCCTCCTCTTTTATTATTTCTATCCTTCCTAAATAATTTGTACCCCTCTACATTATATTCATCCCCATCTGCTGCGCCAAGCCATGTCTCAGTAATCCCAACAATGTCATAACCCTTTCAACATGACAGCCTCCAGTTCCAACATTTTTTAATTTTTATGCTTCTCGCATTTAAACACATGAACATCAGAGACTTACTCACACTTATGTTGTCCTTCCCCTCCACACATAACTGTGCCGAACCAGCTCTATTCACATTATGATCCAAAAAATCTTTATTAATTATATCTAAAATGTATTATACTCTGCCCTGGTATCTTCATCTGGGCAGTCTGTACCTCCCTATCCATAATACTACTACTACTACTAATTTCCCTCCCTGCCCCCCCAGTCCCTAGTTTAAATATTCCTCCGCTACCCTGAGCATACGCTGGGCCAATGCATCTGTACCCCTCCGGTTCAAGTGTAGCCCGTCCCACTTGTACAGGTCACCCCTGTTCCAAAAGGAGTCCCAGTGCCCCATAAACCTGTACCCCTCTTTCCTGCACCAGGTTTGTAGCCACGTGTTAAATCTCCATATAAAATTCTGCTTGCCTTTGCTAGCACGTGGTACTGGCAGAATTCCAGAGAAGACCACCGTGGAGGTTCTGCCCCTTAACCTTGATCCTAATTCTGTAAATTTGTCCTGCAGAACCTCAAACCTACCCTAACCTATGTCATTGGTTCCAACATGGACCATGACATAGTGGTTCATGACATAGTGGACATAGTGGTTCTCTGTGGCTCAGTTGGTAGAGCACAGCGTTGGCAACGCTTAGGTTGTGGGTTCAATCCCACTGGGGCCACATATACTGAAAATGTATGCATTCACTACTGTAAGTCACTTTGGATAAAAGCGTCTGCTAAATGGCATATATTATATATTATTATATTATGACCACTGGATCCACGCTTTTCTACGCTGCTCTCCCTGCACTGAGACACCAAGTCGATAAAAATACTATACACCGAGGTGGTTCTGAACAGTGAGGTGCAGAAATTTCTAAATGGAAACAACACAAAGCAAATTAGAAAACTTTCGGTCCGGTTGTCTGTAGCAAGAGAGCTAGTAGCATTAACCGAAACAGCTATACGATTGAAATATAACAATTACATTTAAGCCAACAAAACCTAGTTAGCAATAGTAGGGGAGAGCGGGGTATGTTGTCACACTTTTCATTCTGTCTTACCTGTACTGGGCGCAATACATCGCAGTGGTATAAATGTCATGCCAAATGAAAGGTGGAAGTCTTGGGCACATATTTTGTATTCATTACATATTCATATCTTATTTCAGTATGGAGTTGTAGACAGTTAAATAGAGGGTGTGCACTTGTGACAACTTACCCCATCAGGGCAATTTTGAACATTTATACCTAACACAGTTTTATTACATAAAATGTAAGGTGCCATTTACTTACTTTTGAAGGAGACAAACACAAAACTTGTGCTCACATGTAATTAAAGTGATCTTTGACCACCTGTGAAAAGGAATTTGAATCTGACCCTAGTTGCAACAAAGTAGCTATTTGATTTTTGAGATAGTGCCCCTGTGGTTGGAGGTATGAACAGTGTGACAACTTACCCATGTGACAACTTACCCCGCTCTCCCCTATATTTCCCTGCTCTTGGATTTGCTCCTGAGAGGGCGAAAAACCACAAAAAAACTTGCGTCAGCTGGGTGTAATGCCAAATCGGTAACTTTTTAACAAGCTTTCCGAAGCTAGACGGGGAAAAAATGGAAAATTCCCTCTCTGTCCCATAACGGCGAGAAACATTTACCTTAAGAGCAAATCTTTGATCCTTTTACCCTTTCTAATGACAAAACGCCGAACCCTAAGCAACAATACAAAACACAATCCCAATAATATCATGACAGCAACAAACAATCCGCTCAAACTCTCCGCACGTATGACACAGCAATCCCGTCAGGGAAAGCGATTTCCCGTCAAGCAAAGCGATCAATTTTATGACCACTAAGGCTTAGAATAGACAGATGTAAAACCATGGGTCAAGAGAACATTCAAACCATAAAAATGTGTTTTGCATCACACATTTGCATCTCTTGTACTCCGGCTTTTTCTGTCACATCATGTTTTGTGTCTGTCATTTCATTAAGGTTGCCGAGGTAGCCTCGAGTCAATTATATGTGTGTCACCTCTGTATCTAGGGCGAGTGAGTAACGAGAGCACAAGAATACGTTATGATGAGACTAGGCCGTTCAGCCCGTTTAGGCTTGTAAGTTACCTACAGTCTATAGCAGGGGTGGCTAACACAGCTGATTCGACTAAGCCACTACTCACAGTCTTCAATCAAGACTTCCACAATCTGGTGTGTTACTGCTTGGTTGGAACAAAAGCCTGCACCCTGAACCCTGAGATTGCAGACCGCTCCAGCATCGACCCTCTCCTGGTTCCTGCCAGGGGTGTACTGGGAAAGAAATTCAGCCCTGGACTTATCCACTGTCCACTGGTACTGGCCCGGGGGGGGGGTAGGGGGTGCTCGGGTCAGGTCGGTGAGGGTTGATTACATATGTACAGTATACGACAGTCAGTTACGGTTGGGGGGGTAATGTAATTGCATATGTATTTATTGCAACCCTAACCTACACAAAAAATATGCAAATGTTTATCACATTTTGTGTCAGGTTTTAAGGTAAATAACACTCCAAAAAGTGTTATTGTTTCTTCTTTTATTATCTTTCATAGAAAATAAAACAGCACAAATCTTTAATTCTTACAAATTCTTACTTACTGAAAACAAATGAAAAGATAAAAATCAATGAAAAGATAAAAATAAATACAATGATGATGTTCTAAAATAAAAACATAACATTGCCTACATATGAACTAATGTATTTTACTCAGGTACTAAGGTAATTTATGTATTTTCAAACAAGCCAAATAAGATAAGCAAATGTTTATCATCTTTCAACAGGACAGAATATAATGAAAGAAAATGAAGCAAACAGCTTTTGTTTGTTCTTATTATTTATTTGTTGCTTTTTGATTAGCCAGCCAAAAAGGTCTGACCTGACTTTCGATGCCTATAATAGAACCTTTCTAAGGAGATCACTTTTCTCTGCAACTTTGTCAATGATCACATCAGCATCCAGAGTGAGCAGGATGTCCCTCTCTGTTGCCATCAGCATGAAAGCCTCCAAATGATCTTGTGAGTTTGCTTCTGAGCCTGTTTTTAATGAACTTGAACGTTGAAAATGTACATTCACAGGCGACCTGAGTGATAGACAGGGTAAGCAGAAATTTGTATGCTAGACCAAGGAGGTGGTAGGCATCTGTCAGCACATTGTACCACCTGAGAATTTGGTAGCAACACTGTGGGCACTCATTGGTCTCATACTCTTGTAATGGTGACATTTTCAGTCTTTCCCACTGTAGAGCAAAACTGCTTAATTCACATTGCAAATTCTCTGCAGTTGCATTTGTGTTAAACTTCAACAGACACTTGCTGAGCTCTTGAAAGGCTGACTGTGGAAGTGGGGAGGTTTCTAGGGTCCAAAAACCCAGGTCAGAATAGAGTGTGCCATGACTCAGAAATCTTCTGTACATTGTCTCAATGGCTGTGTCCATGATGGGATTATGCACAGTGATCTCGAAAGTCTTCTCTGGACAGTCTCAACATGAGCCATCTCTCCAGGCCTGATCAGCTTCTTATTTTTCCTCTTTGGTGGCAATATGGCTTCCACTTCCAATTCCATTTCTTTATCCTGCTCCTGCAATTTCTCATTTGCCCACTGGACAAATCTGTCCGCTGCTGCCTTGATGGAGACAAAGTCTCTTGCCATGCTTCTCAGACATTCATGTGTAGTCCTAACCATTCTGTGGGCAGACAGAATGTCCATCCCTTCTGTTTGCAGATACTTGGACAGTGGTGATGTCTGTTCAAATATCCTGAGGAAGATTGCACTCTCATCATTACCACAAAATGCTAATTCCAGTTTGACTAGGAAGCAGGTTGCATTAATATGGTCTTTTAAAATCTCATGGTTTTCCTTTACCTTAGCATTGTGGATGCTGATATTTAACCAGATCTATCCTTGAAGTTCCAAAAGTTTTTAAAGCGATTTGGCTTTGAATGTGAGTTGTCGATCTTTCATGTTTGTTGAGGCTCCTTGGTAGATTTTTCAAGTCACAAAATCCCGCCTTAGTCCAAACTTTGTCGGTAGTGGAGAACAAAAGGCAGGGAAAGCAGTAAAGGCGATTCTTCGTAGCACAGCCACACAGCCTGTCTTTTCGTTGGTACTACTCTATTTGAAACGACCGTGTGATTTTCTGTCCATTTGTTTGAAGTAGGTCCTTAAGCTCAGGCATTGGTCTTCCATTGTTTATCACTCCCTGTGATTTTGGATTGAAAGTCCAATTTTGAGAAATGTTTAAGGTTAGATATATATAATGAGTTTAATGGGCCATTTTGACAATCCTGCAGAGATTTTAGGATCATTGCATTATTTTTATTTATTCATGTATTTATTCGTTTTTAAATGCATGAAGGGTTCTTTACAGTCTCTTAAAGGACATAGCCCACTAGCCATTTATCACCCTTTAGTTACTCATCCAGCAATTTTTTTGTTGTAATGGTTATATAGTCTTTAAAATGATGTTGACCCCTAGGTGATTCTGAATGTATTCAAATTGTTGACAGGCTTTCTGCAATGGAAATGGAAAGTAGCATATGTCTATTCCAGGACATATTTCACTAGGCACAGACTTCTACTGTAACACGCCATTAGCATGGATTCAATTGTAACAAGTAGCCTATCAGTGGAGTCGTTTTCTAACCACAAGTAACAGCATTTCGTTGTGAGCTAGCATTTCGGTGGCTAGCTCGAGCTAGCATTTCGGCGTGAGCTAGCATTCCGGTTGCTAGCTGGAAGAAATCATCAGGTACGTATGATTTAGTAATGTTAAGTGGGTTATATCTGTTTCAGGCTTCCTGAGTTATTTATTTATTGGTTTTATCTGTCAGGGACAGAG
This sequence comes from Aldrovandia affinis, assembly GCA_029706075.1. Classification (NCBI taxonomy): domain Eukaryota; kingdom Metazoa; phylum Chordata; class Actinopteri; order Notacanthiformes; family Halosauridae; genus Aldrovandia; species Aldrovandia affinis. The sequence goes on from JAINUG010000150.1 coordinate 139,596, forward strand.
CAAAAGCATTGTTACAATGTAAAAAAACAAGCATTAGATGCATTGCATTACGTGTTTTTACCAAAAGGCTATTTTCCTACACCTGTCCCCAATAAAAAAATAAAAAAATAAGAAAAAAGTATTTAAAAACACATAACAAAATACATGCACGAACACATTAGGAAAAGTACATCCACTCAATACAACAAACTAGTCATAAAAACAAAACAAAACACAAGCAACTGTAATTACATAATAAGAGCAACCATATAGGATTACATTATAATATAGTAAAAACTATAAACTTTTTATAAACAGTGCAAAAGTTCTTAATCATTCCAAAAACATTTTGTCTGAAAGGTCTGTTGAATATATATTAATTACTAAATTAATTTATTAATAAACCCCATCCTATTATTCAAACCTGGGATGTAGTTTATCAAATATAATTTCAATAGTTGCTCATTTGTAACCATTATAATTATAGCACTGATTATTAAACACAAATTGTTAAAATTAGTGTCATAAATTACTTTAGATGTTATTATAGCATTATTAAGCTGCTATCGATGTGATTAGTATTTGCTATAATATTTATTCATTTTTATAACTAATAATCCTTATGCATCTGTCTATTTAGTACACTTTTGTGAGCTCTGTTGCATGCATTAATAAATCCCATCTTTCCATAATTCAAACCTGGGATGTATGACTCGGTCATTATAGCATTATTAAGCTGCTGCAAAATGATTAAATAATTTATTGAAGAATAGGCCTATTAAGTCTTATTACAATGTCTAAATGCTAATTAAATGTAAGCTTCATGCTATCAGCTCTGATGTGAATATCATGTGAATACATGTGTTCCATGTGTTCTGTTCAGCTTTGGAGAGTCAAGAGGACGTTTTGAGGATGAGAGGTCCAGAGCAGAAGAGCAGCAGGACCTGTGGGGATTCTCTGAACTTGGACTTCTCCAGCTCCAAGGGAAAACCCTACGATTGCCATCGGAAAGGTGAGGATAACAGGCAAATTAATTACCTGGAGTAAGTTACTGCACAGCTACTGCACAGCTGTACTGCTCTCGTTCTCATGGGCAGGCTAATCTTAGGGCCTGGTTTAATCAAATTGCATAAAAGATGTAAATTAGCCAGATATGGCACGCTTTGAAACTTATTCCTTACTTTTTTCAGCAACACTGGCCTCTGATCAGTCCTCAGAATGTTATTAAATGGTGTGAAAACACTACAGCACTGATCTGAGATCAGTGTGATGTTAGTGATGCAGGATGCAGCAAACTGTGATTAATGGTCATTTCCACACTTCCGTATACTAATGATGAATGAGAATTTACAGAATTTTTACTGGAGGTTTTTATACACATAATTCTGTATTAACTGATTTACGCCTGTTTTTCAATCCACAACATACAATTTTACCAGGTTTTTCTTTTTTATTAAGTACCATCCTGATAGACATTTCTGTATTGCAGCTCTAAATTTTTTTTTATATGTAATAATTACTCCAGACATGCGGTGGTATGTGTCATTTACAGTCATAGAGAAGAGAGCTGGGGAAACAAATCCAGAGATGTGCATGAATGTAGGGCAGAAGAGTTCAGTGCCACTCTGTGTGGAGGAACCAGTCTGTAAGAGAGAGCTAGAGTAAGAGCCCCCAGACCGGTGGGGACAAATCCTCCAGCTTGAAGGTCAGACACATCAAATGCACACGGAAAGGTCAGCACTGCATTCTTATGGACAGTTAGGCAGATATATCTCATTGCTTTATTGTACTTATGACGTAAAATATATTAATAAGTCATAAATGAGGCACTGAAACTGAAATACTCTGTTTAGAGCCCCATTAATACTGGCTATATGATACAACATAATAACAATTGTATTAGGTGAGACAACAGCGCTAGGCATGGCACAACACGTGAGTACTGCTCCAAACAGATGGACAGCCAACAAACAATCAATGGCAATCTACCTGTCTACCTGTATTCTGTGTGGTATGCAGCAATGTGTTTTGACTGGTGATCTTCTTCAGGAAGCAATCCAAGAAGATCATATCAGTCAAAACACATTGTTTCGAAACACATGCTCTCAATAACTTTGTCTGCCTGCTCTGTGTTTTAGCACGTGTAGAGAAATTCTAGAAAAAAGGAGAGTTGCTCGGGCGAGGAGGCTTCGGCTCTGTCTATGCGGGGATCCGTAAGTCAGACGGACTGTCGGTAAGACATCACCTTCTCTATTATCTGCACTCATAACAGTCAGTCTCTGAAACACATCCTCCACTCTTCTAGTCAGAAGCAACATCTTGGCCTCTCTGCTCTACTGTCAGTTTGTGTCATTTTATTATTTCATTTTGCCTAGAGTCTGTCCAAAGTTGTCTACTTACTCTTACTAAGTATTTTGGTTGTTTTATTCTACCCTATTTTATATAATTGACATCTCATGTTTTACTACTTTTTATCATACCATAATAGGCATTTGTCCTTGGTTTTTTACCCTTGGTTTTTAAGGATTGTGCATTTCTCAATATCACACAGTACCTCTCTCACATACACCATGTTTTCCTTAGGTGGCCCTCAAATATGTGAGGAAATGTGAAGATGAAATGGAGCTGGTAAGAAGTACCTCTTTATAATTTATGGAGGCCAACATTAGTGGTGTATTTAATGCAGAAAGTCAGAACCTCAGACAGTGATAACTATTACCATTAAAAGGGAACTAGGAACCAAAAGGTGTTGGTGGTTTTAGAGGTGATTATTTCCTTCCACCCGCTGCCAGACTCAAATAACAGGCCAGATATGTCTCTAAAATAGCTTGTTTGGACTTTGACCCACCACATATGTGTGAGTCTGAGTGAAGGAGACATGCCTAACACATATAAGTGAGGCTAGATGTGAGTGAGGGATCAGTCAATAAAATGAATGACAATAAAAAATGTAATTACTTGAATTGAATTGAATGAAGACGGTCACATCACAATGATAAATGAGATTTAAAAATAGGACAAAAACTTTTTCAAATGTCCACTTTAGCTAGATAGCAGTTCACTATGCTATATGCTAGCTCGGCTAGTTGGCATGTCACAGCGTGGGGATGGCTGCAATGAATGCTTGGCTATAGTACGGAGCACATGTCAGCTCTCACCACACCTACCTTCTTCTCTCCATAGCCTGGACTGGAAGGGCCTCTGCCCAGGGAGGTGGGACTGATAACGATGGTGAACAAACCATCATCCCACCCCAACATTCTGGAGCTCTACGACTGGTTCGACAGGCCATCGTCCTATGTCATGGCAATGGAGTGCCCATACCCCTGCCAGGACCTGTTCACATACTGCCAGGAACAGGGAGGTGTCCTGAACGAGGACAAGGCACGCAATGTCACACGGCAGCTGCTGGGGGCACTGCAGCACTGCCACGACCACAGAGTCATGCAACGCGACGTGAAGCCAGAGAACATCCTGATCCAGACCAAGACACAAGAGATCAAGCTGATTGACTTTGGGTGTGGGGACCCATTGAAGGGGGCAGTTCATGAATCTTAATAGTGTTTGGGAACTCTGGAGTAAGCACAGATACTGTGATGCCTTTTATATAAAAGCTTATATTCGTTTCTCTTTACACTTATGTTAAGTCCATGTGAAATGTAGCAGCATTTGTCTGTCTTTCTATCAGGGACCGAGTGCTACCAGCCACTGGAGTGGTTTCAGGAACAGAAGTTCCTGGCGGGCCCTGGGACCGTGTCGTCAGTCGGCGTGACGCTGCATGAGATTGTTTGTGGAAATCTTCCCTTCACCATCTTCAGCAGCAAGAGGATGCAGCAGGTGCAGTTCCCTGAGGGGCTGTCACCAGGTGAGCAGCTAGCAGAAGAGGGAGGAGCTGCGTTTGAATGCTCCCCTTTTGCCTTTCTTGTTCAATCACGTTTCCTCCTGTATCTCTCTCACAGAGATCAAGGACTTCATTGGCTGTTGCTTGAGGACCCACACAGAAGGCCGATCCACCCTGGACCAGCTACAGCTCCATCCCTGGCTCTGCCAGTCCTGCTAAGACACTGGGTTACAGTGTGTGGATGCACCCCAAGGTCTGGTATCTAATCCGACTATGGTGGGCAGATTCATAGATGTATAGGGGGCGCACAATTGGCCGCAGCGTCACTCAGTGAGGGAAGGTCTGGGGGTCGAGACTACTAAACAGTCACAGGGATGGCAGTTGATGCCTTTGATGGGAAAAATGTTGAGCAATCACACGCAGTCAATTATACTAGGCAGGGGGGCGTCTCACCTGGGGGGCTAGAGCTGGCAGGCCTCCCAGAGACTCCCTCATCGCCTGCTGCTGCCGGCCTCCCGACAGTCCCTCAAACTTCCTGCCCAGACCATGATTTATACTGGAGGCCTGGGTGAATCATCCCACTCTTTGACCCCTCTTACCCTCACCATAGGTGTTTTCCCCCCACCTTCCCTTTCACCTTATAAGGACATTCAGCGTATCTATCACTACTGATACCCGGGCCGGCCAGCGGAGGATGGGCTCCCCCTCTAAGACGGGTTCCTCCTGAGACTGTTTTTCTCTTCCCACTGAAGAGTTTTTTGCATCACTTTCTAGCTTTTTGGTTGTTCACGCCTGGTATTTTTGTGTTTTACACAAAATATTTCTGCAAAGTGTCTTTGTGACAGTGCTCTGTAAAAAGCTCTCAATAAATAAACTCAATAAAATTTGAATGAAATCAAATTTTGACGCCCTTCCTGGATAAGATTGGGGTGTCAATGAGCACAGCGAAGGGACCGTTTCCAGGGCAACCAGCTAGTCTGATTTGAGGCGGGACCCCAGATTGAGACGGGGTCTGGGCATTGAGCTAAATGCCTCTTTCATGTTCTCTGAGATCTGTCTCTGATCCCCACCCATCTGATCGCCCACCCAGTCTTAAGCTCTTTAACACTGGGTCTTTCACAATGGCCACTTCTAAGCTCCCCTTAACTTGTTTGTGGATTATGGTTGAGAGCGATTATGTTCATTTTATTTGTTTTTCTTCCAAACTTTTTTTTTTTTTACAACCAGTTGCTTCAGGGTAGGCCATCAATTAATCTGTTTGAGTTCTCCTCTGAATTAAAATGTGTACAACTGGAACCACAGTCTGTCTTCTTGGCAATATTGCACGATTTATCATTTTCTTCACTGCCTGAATTAAATGTATTTCCCCAGGTGCTTTTGTGCTTTTTCCCTTTTCCCTGCGTGTAACCGCATTCACATCTATGTTCTTCTCAAACATGACAGATTATTTCAGGGGAGTCATTCATGTTCTTGTGGTGGAGTGAAAAGCAAAGAAATAAGCAAAGTTCATAATCCCCTGCGGCGGGGGATTTGTGTTCGTTCTGCTTGTGGGAGCAGTCTGCTCCTGGTATGGAAGGCTTACTGACCCTGAGCCCCACCGGGGTGTCCAGAGTGTGTGTGTGTGGGGGGGGGGGGGTCCGTCCCCTGTCCTCTGTCCCCTGTCCCCTGTCCCTGCATTAATCCTGTCTGTGCCGTGGTTTGGAGCGGTAGTGGGAGAGTTAATCTGGCTCGTGGTGGGGGGGGGGATAGGATGAGGAAGAGAGGAGGGGAGAGCTGGAGCCAGTGTGGGTGTGCACCGTGGGAGGAGCCACATGCTGGGGACATCCTTCTACTGACCTTGGACAAACCAGAGAGAGAGAGAGCGAAAAGGGAGAGGGAGAGTGACTGATGGATGGAGGGATCACTGCATTGCTAGCACGACAGTGCTGCAGATCTCTGCACTGGCCTCTATATGCGAGCAAGGGATAGGGGAGGGGGTGAAATATCTGGCAGCTGTCCACAGGCGCAGGACCAGGGGGAGAGAGGGGATGACAGCACTCTCCTCACTCGAAGAGGAGATCAAGGCACAGAGCTTGTACTGCAGGTATGTAGCATTCCTCCTTCATGTGTGATCCAGAGGGCTCGGCGGTCTTGGGCATCCTGTGTGCCTGCATGTGCTGTACTGTGTGTGTGTGCCTGTGTGTGTTTGTTATAGCTGTGATCGGCATCTTAAACACACCTGCCTAGCAAAACATGTTGATGTGGTGATGATGTCTTTGCAGTGCGTGTGTCTTATCTGAATGTGATTGTGGAGCTGCAGTGTGACTGTGTGTCCCTGCAGTGTGTGTGTGTGTGTGTGTCAGTGTATTTCTCTGCAGCGTGAGTGCGTGTTTATCTGCAGTGTGTGTGTGGGTAAGGCCGCTTTACGATAATGTGTGCTGTTGCTGCCGGTTGATGGGTGATGCAGCCCCCGTTTCTGCGTCCCCATGGAGACGTCTCCGCAGCAACACACACAGCGCTGAAACACACCTTTCTCCCTCGCAGTAGCGGTAGCATTTCCACAGAGCGCGCTCAGAATGTGCCCCTGTGTGGGGCCTCGGTGAGTTAGACTCGTAGGTGCGTTAGACTCATAGGTGCGTTAGACTCGTATGTGCGTTAGACTCCTCGGTGCGTTAGACTCCGGGGGCCACTCACCGGGTCACTGTCAGAGAACCGTACGGTGTGCTGGGTGTTATATAACGCCGCTGATGTTTCCCATGAATTAGTGAAAACAGAAAAGCAGCAGAGAGTGGCTCTACCAGCCTGCTCTCATGCAACCGTAACTATCCAGTAACCTAAAGACTCCTTGTATTTTGGCCTGAAATATTGCCTGTGCAATGTTCTGCGCACATCTTTACAATGTTTACGTAAAGGGTTGCCGTGCTGGACTCGAGATGGAATCTTTGGTTTGGAGTGGGTACCTCAGGAGCAGCCCTGGAGCTGCTGTATATCTGAACACTCGGATTGGGCTCTGGGATTTGCTAGTGATTCATCACCGACCGTCCGTTCCTGTTCCCACGCCGCAGGGATTATGATCCTGAAAAGACGGATTCCCCGTGTGGCACTGGGGCATTCAAGCTTTTATTCTGCACATAGACGCTGGTGGGACCCCAATGTTGTTCCTGGAGGGTAATTAGGTTGTTACCCTAATATTTCCTGCTTATTTAAATGTTTTGGAGATTGTAGAGGGAGAGGGGAAGTTATCAAAGGCTAATTGTGCTCAGAGCGGAATACTAGCACCACCATGACACGGCTCACCCCTAAACATGACAGGGTCATATTTATGCTATTAATGCTGCTGAGTTTGAGTGACAGAGTGACTTAATAGAGAGGCAACCAGACTTTTAACCAGAGGGTTGCAAGTTTGATTCCCTGTGCCTTCTAACATGGTATGTATGTACTAAGCTAAATATTCATGCTGTTTAATGTTTTTAAGCTCACTTAAAAATTCTAAGCTGTAGTAGATGTATTTATTCTTATCCTTGATAAAGATGAACAAAATAGATTATATAAAATAAACTATATAAGTAATGAGCTTTATTTTATGCTCACAAAATGTAGAAAAGTACTTTGTGGTTCCTCCCTTGGCCATTATAACAGCAAGTAGTTACCTTCTGTACTGTTATACAAGGTTATGGAACTTCTTGGGGGGTCCTCAAGCATTCCTCATGCAGAATTCTTCTAGTTCTTTCAGAATCTTGGGCTGAATTCTTTGTGGACTGCTTTTTTGAGGTCAAACCACAAATGTTCAATTGGATTCCGATCTGGAGGCTGAGATGGCCATGTCATGACATTGATCTTGTGCTCTGTCAACCATTTCTGGTTTGGGATCGTTTTGTTTGAAGGTCCATCTGCAGCCAAAGTGTAGCTTCCTGGCAGAGGGAACAAGGTTTTTGGACAAAATGTCCAAAATGCTGGAGTTCATGATTCCATTTATTTTAATAAGGGCCCAGGCCCTGTGGATGCAAAACAACCCCAGAGCATTAAAGATCCACCACCATATTTCACTGTAGGCATGAGATTCTTTTCAACATTACTTGCATTCTTTGGACGCCAAACATAACGCTGATGTGCATGTCCAAAAAGCTCCATTTTGTTTCATCTGACCATAGACACAGTTCCAATTGTAGTTCAGATGTAGCTTGGTGAATTCAAGATGCCATTTATCTGTGAATTGTCTTCAAAAGAGGCTTCCTTCTTGCATCTCTTCCATAAAGGCCATTGTCATGTAGGCGTCGTCGAATGGTAGCTTTAGACACCTTGTAACCCCAAGATGCCAGGTTGTTTTGGAAATCTTGAACTGTGCCAATTTGCCTCTTGAACCATCCATCTCACTACTTGTGGGGGCAAGATAGACTTACATCCTCTACCTGGCAGGTTAGCCACTGTTCCAGTGGCTTTAAACTTCCTACTAATTGACACAACAGTGGAAAGCTGTATTTTAAACTTTTAGTGATTTTTTTGTAACCATCTCCTGATCTGTAGAGGTCAATAACCTTTTGTCTCATGCTTTCAGGGAGTTCTTTGCCTTTCACCATGATGATGATGATTTTATACCCTAGGGAAATAGGAAACCATTGTAGGTCACTGTATAGTTCCATAAACCTTCCAATGGACTTCAAGTAAGTTGTATATTTATGAAGATTTGTTTTTGTTGGATTAAATTGAAAAGAATAGTTATGGGTGTGAATAATTGTGATCCAGATGTTTTCTGTAAAACAAATATTATTAATAAAACAAAATATGTTTTTCCGAACAATTGTATTAGTATTGTAGGTTTATAATTTTTAGCATAAAATATACCTCATTACTTATTAGTTTATTTTATATGATCTCTTTTGTTTATCTTTATCAAGGGTGTGAGTAAAAATGGAGTCTACTGTATGTTATTCACACTGGATAAGAGCTTTTGCTAAGCAAACAAGACAGGCAAGGAAATGCCCTGCTGCACTCATTGTTTGTTTAAATGACGTAAGGAATGGCGAAGGAAAAGCTTAGTATCAGCCGAAAACGTTTTTTGCAACTTTTAAAAATCTTGCAGCAAGGTTGTGTAAGGTTGTGGTGGATAACAACGTTGTAGCAATGTTTTTACAATGTTTAAAACATTTTTTTACCAACCCCAAAACCACAGTTTACCAGCTATGGTTTAAGCAATGTCACACAGCAAAACGTTTTAAGGATGTGTTTGTGACCTGACAAAATCAGGAGAACCCACGGTTTTAAAAACCTAAAAAAAATAGTTGGGCTTGGGGCTTGGGGGTGAGCAGTTCCATTCCTGGAGGGCCGGTGTGTATGCAGGTTTTTTGTTTCTACCAATTACCCTGGCTCAATTAGCTATTTAGCTGTATACACCAACACCTGTTCACTCATTGATTAGCCCACAGGAAAATGTGACGTTTCATGTAGGCGGCACAAGAGCAGTCTTTAGCTGGCTTTCATGAGTGTATCAGTAAATGTGGCAAAAATGTCAGTTTACACAAATGATTGAGCTAATGAAATAAATAAGAACAGAAGTCAGCATGAAATCCAGATACAGTTACAGCCTCCCCTGTGTTGAGGGATGATGCACTGTCAGAATCTCGCTCCCTCCTTGGGCAATGCTGTGGCTAATTATGTACTTGGGGCTGCTGTCCACAGTCCCTGACATGGCCCGGATTAGATGCTAGACAGTGGGGCACATCCACATACTGGAACAGTGTGCTAACAGGATGGGCCAACAAGCAGCCCCCTGCGCTATTCCTCTCTGTTCTCATCTCTTCCCTCTGTTCTCCTCTGTCTCCTCTGCTCCCCTCCATTCCCCTCTCTGCTCCCCCTCCATTCCCCTCTCTGCTCCTCTCTCCATTCCCCTCTCTGCTCCCCCCTCCATTCCCCTCTCTGCTCCCCCTCCACCCTCCATTCCCCTCTCTGCTCCCCCCTCCATTCCCCTCTCTGCTCCCCTCCATTCCCCTCTCTGCTCCCCCTCCATTCCCCTCTCTGCTCCCCCCTCCATTCCCCTCTCTGCTCCGCCCTCCATTCCCCTCTCTGCTCCGCCCTCCATTCCCCTCTCTGCTCCCCCCTCCATTCCCCTCTCTGCTCCCCCCTCCATTCCCCTCTCTGCTCCCCCCTCCATTCCCCTCTCTGCTCCCCCTCCATTCCCCTCTCTGCTCCCCCTCCATTCCCCTCTCTGCTCCCCCTCCATTCCCCTCTCTGCCCCTCCATTCCCCTCTCTGCTCCCCCTCCATTCTCCTCTCTGCTCCCCCCTCAATTCCCCTCTCTTTTACCCCTGTTTCCCCTTGTGGTCTGGAGGGTCGCTTTGTCTGCTGGTTTTCAAGGGTGTTTCAGCTAACCATAATAACTGTACTTTCACACACCTTGTGGCTTTCCTGTTAATTTGAAAGGAAGCCACAGAAAGGCAGTTTGAGTGTGAAATGCCTGCTGCACCTGGTAAGAGCTGGTCTCAGTACATGTTGTTGATGGTGAGTGGTCTACAGCTACATGCTTGACGTGGGACGTTATTTTAATGCATTGGGAATGGGGGCTTGTTGCTTGGGTAGCACTTAATCCCCCTCCCCCTGGGCTGATCGGTGGGGTTGAGGGGGGTTAGATCCCTCCTCACACTAACCCCTGACCCCCTCATTCCTGGGCCCCCAGATCATCAATACGATGCCCTTTTATGGGTGTGGATGGCTATACAATGTCATCAGACATGCACAATCCCCTATTAACCTATTGTGGATGTCATGACTCCTGTTATCATGTTACAGTCTGGATGAGCAGCGGGGCCAGGGCAGATGGGAGGGGGAGAGGCATCTAACAGGGTGCACTCTGGTCTGATGGGATTGATTACCTAGAGTGGAGCATGCTGGGATATCTTGTAACACAGGGAGAAATATTCAGTTATGGAGCCTCCAGTGTGTGAAGTAAAAGAGGTTTAAAAAAGTGTGTTAAAAAGTTAACACACGTTTGGCCCAAGGGGTGGAATTGACGGCCATTTTGTCAGCCTTGGTGTTTTTCTGGTCAAAAGACAAACTGTAAGGTGATATAATCAATAATACAAAACAGTTTTTCTCACATTTTTGTAAAATTTCGATCTGGAAAAAAAGGGCTCTACCCGAAATACAATGCTGAGAATATGCATCACTTTTGATTGATTTGTGTTAGATCCCACTGCTGAATTCATTTGTAATTGTATGTCATTTTTCTCCTACAGTGCAATCTAACTGGAAGATTGAATACAGCATCACACTATGTATGTATCAATGAATAGCAGAGTGTCATGAAGATTCATAGGTACAGTACAGTACAGTTTTTCTTTCAGAAATGACACTCTCTACATTTCGTGATTGTGTCTTCAGAGACAATACTATTGCTGATGAGTGTAAATCCCTACAGAGCATATCTTGAGTCTGTTGACATCTCAAAAGTACCAGTAAAAGTATAGTGCTTCTAAAGCGCTGTCCTTTTAACATACTGAGAGACACTTCATGCTCTCTTCCTGTTGTTAAGTGCTTATTCAGTATTCTGCTATTGATTTTTTATGCATTTCTGAAGGTGCCATGGAGTTCACATGACCTGTTCCCAAGAATCTGCACTGCTGTACGCTCTGTTTCTCGATCTCTCATGCCAGCTGGAAACATACCTCAGTTCTGAGTTCAGCGCAAAGCAAAGTTTATTTCTGCCTTGTGGTGTCCTCGTCCCATTCCCCCTTCCCTCCTTTAAATCCACATTCACTTTGTTCCTCTACAAGGCCGAGATACTCCATAATTGCAGTCCTTTTGTCAGGGGAAAACAACAGGAAGCCACTAAATGCTACTGTATAAAACCGTGTGTCATTTTTAGGCAATATTTCCATCTGGATTATTTCTAAGCCAGAACATCTGAGCCCTCCCTCCCACCAACACCCACTGCAGTTCCTAGCCTAGTTCCTGAAAGCCCCCTGGAAGAAGCATCTGTACAGCTTGTACTTGAGAAAAAGAAATAAAAAAGCCCCACGCCTACACATAGCAATCGAATCCCATCCTACCACTCAAAAAGACAAGCAAAAAGGCTTATCTGCTGTTTCTATCCATGTCGAAGCAAGACAGTATTAGCATCGCAACATATTTTAATAAATATTCTAATACAGAACCTAGCAATAGGACTCTATGTATGGTCTAATCACATTTTAAATTCAGTCCCCATGAACAATCCGCATGTTGTACTGTGCGCTTTCAGGAGAGTCTGAAAACGCACAGTACAGCGATGCCAGTAAGCACCTTGCTCAGTGAACTGGAAAACATAGTTTAAAACAGCATAATTATGTAAATGTAAACTATGATAAATCACTATTAATCATTATCTTTCCAAGTAAGTCCGTAGAGCACACTGAAGCAGGCAGCTCATTTGGCGTGTGTCGCATCAGTTTGTAGTGTATTTTGCGTTTTGCAGCACTGTGCGTGTCGAGCAAATCATCCCTTGTAATTCCTTTTTGGGTCTTTGGGTATATTCCATTTCTTTATAGGCACCGCTTACAAACACTTAAACCTCCGAGATGTAGAGTCTGTTTCAACGTGTACAGGGATTGGAACGGGGCTTGACGGCGTTGACAAAATATTTCTTAAAATCCCTCATTTTTGTTAGACTCCAATAAAAATTCTCAAACACCTGTTTGAAGTCCCCCGTCTACCATTGGCTCCCATGAATTTTCCCTCCGAACTCTACCCCAAGGTTTTTTCCTACATTTTCCAGAGCCAGTCGATTTTCGCCCCAACCTGGCAACCCTGGTTCCTTTGATATCTGTCTGTGGTGTGGCAGCTATCTGACTGGCGGCCGCTCTAATCGGCATTCCCGGCCACATCTCATGCCCAGGTAGGATTACGGGGGGTTAGGCTGTGTCTCTCTGCCCATCACAGGGCTCCTCTAAGGATGACTGACAGTGCTGCTGTTGCATCTTTGCTTAGCTGGACGCCAGCTCTTGGCAGTCTCCCGTGTCCAGCCGCAGAGTGGCGGCCGTGCACATCTTGGCCCCCCTGCAGTGTTTCCCCTGTGTATAGTTCCCTCTTCAAGCTGCATGGGGAAAGGTGTGTTGATGTCTGGTTTAAGAGAGTACAATATCAAATAGCCAGGGCTGTATCAGTGCCAATATATTCTAGTGTATTGTGCCAATATACAGGTAACTGCCAAAATAAAGGCAACACTTGAGTACCACGAGTGTCTTTTGGGGGTTCCATGGCCAGTATGGTGTGTGTGTGCCAATTTCAAGCACCATATCTTCTAAAACATGAAGTGTGTTTTCTAAGCCAAACTCCCAAAATTCCTCTGGGGCAGTGGAACTCTGAGGGCCAGCTTGACCTCAGTCACACACCAAATAAAACAAACAACAAAAAATGTTTTATGTAATCTGGCACAGGCTATGATACCAAAGTAAATTGTCATGGAATACAACACTTTCATGCCTCGGGAGCGGAATTTGGCCGGTGTGGCCAGCACAGCCTGTGATGCGTCTGGGTTCTGTGCTTGGTGCCCTCTCTTTGGCCACTTTTGCTGCGTCAGACTGCGTGTTTGCGTGTTGACTCACCAAGGGTTGACTTAGTCACGTATGTGCCCTGCTGACAGCTCCTCAAGCTCTGTCGAGTTTGTTTTAATGACTGTCTCTCTTAGGTATGTTAAGTCGTGTGGAAGAAATGCTCTGGTTTTCTGACTTTTCCATTTAAGGTCCGCTCCGTACAAAAGGGGTGTGGGTGTGTTTTTTGTCTTGGAGGAGAGTTTGTTTTACAATTTCGATGCAGAGGTGGCCGAAGTGAACATCAGGGCTGTCCGTGGCATGCGGGAGAGGTGACCGTGTATGAGGTGGTGAATCTCTGGGCCCAGGTGTTTGGTGGAGCCAGATGCCGTGTTTGGTCATGGTTGGGTAAAAGTGGGTGGGAATATATTAATGGTAGACACACATGCCATGGTGGCCTCATTTTCAACATTCCTGAGGTGAAACTGTCTCTGTTCTCCTCAGTTTTGTGTGAGAGTCCTGCAGCAATGCATTGTTGGTAATATGATATTCACAGTCACGGTCCTTCTACAAAGGGACATAGCTCTTGCTTGAGGAATGATGTGCTAAATCTGGAATCTCCCTCAAACTCGGTTACCTCATTTTGAGCCCGTAGAGATGTCTCTGTAAAAATTTGATCTGCGACACAAAACATTGGCCTGAGAAATGTACAAAACTGTTTTGACCCACCCTCATCATTTTCAAAATAAGATAATTTGGCCCAGTCCTCTCAAGACTTGGTCACCTCCAGGCATCAGTCTTCCCAGTTCCAGTCACACACAGTCTTGTTCACAACCCAGTCTTAGTTCCCCCAGGTATCAGTCAATCATAGCATCAGTCTCCTCAAGTCTCAGTTAGAGCCAGTCTCAGTCACATCCCTATCTGCCAGTGCAGTTCAAATCTGCAATGGAGTCTAAGCAAGCGGGGATTTATAATTCATGAAAGGGATTAACAAAGTAAACTTCAAACAATGTCTTAAGGGTGAGTTGTGTCAGCAGAACAAGACGGCACAGGTGGAAATGAGTTAGGAATAAATTCCACACTGATAACAGGAAGTTTTCTTTTTACACAGAGACTTGTCAATGCCTGGAACAGCTTGCCAGGTCATGTAGTAGAGGCAGAGACCCTTGGGGTGTTGAGGCTTGACACAGTGTCCAGGATCCAAGTCCAGGCTTGACACAGTGCTGGATACTCTCTAGACTGTAGGTAAAAGACAAGCCTAGGTGGGATGTCATTAGGTATTCTTATGTTCTCAGGTTCTTTATCCCTTGTTTCAGGAGTGATGTACTAAATCTGGAATCTCCCTCAAAAGCCTCAGGTGACCTCATTTTGAGCCCATAGAGACGTCTCTGTAACATGTTGATTATATGAGATGAAACGTTGGAACTGGGAAATCTGCGAAACATCTTGTTTACAACTGTTTATGTTTTGGGAGAAATATTGACCCACCCTCACCATTTTCAAAATAAGTGAATTTGACACAGTCCTCTGGAGTGTAAGGCTCCTCCAGTTTATTGCACGCAGTCTCATTCACTCCAAGTCTCAGTCGCCCGGCCAGTAGCAGTCACTCTCGTCATTATGGGTTCTTGCATTCTCGTGTTCTTTATCCCTCGAGAGAAATTTGTCAAGGTTTTCCAATCTCCCTAAACGCCCCAAGGCCACGCCCGCTACACTTGACAGCAGCAGCAGAGATGGCGGCGACGGGTAAACAGGCATCAGAGGGGCGTGGCCCCCAGAGCTCGAGTACCCACTATGGCCCAGCCGTTGCCTGGGAAACCGCACCGTGTGGCTGTCAGCTCGTGGAGCAAGCTCTGCTCTCCGCAGCACAGACATGCACCGTACGGCCATCGCGCCCTCTGAAACAACTCCCGGAGCTCGGTGTTATTTTATGGGGAGGATTAGAGCGGGTCAGGATGTGGGAATTCCAGTTGTGCAGTCAGGCAGACTGGGGGGGGTGGTAATAAGGGCCAAAAACACTGGGGGACAGGTGCCGGAACACTACCATTTGAGGGTGCGACCTGTTTGTGTCCTACATATCAAGAGGTCCTCGGGTTCAAACGAACCTTTTTTCATTTGTGCATTGCTTCTAACCTGAGTAACAATGCTAATGGGCAGCTTGTGGCTCGTACCATTAAAACACTGAGTGTCAGTGTGTAGACACGCCCCATGAGCTGGTATCAGAATGTGCCAGTGCCGACTGTGACCGACAGCCTTGCAGGGCGGCACATAATTGGCCACAACGTCTCTCGGGGGGGTGTCTCTGTTGGCCAGTGTACTCCTAAGCCACAATGAAGCAGCTCAGCTGTTGGGCCGCAGAGTGAAAAGAAGAGACGGCCGGTTACGCATTCTTCAGAGGAGAGCGCATGCCTGTCTGACCTCGCTGCAGGCTGCAGAACATGATTGGGTAATCAATATTGGAAGAAACATCAACAACAAAAAGCACTGTTGAACAAGGAGGCCTGTGCTCCAGACCTGTGTGAGAGCAGGATAACGAGATGTATAACTGAACTCATGGGCCAAACATGAATCACTGAATTGTCCCGGAAAACAAAGGGGTCTCTGACCTCGAACCCGATGCCAGAACACCGCCTTCTCAGGCGTCCCCTTAGTTTAGTCCTGCATTGCCTAAACATGGAGAACACCGTCGATGCCAGCAGGCTCTCAAGAGGAATATCGGCGCCAATCATTTGGATGGTTCAAATATCCAAACAGCGTCCGTTGAGTGTAAAATAATAGAGATAAAATCCAAGAAAAACATGTTTTGGATTTCTGAAGTTGTTGAAAGCTGCCACTTTCCCAGCGGCTATCTCCATGGTTGTAAATTGTGTCGGCTTTTCAAGGACGGTTCTTGTTCGGTTCCTGGCCACGGTCCAGGTCTGTGGCCTGGGCCGGCTCTGCCGCTGCTTCTGACGGCGCTGCTCAGTAAGAATAATCCCGCAGGTTCACTGTATTTAAGCTGTGGCTGCAGGTGTGTAATCTTGAGGCAGAGTGCAGTATTGATTCTGTCTGACCTTGGTGCACTACTAATAGTTTATGCACTCCACACCATTGGTTCATATTTAGGCTTTTTTTTGTTTAAAAAAATTATAATTGTTTCAGATTTTTTCCAGTTTTTCTCCCAATTTAGTAGCCAATTACACCCTCTATTTATTTCAATTTACCCTCCCCACACGGGTCCGCCACTCATCTGTACAAGGCAACCTAATTCTCCGAACTGCGTCCGACAGGCAGCACGCACCATATCGAACTAGCCAAAATATAGTGCATTAGACCACTACGCTATCCGCTGCCCCTCCCACATTTAGGCATTTTTAGCAGATGCTCTTATCCAGAGTGACTTACACAGTTTTTTTTACATACAATCATTTTATACAGCTGAATGTTTTACTGAAGTGATTCAAGTTAATTGTCTTGCTCAAGGGTACAACGGCAGTGCCCCACCTGGGAATCAAACCTGCAACCTCTGAGTTACAAGCCCAGTTGCTGCCACTCAGACAGGGACAATGGAATGTGCAGACTGTGCAGTCTTTTAAGGCTGGCTAGCCACCCAATGGCTGCACAGATCAGAACTGGCTCACATTGTACTCTGGCTTTCACAGAATGCAAGCCTTTTTTTGTAGATTGTCACGGGTAACACAACTGGACCTTTTCACATTACTACGGCTACTGTGACCAGCAACCCAAGATACACACACACACCCAGACCCAACATAAACACACACACACACATACACACACATATGCACACACACAGACACATGCATGCACCCATAGTACATGCACTGTATGCCCCCCCCACACACACACACACACATATGCACACACACACACATACACGCACCCATAATACATGTACTGTATGTACAGTACAGTTGCCCCCCCCCCCCCACACACACACACACACATACACGCACCCATAATACATGCACTGTATGTACAGTACAAATGCCCCACACACACATGCAAACACACACAAACATGCACACACAGACACACAAAAACATGCACACACAGACACACACACTTGCACTGTTAATGGTAATTCTGATGAATCCAAAATAAATAAATAAAAGCAAATGGTTTAATGTCCAAAGGATAAAAGGCAGATATGTAGGTAAATGAGAGTAATGGCCATAGTGTTGAAGTCCACTGGGAGACATTCAGGGCAGGCCAATACTGCTGCAGCACATGGTGACGGTTTACTGAAATCCATGAAAGCGATGGCACCGTTGAGTTATGGATTCAGTGATTGGCCAGAGGGCGCAGGGGATTATATTTCCCAAAGGCTTGACTTGAGGAGAAGAAAACCGCAAGGACTTCTGGGCAACTGTCGCTGGTTTCTGGAATCATATAGGCAAACATATGTCTTTTTTTAAATCACATCTATGTTTCCTGTCAGTGTGCCAGGGAATGAGATGGTGACAGGCTTCTGACAAATGTTTGGGTGATAGTGGTTACAGAACAGGGCTAGTTTTTTCTCTTGCCTGAGAGATGCAATGTTGCATATGTGCCTCCTCCCCAAATGTAGATTTCTCACCACTCATTCCTCAAACAATGCATCGCCTTCTCAGGACGGACGTCAGGGCATTTGGCAGATGCTCTTATCCAGACGACGTACAACAAAGTGTTAACCGTAGTCAAGAACAGTTTAGCTGAAAGCCACCCTTGGGAAGTACAGTTCGTTGGGTGCTAGGAGCAACCACATAGTTAAACTAGGACCCTGTAGGTAAATCTGTAGCCACAATTCAAAGGAGCAATAAAGCAATCAATGCAGAAAATAATGCCTAAGCCTACCAAGTAGACATGTGTAAAACTAAGCTGTCCCTTTGCACCCTGAAGAGGTGAGTCTTCAAAACGAGAATCAGTCCTTTTTCGATCAGTGATCAAATCAAATCAAAATCTATTTTATTTGTATAGCAAATTTCACCAAACATGTGTCACCTCATAACAGATCCTGGCCTAAACCCCCACAAAAGCAAGGGCAACAGTGGAAAGGAAAAACTCTCTTAGTGGAACAAAATCGAAGAAACAATAGGAGGGACCAGACTCAGCGTAGGAGTTTGTAATGACCAACATCAATCAATGAGTCAATATTCAAAACAATTGTTCAAAATGAGATAGATAGTGTTGAGCATTGAAGCAGTGCAATGGCAGTGCAGTCCAGTTTTGGAAGGCTCTGGTCCTGCTGGTCTGGCTGAGTTTAGTCTCTGGCCTGTGAGGTGCTCTGTTTTGGGTGTTGGCTGGGGGCCTCCCACAGTAACAGTTGTTTGGAAGCAAACCCGTGTTTGGCTGAAGACATTGCCCAGGGCTGGCATCAGCAGCTGGTAAGCGGAACCGCTGACAGTCAAATATCCCCAGCGCTCGTTTAGGATCCGATTCCCTACTGTGCCCGTTTAGGATCCGGTCTTCCCTGTTACAGTGTTGTGCGCTTATTCGCAGGATTTTCTGAGGCTAAACTGGCATTCAAGGTTTGGGTGTCTGAGAATCCAGTTCATCCATAACAGCGTTTGCGTTACCTAACTTGCCCTCGAAATGAGCGCAATTGACCCGTCCGCATCGCAGAGTGTTATTGCGGTATCTTTCACGAGTAAATCCTGGAGAGTATCACAGGCCTGAAGGAAAACGAGACGTTTACGGGGTTGCGACATACCGGGGATGGTGTTTGTCTGAGTGCTTTCAGAATGACATCATCTCCCATGCTATTCTTACTGTGGTGCAGGGGATGCATTTTCTTGTAATGGCCGTTTAATCAGAGCAACATTTAGACTCTCTGACGTTCCAGAAACTGCTTGGAGTTGCATTTCGGGGGGGGCGTGGATCCGAGCACGGCAGAACGCAGAGCTTGGCTGGCACGTAAGGGAACACAGGCTATTGTGGGCCGTACAGTGCGAGAGTTCATTCAGAAACAAGACCCTACTGTCACAGAGGAGCTGAGTCATTATGGGTGATTGTGTCAGGGGCGTGTTGAGCAATCAGAATGACTCTGAACATCCCCTGCCAGTTTCCCTTATTGTTCCGCTTGATTAAGATGTCAGGATCATTCGCCGGATGGTCTGCCTCCGTGTTCCAGGTGACAGGTGAAACGAGGCACAGCTTGTCAGGTGCATGGCAGCCAGTAAACCTCACGCTCGGAAATAAAATGGCTCGGCTGAGTCACGGGTGGATCAGGAAACGTGTGTGAATATCAGAAAGAACAATCTGAGTATCAGAACATAAAGTTGATCTTGGCACATCTCACCATGCAGTTGCCTAGACAACTCCAGGATTTCACAGTGCTAGATTCATGCTGGTTGCACATTTTGACGTGATTCCTCAAGAGTGCGGGAGGACGTACTTGAATAATGTGTGGTCCATCAAATCATGTGAAATGACGGATGCATTTAAACATTAGGCGTTTCCCTGTTCAGAGAGATCAATAGACATGTTCTATTAGCCAAAATTATAGAGAATTATACAAGGACTAGAATATCAAACCAAATTAGTGTCAGAGCTTTGCAATGCATTCCAACACATTATGATGGGAAAATTGGAGGGGGTAATAATGGAGATGACAGCAAGAAGCTGTTCCTGAGTCTGCAAAATAAAGGCAACACTTTGGTATCCGGATGCTGAGCCTTCCTCAACACTCATGGACTTGCGGACCAGTGATGCGACCCAGTCTAAGAGGCCCAGCGGGAAGCAGGGGGTGCTCGTTGGAAAGGGGGGGCCAGGCCTATATGCTGGTCCCGGTCTTGACACCCCCGATGGACACTCTGGTCCTGGTCTTGGCACGGTACTTTAAAGGATCCCTCATTTACTCAAATTTTGCCTTTATTTTGGCAGTTACCTATATAATTGCAACTAAAATGACTAAAAAAGCTGGAAATGTAGCTGAAACATTTACAAATGAATGTTGTTCCATTGTTTGTTTCCATCTGTTTTACAGCTCTAATGCTAATTTATTCATAACAGTTGGTTGAGATGTATAATTAGGAATTGTATTTGATGTGTTCGCTTTCTCTAAGAACATAGAGGTATGTTCTTTAACCCTTTGAGGAGTACTGTCACACTGTGATGTTTATTCTAGAACATGCCGTAATATTTTAATTAATTCTAATTGATGACGTCATAAAGGGCTGCTAATGGAATCCTCAAAGAACTGTACAATTCCAGAATAGAACACCGTGAATTAGAAGTAGAACTCTCAGAAAATGTGTTCCTCAAAGGGTTATGGGCTGTTGATATACAATAAATGTTTTTTAAGGGCAGGCTGTGGTGGTTGGCACGGTAACAGCACACCACCGAGAGCACAATACCAGTTAGTGGCTGTGACCCCTCCAGCATACGGGACGCTGTGAGCCTGCTCTCTCTGTGTCTCCCCTTCCCTCGGACAGTAAATGCCCCCTTTGTGTGCGGCTGAGATCACATGTCACAATATTTGAACAGCTGCAGCAGAGATGCATCCGTTTGATGATCCGGGACTGGGGGTGGGTATTATTGTATTGTACGGGGGAGGCATAGTTGCAGTACACCAAAAAAATCTTTTTAAAGTGGCCGCCATCACAGATTATAAACCTCAACTTAGTTTTATGGAAGTGCTTTATGTATACTGACCCACTGACTCTCTGTGGCTAAACATCCCACTAACATCACTGGGTACACACACACACACACACACTAGCCACAGACAGACACACAAACATGCACTTTGTGTCACAGATGTATCATATCAGTGTGATCATACGTTTTCACATATACTTCACAGGTATTCACATGTGATTTATGGACATTTCACATGTCATGTGTGAATTTCCCATAAGGCTCTGGGCGCTGTTGCTCTGTGTCACTGAGTGGACACTAATTGTTTGTGCGGTACAGTAATGCAGATTTAATTACTGCTTGTCTGTGTGGTACAGTATCAGTGTCACTGACTGCATTCAACTTGTTTGTTTGAGGACGGTAACGCTGTTACAGAGTTAACTGCTTATTTGCACAGGGCATTGAAAGTACTGCTGATAATCACACACAGCCTGCCTGTGTGGGTATAGCCACAGAGTAACTTCATTTATGGAACACATGTTTGGGATTCGTGGGATTGTACGCCAGCCACAGTCAAGCTTCCGTGACCACAGGCTGGTTTCTGTAACAGGGGGCGCTGCTGACACCTGGAACGCTGGATTCTGTAGGCGTTGGGCCGAGATGGGTCTTGTTGTCTCCCCTGACGGTGTGCCAGGGGGGTGGAAGGGGGAGGGGGGGGACAGGCCCACATTAGTGAACACAGAGTGGCACAGCGCCCACGGGTAAGATTTAAGCCCAGTTCAGAGTAGACGTAAACTCTTGACAGTCCACATCAAAACGACGGTTGACAAATTAAATGACCGTTTCCATACCAACGAGTTATGTGCTTGATTGATTGAGCAGATCCATCTCGTCTTTAAACTCTGGACTCTTGATTTGATGCGTTGAGTCTCGAAGACCACAGCAGTCAGCCCTCAATCGTTCGCACTGAAAACATTTTCTTCTGAGAACATTTTCTTCTGAAAATATTTTAAAACCGTCTCCTTGGCAGATGGCTTTATGATCTGAACCTTAAAACTGTGCCAGCATGTGGCAGGGCTGATGGAGACCACAGCTCTGGTCTGTGGTAAAGATCTGAGCTCAGAGTCTGTCCTGTCCTGCTCACACTGAAGGTCATCCCTGGTCCCAGAGAGACACAGGATCTGCTGATGGTTTTTGTTTTCACCTTAAGATCAACACCCAATTCAGACCCAATAAAAAACAGATGAAAAATCCTAAAAAAGGTGAAAAACAGTGAGGTGAGCTAACTGATTGATCAATTAAGCGCTGAGCTACAACTATAAAACCAACATACTCCACAGCAGGGTTACTCAAATCTAGCCCACCAATCCAAATTGATCAATTAGTGCAATATATTGGCCATCATGTCCTCACACCTGATTCCCAGATAAAGGTAGGGTGGAAAAACAGCAGTGCTCAGCCAACTAGGACCATTATTTGAATAACCCTGCCCTACATCTCTTCTCTCTCCAGTGACCAGGGCTGTACTCTAGATGTACTCTAGAGCAGCATTTTGGTTGCTGTTGCCATGGTGTCAGGGTGTGGGTGACTATGGGACAGATGGGATGTTATGAATGACTTCATTCCTCTTTAGGAGGCTACATTGGAGTTTATATGCAATTCACTAATTCAAGTTTGAAACTGCTGCATTGAGGGCTGTTATTTTAGCGTGAATGCCCATGCACAGTGTGAACAACCCACCATCTGAGGAAACAAAAACTGAATCAGGTTACAATCAAAAGGGTACGTTGCCCTGGCTGAACTTGAATTAACGTTAAGAGAGCTGGACTTGACCAATGCCTTGTGATCGCACCACTGACATGCTGAATTGAGAAATTATGTTTGAAATTGCAATTAAAGCAATGAAACCGTAGCAGTAGCCAAAGGTAAGGCTAAAGGCTAAGGCTTAAAACATTGCATCTGTGGAGAGATGACTGGGGGACGTTGTGTCTCCGATGTTGGCAGGCTGTGTAACTGTATAATGTTGAATTTAGCCAATCACATTCTTAATTGGACAGATCTGCATGTTCGCGCACAGGGACAGGGGCCTGCTGTGTAGGCCTTCCTTACATAAGAGGATTTCATGGGAGGGTTTAGTCCTCCGGCCTGTATTAGTCATTTCACTGGCTGAGGGAGAAAGAGCGAGTGAGAGAGAGAGAGAGAGAGTGAGAGAGACACAGAGAGAAAAAGTAATTCCCAACTTTGTACAATTGGATGAAGGGGAGAAATGATACATCCTTTTGGGAGAAGGCCCCCTGTGCTGCCTGTTATGAATAACCATTTTTCAGACTTTATTTGAGGGAGGGGCAATAATGTGTGCTGGTGGAGAGGGGGGCACTCACTACACTCACTCCCTAAAATAAGGGAGATATCGAGATGAAGTAAGTGAGGGAATGTGAAATTATGTGTGTGTGTGTGTGTGTGTGTGTGTGTGTGAGAAGGGGGGGCGTAATTCACTGCACTGCACTGACAGTTCCAGTTTCCAGGTTTCTTTTTTTTAAGTAAACACACAATTAATTTGACAGCTTCAACAGAAAGTGCAGTACACTTCCCTTACATTCAGGGGCACTCTGAGATTGCAGCACCCCAAGAGTGTGAGAATGTCATTTATTAGTCATAGTAACCAAATTATTCATGCATCCATCAAATGCATTAATAATTTGGTTTTATTAATGCTACGTATCAAAGGCTCAGTTTCCTCTTTGTTCGTCTCTCAATGAAACACACAGGGAAGATTTCCCCGTTATCAATTCGTTACCACTCATTTTATATGGAGCTGAATTGGAGCTAAATTTATTTAGACTTCGTGTAAGAATAAGTTCGAGGAACTGAACTCGGCGCTCATTAATACGTATGGCTTTATTCGTGTTTTTCCCTTTGACGCATATTGGAGTCGTCTCGCTCAGTTGGAGCAGAGCGCTAGCTAAGTGATTTAGATTACACGCAGCGGGCAGCATTCCCGAGGAGCAGTTCACCCTGTGCATTAGGCGGAGCGAACCGCATATAACTAGTTACCCTGAGCAGACACGACATTACAATGGCTCTGTGGAGACCGACCGATTGGTATTCTGCGGCTTGCCCGTTCCTGGGTGAATATAAAGTCCGCATAAATCCTTTTAAGGGCACCGTAATGTGTCAGATTTACGCTGGTGTTTTCTCTGCCTCGTGATGTAAAAAGGAAAAGAAAAAGCTTTATGGGTCACCGCACAGCAGCTGCGCCTTGGCCAGTTACCGTCAAACCGGGGGAAGAGCAGTGCAGCAGATTCATCCTAATCTATGGCCAGCAGGCCTTGGCGCTGCCGAGGCTTGTGCGGTAGCTTGATTGATCATGTAGCGGTTAGAATTCATTAGCAGGCGTTCGACTTATGGGGAGCAAATCAGGACAAAAGACAGAAGACATTTATGTGTTTTTTTTTTTTTTTTTTTTGATTAACAATTTATTCTTACATTTATTTTTTTTATTAACGGATTGTTTGATTGATTGAAGCTGACATCGCTTCGTCTTGACACCCTATCTCTGTATTACCCGCCCTGGTACAACCAGTGACCAGGAAGATAGCAGAAGGGCTCCTTGACTCTCAAACAGGTCTGCACCTTTGTCCAGCATACATCGGGTCTATTTTTGGCAACCCTATCGCGTGTGGAGAGGTTTTTACTCTGAATTCACGCTCTTGACGTGTCGAGGAGCTTGGGCAGGGCAGCAGAAATGTCCCCCGTCGGATGGGGTTTGTGTCTCACGCTGTCTATTGTGCATTCTACTTTCTGGTCCGGGGGGTGAATTCCTCTGCTGTCATCTGAATGGTTGCTTTTAAATGCTTTCCCGTTTGTCTTCTTACGTGGTGGTTGAGAACGAGTCCGCACTGTACCTGAGAGGATATCCACGGCAACGCTTTTGCTCACTCAGACACGGATACAGCAGCTCTGAAAACGGCGGGCGGTGGAGAGCTGCTCACCTCGCTTAAACTCCTAATCCTGCTGTCTGACTGTGGGCTGCGCTCTGAGACTGAAGTGCAGCCCCTGACTGGCCCGTCTGCGTGTGTGTGTTTATTGTGTGTACGTTTGTGTATGCAGTGTGTGTTTGTGTGTGTGTTTAGTGTGTGTTTGTGTGTGTGTTTATTGTGTGTGCGTTCGTGTATGCAGTCTGTGTGTACGTGTGTGTTTATTGTTTGTGCGTCTGTGTATGCAGTGTGTGTGTGTGTTTATTGTGTGTGCGTTCGTGTATGCAGTGTGTGTGTGTGTTTATTGTATGTTTGTGTCCGTGTATGCAGTGTGTGTGTGTGTGTGTGTGTGTTTTATTGTGTGTGCGTTCGTGTATGCAGTGTGTGTGTGTGTTTATTGTATGTGTGTGTCCGTGTATGCAGTGTGTGTGTATGTGTATGTGTGTGTGTGTGTTTATTGTGTGTGCGTTCCTGTATGCAGTGTGTGTGTGTATTGTCTGTGGATGTATTGGGTGTCTCTGCAGCCCTGCTCAGGCTGAATAGAGCCCTTCTCTGTGCTGCTCCAGCAGCTCTGTGCTCCATGGCCCGTGACCGGCTGATGATGTCGCTCTCCAGTCATCATCATCATCCTCTCCTTTATGAGGTCATAATGAGTCTGCTCACTGGCACAGCCTTTAAATCACCTCTGCTCTGCCTGCGTGGACCTGCTCACTCTGTCCCTGATGACATATGCCTTTTAATGGGAGGAGGAATGCACGTTATTGTAGATTTATAAGCAGGCAGTGAACTGAAGCTTTATGGAGTTATAAAGTTTTAATTTAGCAATATGATGTGAATGCTCCAGTAGCGAGAAAATTCAATTAAACAAAGTCACTATTTTTGTTAGTTTTTTTCTATTCGTCCCTGTTAGATAAATTTAGCATAGTCAAAAAATAACATGTGATTTGAACATTTGTTGGAATGGGAAATTCGGATGTGCTCTCTTTCCATAGCTATGATAGGCACCATATACTGTACTTCACTGAAACCTCCTGTGCCACTCATCCAACTCATTCCCCGGTTGACTGGAGTTTCTCTGTTTGTGAGGCCAGAACATTCAGTGGAAAATCAGCTGGAATTATACCTGAGCCAGCGGGAGTGGCAGGACAGTGGAAAGATGTGCCTGTAAACCCTTCACTCTGCCAGTATAAGCCTGCTCACCCAGAGGACCTGTAAATCATTGGAGAAAGGAGGAAACAGCACTTAGCAATGCAGACTGCAGATATCCACCTTTTCACTGCAGCTACACACAGTGTCCAAACACTAATGCAGCAGTCCTGCAGCTACACACAGTGTCCAAACACACTCTAATGCACCACTGTATGTAGCTACACAGTGAGTGTCCAAACACACTATAATGCAGCAGTCCTGTAGCTACACAGTGTCAAAACACACTGTAATGCAGCAGTCCTGCAGCTACACACAATGTCCAAACGCTTTCTAATGCAGCAGTCCTATTCTCAGAGAGAGAAGCCATTCACCTGTGAAAGTCAGGTGAGCTCACACTGCCAGTCCCTGCTGGTCTCTGACAGGATTGTGCTGTGTGAGTGGCCAATGATGTGCAACAGACCTTGGTATCCCCGTGGTAACCTAGACTCCACCCCCCCACTTCCTTCACCCACAGACTGAGTTTCCCTTGAGCAAAATGTGCCATGTGAGTGTGCTCACACTCGCGCTGTAGCCTGCAGGGTGTGCCTGCAGACATGCATGGACATAATAAAGATGGCCGACACTGACGCGTACACCAGAGAGCTGTGACTGAGTTCCAGGCGGGGCTCTGATTCCCACATGCCCTCCACTGGCTGCCTGGCCCAGGGCTCTGTGCAGATGTCCACTGGGAGCTCTGTTATTGATACCCCAGTAAAATGTGATACTGACACTGAGGGACAATTTGACCCACCCGTTAGGAGGGGAGGGCAGCAAAGTACAGTATGCGTTCTCGCTGGGTTTCTATTAAGATTTCTCACATACACACACACAGACACACACACAAACACATGCAGACACACACATACACAAACCAAACGCATGCAGATATACACACATACACACACACACACACACACACATAGACATGCACGCACACACACATGCAGACACACACACACACAGGCATGAGTTCCACGTGATGTGAGTTTGCTCGGTTAGTCGGTGCGTTTATAAATCATAGGCTCTCATTTGCATTGAGTCACAGCGCCGCGGCGACAGGCACGGCGGGTCAGGTGATCTCTCTGCCATTGCCGAGGAGCCAACATCGCCATGAAAGCCTCCCTTGTGTTTTTATAATTTTTTTTTTTTTATAATCTGTGTATTTTTTAATGCAGTATCAAGACAGAAGCCCATGTGAAGCCGTGCCTTTCTGCCACTTGTCGTCTCTCATTGAATCGCCGTTGGTGTCAGATACAAGATAACCACGACCCCCCTGGAAAGTGCTGTGGCAGTAGAAAATAAATATACATCGGTCAGTCATTGGGCCGAGTCCAGGGTTTGGGAGGACACTCTTTACAGTGGGTGTGGCCTGGGCAGGAAATGGCTGCCTATCTGAACAGTGGAAAGAGAGGGAGGTTTGCCTTCTTTGCCCTGATTTTTGCACCCCTCGTGCTCCTGTGTGGGACTTGGCAGCTGTGAATGGGGCTTCCTCCAGTAAAGTGGGGGTGTTTTTATAAGGAACCGCTGTCTTATATTTTAGACCTCTGTCATTGCCTAGGAACGGCAAATGGCTCCAGAGAGCTGTAGACATTGAGGTATCTTCCTCATGGAAAGGTTGCATAGTTAGAATAAGATGGGTGACACTGTCTCTTAGGAATATATGCGTACTTTATTAAAAACATAACGTTTCAGCCACCTGAAGAAGACCAACTGGTGGAAATTGGATGTTTTTTAACGCTTTTCTCCCAATTTGGAATGCCCAAATCCCTGCAACCTCCCTGAGCGTAAATGTGATGTTTTTAATAATAATAAATCATCTATTTTCCCACCAGTGAGAGAGTCTCCTTTTATTCTATCCATGTGCAGCATTGCTATTTTAAGGTAGCACCTCGACTCAGATGCTTGTGCACAAACATGCCCACACGTTACCTCACAAAAAGGTTTCAATCAAATAATGAAGACGAGATGGCTCCCTCATGTCTCCCACGCGGAAGTGCGATGCCACATTGACAGACAGCGCATGTTCTCTGGGAAGCGCTCAGCTACCACAGCTACTGGACTGGCAGCAATATGGATCCATTATGCATGGCTCTGAGGCACTCCAGCTGGGCCAGTGCTCTGATTGGCCAATCACTGAGGGATGGTGGGTACTTGAAGGGCAGGTTAGAGATAACAAGGTGGAACAACAAAAAATCTGGGAAATTTGGCCTTCCCTGGTTTTGCCATCGTTGTTGTAGCCTTGTCGTGTTTTATTCATGGGCTCGCTGCTTGCTTGGACACTTTTGACTCTTTTAGCCATTCCTCTCCTCGACCCACATGCAGCTACCATAGAAGGCATGTACATGTATTGGAGCTGTAATTCTCATTCTCTGCTTGAAGTAATGCCACTGCATGCCCCTTCATGATAAGGCTTTAGGGTGGCGTGCAGTGAATGACCCAGGCAGCATTTTAATCTTCAAAGAGGTTAGGGGCCTAGCAGGCAGGCTAAGGGCCTAGCAGACAGGTTAAGGGGCCTAGCAGGCAGAATAAGGGCCTAGCAGGCAGGTTAAGGGACTAGCAGGCAGAATAGGGGCCTAGCAGGCAGGTTAAGGGCCTAGCAGGCAGGTTAAGGGTATGGCAGGCAAGTTAAGGGCCTACCAGGCAGGTTAAGGGGCCTAGCAGGCAGGTTAAGGGCCTACCAGGCAGGTTAAGGGCCTAGCAGGCAGGTTAAGGTTATAGCAGGCAGGTTAGAAGAGTTATTTTTTTCCCTAAATGGGGGCGCAGAATTCAGTCCAGCAAGCATTTTGACAGGAAGCTCCTCTTCTGCCAGTTTGCTGCTGAAGCTTCACAGAGAGAACATTCTCTCCCCTGATCGCAGTTAGAGCTGCCCCGGTTGGTGTGGCATTCAACCCATCCGTCCTCTCTGCCAGCTTTCTGTCTGTGATCTCAGGCAGGCTCTTATCATTATATAATTACAGCACTTACATTGCTGAGCCCAGATTCCAGATTCGTGGCAGGCCGGCTAGGGAGTTCTCCAGTTAGCTCTTCCTTTTCACAAAGTGGCAATCTCGAAATGTCTGTTCATGCACTGGATGAAAGTAGATTTGCATTAATGAAATCCAAGGGCTTATTGCTATACTGTAGGTCCTTATCAGGAACTGCAAGCACGGTCAGTGCCTTTTTAAGATTTCCGTGGTTATTGCTTCGACCATGCAGAGCCAAAAGCCATGTAAACGATCCTTCTGTATTCCAATATGATCTTGCAGATTTCAGGGTCATTGCTGATTTAAAATTGATATAGGTATTTATTCAATGTCATGGGCAGGGTTTACTAATATTGAATTATAACTATATCATAGCCCTTATTAAGTTAAATTCTGTACAGCGTGTGTGTGTGTGTGTGTAGTTTGTGCGTTCAGTGCGCTGATGTTTGCCCAATCCTCAAGTGAGTCACAATGAGGATCGGACTCTTCAGGGTTGTGTTCTGCTTCTCAGATGACACACAGCAGTGGAGATGTGGAGCAGTGTTTATATATAGCCTTCTTCGGTCGTACCATCTGCCCAAGGTCAGCAAGTCACCCTGGCACATATCTGTGTGCCGGAGCCTCTCTTCGTGGCTGTGGTGCTTGTGTCCTGGTTGTTCGGTGTCTTGACGTGAAGCTAGCCTCTGAACATTGTGTGCCCTGCATTCATTTAGACCCCCCCGCTCTCCTCTCTCCTCCTTGCCCCCTCCACAGCATTCTGAACCCACACAAACCCTCCCGTCTAGCCCCGCCCCCTTCCCAAGATTCCATTCCCATTGTGCCTTAACTGGCAGTGGAGGGACTCCTCTTTGTGTGAAAGGGGGGGGCATATCTCAACATCCATGAGGAGGGGGAGAGAGAGAGAGAGAGAGAGAGAGAGAGGGGGAGAGAGAGGGCTGGCCCTGCCTTGTTTGCTTTACGGCTCCACACTCTCGGGCTGCCGAATCGCAGAAGATTCCCTCCCGGTAACCATGGCAACGTTCTCCGGTCCAGGCTGCATCCTGCTGTGGTGAGAGGTGGAGAGGGGAGAGAGAGAGCAAGAGAGAGAGAGAGATTGATAGATAGAGAGAGAGAGAAAGAGAGAGTGGGTGAGAGTGGGACAGAGAGAGAGGAAGAGAGAGAAGCAGAGGGAGAGAAGAGCCGGGGACGCCCAGCCCCTCTGTGAGTATTGACAGCATCGTCTCTTCTCCGGGCCGATGCACACAGTAGGAGTATCGCTCGGACACCGCACCTTATTGTGGAACATTACCCGCGTCTCCTCGATAGATGCTACGCCTCACGCCTCGCTCCCATTGTAGGCGGGAGGACAGGCATGCATTAGGTAAGCACTCTTTGTCTGCTGAATTGAATGGGCCTTTTCACTGTGTGCATTGGAGACAGATCACAATGGAAAACGTAACCATGGTCAGTGCAATTAAGTGACCCCCGTTTCTGAAGGAATGCACGGTACCTGTTTCCTAAAGGTGAGGGGTTGTCACCTGCCTCGTCGGGCTGGGTCGCTGTGTCACGGTCGGTAATATCTGTTGCCTACATAGCGAGATGCATTGTTCCGTGTTCCCATTATCTCCTCTAATAGCCGTCTGTCAGGAAGCCTGCTTTCTCCCTCTGGTGTCAACTGGAGCCAATTGCTGTCCTTTAGCCTCTTGCGCTGTGTTTAATTAGCAAGCCCCTGCCCCCTAATTTAGGTCATATCTGCTCCGATGAGAGGGGCCACATGAGAAATGCCTTTTGTTACAGCCGGTGGTGAAAAACCTGCACTCATCAGATATCACTGGCCGCTTCTCAACACACATAGACACGCTCAAACCACCGGTGTGAGATTGGGCGTCGTGCATCTCTTAGTGCCATTGTGCGGTTGGCCAGTTATAATACGTTGAGCTTCTGAGGGAATATTACATTACCTTGCAATTACTGGTAGAAGAGTTGTGGGCCTTCATTTGATAAGCAATTTGATATTCATTGTGTTACATGGTACAGTAGTTTTGACACAACCTATACTTCAATGAGAGGAGCTGAAAGTAAACAATTATTTCCTGTGTGATCCCTACAGCATCATATGTAATAATATGTACAAATCATAAGTAATAATTAGAGAGTATAGTGTACTCATATAGAGCTAGGAGTGTCCATTTACAGATGTCATGGAATGTGCATTAATGTGTTTGCAGTACAGTGCAATGTGTCACTTTCCTCATAAAAAATTCCTCTAGATCTTTAATTGCCTCATAAATATCCTTAATGGCTGTCAGGGGTAGAGAATAATAATAATAATACATTTTATATGTGTGTGCTTTTCCAATTCATAAGTGTCTGTACAGCTCTGGTAAAAATGAGCATGATATAATTATTATTTATACAATGTTACAATAACAATAATTATAAAGAAAGTGTGGTAGTAATTACTACCCAATACAAAACCCAAAAGGAAAAACCAAGATATTCAATAAACAGTTATACCTTATTGCACAACAATATGCAGCAAAACAATAATGCTGTTATAATAAACTGAAACAACAGTACGAGGGAGAAGTACAATGTTTAATGAAAATATAATATTGAAACGCTGGCGGGTTTTCAGTGTGCAGTGTGAAGGATGCACTGTACTTCAAACGGGGGCACAACTCACTCAGGGTCGCTACACCACAGCATAGCACAATATTATTGCAGCTGCTAACAATAAAATTGCTCGGGGAAAAAAAAATGTTTTCAGAGACGAAATCATAACAACCACAGAAAACTGCAATATGATTTTTTTTTCTTCGACAGAAGGAGATTGTGTTCACAATAGCAACTTGAGATCGCGCTGATCGCTTCGATTACAATGACTGTTATTGAAGTACCTGACGAGGTGACGATTGATGATGGCTTCAGTTACGCACCTATCAGTACCCTTCAGTCCCTGTTTTTATTGCAGTGCGCTGTTCTGTTTCTTCTCGCAACTGAACCTTTATGTACATTTTCTATATTTATCTAAGCTGTGTTTTTTTAATAGAGTAATAATACAATAATAATAATAATACCATCTTGTGGGAAAGGTGGTTTTCTTTGAAAAAGCTGGAGATTATTTCAGGCTGAAGTTGTTATGGTAACGCTGGGCAGTGTGGTTGGGGGCTTGCTTGGTAAGATGACGCCACACAGAGACCGCTCATGCATGGACCCTGTGCTCCACTACTGTCCTGGTCAGTTGTGTGTAAAGTGATTAGTGGCCCTGGTCAGTTGTGTGTAAAGTGATTAGTGGCCCTGGTTAGTTGTGTGTAAAGTGATTAATGGCCCTGGTTAGTTGTATGTAAAGTCATTAGTGGCCCTGGTCAGTTGTGTGTAAAGTGATTAATGGCCCTGGTTAGTTGTCTGTAAAGTGATTAGTGGCCCTGGTTAGTTGTGTGTAAAGTGATTAGTGGCCCTGGTTAGTTGTGTGTGAAGTGATTAGTGGCCCTGGTTAGTTGTGTGTAAAGTGATTAGTGGCCCTGGTTAGTTGTGTGTAAAGTGATTAGTGGCCCTGGTTAGTTGTGTGTAAAGTGATTAATGGCCCTGGTTAGTTGTGTGTAAAGTGATTAGTGGCCCTGATTAGTTGTGTGTAAAGTGATTAATGGCCCTGGTTAGTTGTGTGTAAAGTGATTAGTGGCCCTGGTTAGTTGTGTGTAAAGTGATTAATGGCCCTGGTTAGTTGTGTGTAAAGTGATTAGTGGCCCTGGTTAGTTGTGTGTAAAGTGATTAGTAGCCCTGGTTAGTTGTGTGTAAAGTGATTAGTGGCCCTGGTTAGTTGTGTGTAAAGTGATTAATGGCCCTGGTTAGTTGTGTGTAAAATGATTAGTGGCCCTGGTTAGTTGTGTGTGATGTGATTACTGGCCTGAAAGCCAATTTCCTGCAGTGTTTGCACAGATTTGGCTGAATTTCCTCCGGGTGCTTCTGAAGTTCCTGCCTTTATCTTTCTTAGCCTTATTTGTTACATTCCGTAATATAGAACAGATGTGATGTTGTGGCCGTACCGTACAATTATCCATTGCCCCATTGTGCTCTTCTCTGAATAATTTTGTCTGCACACTCGTTTAAATACCTGTACTCAAGGTAAATCCCTTATTGTGGTACACTTTGGGGTCATGCTCTAGTGCTGTAGAGTTGCTGTGTGAGTGGGACAGCGGCGCAGAGCGTCCATCGCAGGGGTAAAGATGGCCCCTGCCCCTCAGTGTGGTAATCAGTGCTGCTCTCCGGAGATAGGAGGTGACAGCTGAGTCTGTACTGTGCTGGAGAAGGCCGGGACAGTGATGTGAGGAAAGCCGATATCGTTGGAGGGATTCTTCCTGCCGGCACGGCGGCTAGCACCCTCCTCAGAGGAGCTTGCGGCAGCATAAATTCCCCTCAGACACTCAGAGGCTCCCAGATAAGGAGCTATTTTTACCGCCCTTATCTCTTTCTTGTCCAAGGAGGGGTGTGCCAAAACTCCGGCCACACCCCCTCCCTCCACCCCTCCACCCCTCCACCCCCACCCTTCCATACACCACACGTTTGCAACAGAAAGCCCTTAAATATGCACACTTATCACTATGTACTGTACGCTACCACCGAGAGGCAAGCTGTTGACCTTTCCCTGCGAACAATTACGAGGCCTGAGTGTAGCCCCTGTGTTGCCGATGAAAGCCTTCATTGTGACCAGCAGAAACAATGAAGGTTGAATCTGACCGCCACACAAGGCGCACTGCCCTGAACGCCCTGGACGCTCAGCACCGATCTCAGGGCTAATGACCTGCCCACAGCGTGCTTGGTCTGACCCCCTTTAAAAAAATAAACTTTTTGGGGTTTCTTGACCAAGAAAGCAAAACATTTTTTTTTGCGATGCAGTGATGTTTATTTTCATTTGTCTGATTGGAGCCTTCAGAAAGTAAGTATTTTTTGTTGTTGTCTGCGGATTGGCGTTACAAATGCCTGGCGGACTCTTGCATGATATTGATCCAATCCTTGTGTTTTGGATCAATATCAAAAAAAAGAAAAAGAAAATATGGAAAGTTCCAGAAAGGGCCAAAGAGGGAGTGGCTGTCATTCTTCATCACATTCACCGTTAATGTCTGTTTTGGTTTTTTTACATTTATATTTCAGCCACCTCTCTGTTGGTCTGGCATGCTGTGTAAGATGAATGACAGAGGCCCTTGTGTCTCTGGTTGTTCTGGGCCACAGCGCCCTAATTGCTAAACAGTCACAATGCCAGCCTACTCGCCTACCCATACTCTGCTCCGCTGGCTGAAATGTTTGTCCTGACCTCCAGAGCAATTGGAGCCCTTACTGCACGCTAATGCGCCTAGGGACCCGCCTAATATGCGCGCACACGTAACCGTGTGTGCACAGACACGTGCACACGTCACACAAACATAAGCAGGCATATACACTCTAATATGTATGCGCAAGCAAGGCTACATGCATACGTTCACATGCTCATGTGCCCACACACACACACACATACATACGCAGACACATACACACAAACCTAGAGGAATGCGAACATGCAGAACTTCGAGACCCATTGTTTTCCTTTGTATTCTGGGCTTGTTGGGATGTGATGCTAATCATAGCGTCTGGTTTTTGTGATTAAGGTTCACAGGAGCAAGTTTCTCGTTTGTACTGACCAACCTGTGGACATGATCAAGGAGCCGACTGGATAATATGTGTCTTGAATGTCCAAAAAACGAACAAACAAATACTGTCATTATTGTTTAGAAATGCTACTTTGATGTTACATTGGTGATACAGTGCTGCACCGTATCACTATGCGCGCAAATGTTTTCTCCAGCAATGCTACTTTACCGCCTCCTCATTTTGACGTCACCCTCGAGGGAACCAATCTGGTTGAACTATATGACAACATGCTTCTGCTCTTGCAACAGGCAAAGGGGTGCTGGAATACAACCGACGCTGTCGTTCAGGCGTGTTACAAAATATTTAAAGTTGTACATGCATACAGTAAGCTGTGACTGCTCAAAGTGTATTACTTTGTGAATTGCCATGATTTACATACATTTGATGGCGCTATGAATACAATTGTGTTGTTTTCCTTTCTAGGTTACCCCTCGTGTTAGACGGAGATGCGTCCTTCCCTCGCGTTAACCGAGTTACCAACTCTGCGACTCCAAGCCCGAAGAGTGCGTGAACTGAGAACAGTCGGACTAAGAAATTAAAGGAATATTCACAACTGATCGACTGATTAATGAGTTGCATCTGCAATTGTTGGATCTTGAGATAATGTCTCAAATCTTGAGATAATGTCATCGATTGGATTAATCTTCGGAGAATTGCAATACATTAATGAAATCTAACCACTGTCCGTTTCGCAGCATCTCGCTAAGGTAAGAACTGGTTTAATTTGTTGGAATGTCACGATTAATTAAGTGTTATTTGATAGCTCTAGGTTGCTTTTTTCGTAAATATAAATATTTTTTGGGGTGCTGAAGTACATTAACGTTCGTTATTAAATCACCGCAATTTGCATTATGCAAATAACTATCCGCTAGCCATATAGCTTGCAAGCTAACAACTGACCACTCCGTTGATCCGCGTGCGATTGATTACTCTTGCTGTACAACTCCGTAATGTACCTTGTAGTTAGCTACTTATCTCGCCAACGGGCCATGGAAATGACATTTGATTTATGTTTTATGGTCATTATAAATGGGAAGCTCGTGGATTTAAAAAAATGTGTGAAAATATGATGTGCGATTGCTGCTTGTTGCTCGTTGCTTTCTCGCAACAATGATTCAGAGATATCGACGATTGTTTGTCTGTTACAAGTGAATGGCTAAGATTTCTGTGAACGTGAAGTCTAGGCAATGTTGTCATCGTTGTTCACAAGTGTGGGAATGCTTTGTCTAATTTAGCCAGTGATCACGGCTAACAAAGCCCTGTCGAGTATTCCCCACCCCGGTTACTAGGAAACCGTACGAATGATTTCCATAACGTGCTATTTACGTTAACTTCGATGGGCAAATGCAGTTCGCAGGTTTTTCTAACAAATCTTTATGAAATTATTAATGTCATTGTTTCTGTGCTGGAGATTGCACTGGACTTGAATGTGTGGGTGCAGACAGTTGCTTGACAGTTGCTCTGACAGCGTCGTCACTAATTGCTTGTCACTAGCCCGGCGTTGGCCACCCCTCATGTAGTCCCTTTATGCAGTGTAGGGTGTTCCCCTAAAACGACCGTCAAACGACCAGTGAGCAAATTAATGTACAGTACAGTTCTGTTTCCTTTACGAATTTTCTCGTGCACCATGATAGCATTGTAATCATATGGTATTCCAGGGGATATGGATATGTCCAAATTCTGTCACTTGCAGAACGTAATGAAAATCAGTTAAATCATTTCACATCATTTACGATCATTTAATCGTGTGCCGTTGATTTAAGATGGATATCCTTTCTATTCATGCATAGTAATTTAGGCGACGTCTCCAACATTGTATTCCACCACACTGCATTTGCTTTAGACAAATGGATGGAATAATGTTATACCAAGTGAATTAAACTGAATTTCAGTAAACAATTTTGGAGGAATTTCTGTTAGTTAAATGATAATATTGTCTAGTTTATATCTTGCCTATAACAACACACACATGATATAAACTAGACCATGCAACTATTAGAGTTTAAGATGTGAGTCGTGTAGAGAATCTTAATTTGTTTTTTTAGATAAAGTTGTACCGTATGTGCCTTATTGTACCCTGATTTGTCATTGATCAATATCAAGCCAATACACAGTCAGTCTCCTATTTAGTGATTTAGGCTACTGGAGCAGAATAAAATGCCTAAATGTACATTATTTTGTGGACAAAAGCTCTCTAGCCCTTTCTATACATTCCTCAATGCATTAAGAATTGATTTCTTATTGATTAATCCTCTCTGATTTGGTGGCATTCCTTTATTCTGTGTTTCACTTCTGCAGTGGATGTGGGCAGAGCTGTTGTGGTTGGGTGAGTGTGTAGTGACTGTAGAGAGTGTGTGTTGGGTGAGTGTGTAGTGACTGTAGAGAGTGTGTGTGTTGGGTGAGTGTGTAGTGACTGTAGAGAGTGTGTGTGTTGGGTGAGTGTGTAGTGACTGTAGAGGGTGTGTGTTTGGGTGAGTGTGTAGTGACTGTAGAGGTGTGTGATGTTGGGTGAGTGTGTGTAGTGACTGTGGAGACTGTAGAGTGTGTGTGTTGGGTGAGTGTGTAGTGACTGTAGAGAGTGTGTGTGTTGGGTGAGTGTGTAGTGACTGTAGAGAGTGTGTGTGTTGGGTGAGTGTGTAGTGACTGTAGAGAGTGTGTGTGTTGGGTGAGTGTGTAGTGACTGTAGAGTGTGTAGTGTGTGTGTGAGTGTTGGAGTGTGTGTGTTGTGTTGGGTGAGTGTGTGTGTTGGGTGAGTGTGTAGTGACTGTAGAGAGTGTGTGAGTGTGTGTGTTGGGTGAGTGTGTAGTGACTGTAGAGGTGTGTGTGTTGGGTGAGTGTGTAGTGACTGTAGAGGGTGTGTGATGTTGGGTGTGTGTGTAGTGACTGTAGAGAGTGTGTGTGTTGGGTGTGTAGTGACTGTAGAGTGTGTGTTGTGAGTGTGTAGTGAGTGTGTGTGTTGGGTGAGTGTGTAGTGACTGTAGAGAGTGTGTGTGTTGGGTGTGTAGTGACTGTAGAGAGTGTGTGTGTTGGGTGAGTGAGTAGTGACTGTAGAGGCTGTGTGTGTTGGGTGAGTGTGTAGTGACTGTAGAGAGTGTGTGTGTTGGGTGAGTGTGTGTAGTGAGTGTGTGTGTTGAGTGTGTAGTGTGTGTGTGTTGGGTGAGTGTGTAGTGACTGTAGAGAGTGTGTGTGTTGGGTGTGTAGTGACTGTAGAGAGTGTGTTGGGTGAGTGTGTAGTGACTGTGAGAGTGTGTGTGTTGGGTGAGTGTGTAGTGACTGTAGAGAGTGTGTGTGTTGGGTGAGTGTGTAGTGACTGTAGAGGGTGATGTTGGGTGAGTGTGTAGTGACTGTAGAGGGTGTGTGTGTTGGGTGAGTGTGTAGTGACTGTAGAGAGTGTGTGTGTTGGGTGAGTGTGTAGTGACTGTAGAGAGTGTGTTGGGTGAGTGTGTAGTGACTGTAGAGGGTGTGTGTGTTGGGTGAGTGTGTAGTGACTGTAGAGTGTGTGTGTGTTGGGTGAGTGTGTAGTGACTGTAGAGGGTGTGTGATGTTGGGTGAGTATGTGTGTGTGTTGGGTGTGTAGTGACTGTAGAGAGTGTGTGTGTTGGGTGAGTGTGTAGTGACTGTAGAGATTGTGTGATGTTGGATGAGTGTGTAGTGACTGTAGAGAGTGTGTGTGTTGGGTGAGTGTGTAGTGACTGTAGAGGGTGATGTGTTGGGTGAGTGTGTAGTGACTGTAGAGAGTGTGTGTGTTGGGTGAGTGTGTAGTGACTGTAGAGAGTGTGTGTGTGGGTGAGTGTGTAGTGACTGTAGAGAGTGTGTGTGTGTTGGGTGAGTGTGTAGTGACTGTAGAGAGTGTGTGTGTTGGGTGAGTGTGTAGTGACTGTAGAGAGTGTGTGTGTTTGGGTGAGTGTGTAGTGACTGTAGAGAGTGTGTGTGTTGGGTGAGTGTGTAGTGACTGTAGAGGGTGATGTTGGGTGAGTGTGTAGTGACTGTAGAGAGTGTGTGTGTTGGGTGAGTGTGTAGTGACTGTAGAGAGTGTATGTGTTGGGTGAGTGTGTAGTGACCGTAGAGGGTGTGTGATGTTAGGTGAGTGTGTAGTCAGGCTGGCTGTTGACAGTTGATATTTTGTGCGTGTGTGTGTGTGTGCGCGTGTGTGTGTGTGTGTGTCCCACCTCCTGTTAGGCCTGTAGTATTTGAGCCTGTGGGCCGCTGACCTGCAGAGCCATAAAAGCAGCAGGCACACGGAAACGCTGGGAGATGAAAGGAAGTCCCACAGCACGGCCCTGCAATTGACCAAACCACTGCAAACAGCTGCTGGATCTCCCAGCCGGCCAGCAGACCGTGACCGGGAAGCCGGTTACATGCGCACCGACATGGCCCACTCTGTCAAACCAACACGCGGCACCAAGCCCCGGGGCAGGACACGGGAAACAGCCTTAGAAGGAGCAGTTTGAATAGCTCCACCTCACGCATCGTCCTGTTGTGATTGGAGGGTTTAGTAATGACAGAACCGCAGGGAGGGGCGGACATATCCTACATCTATAGCTTTCACTGTCCTCTCTGCCTGTGAGAGAGCTGGCCAATACCCCCTTCACGGAACATTGGAGATTGTAGTGTAGATGATGATTTAAGTACATGTGGTTCTCTGTGGCTCAGTTGGTAGAGATAAAACTGGGGCCACATATACTGAAAATGTATGCATTCAACTGTAAAAACCCTGCTAAATGGCAAAAGTACCTTTGAAGGATAAAACATGCAGCTATGCAACAACTAGCCAGCAAATTCCTTCTAATACAACAGAAACACCATTGCCACTCTTTAAGAGTGGTCACAGTTTATCAATGAGTGTCAATGATTTTTACATTACAGGCATGACGCAGACACGCTTATCCAGAGTGACATACAGGTTTTTCATTTCTTTACATGCAATCCATTTGTACAGCTGGATATTTTTACTGAAGGATTTCAGGTTAAGTACCTCGCTCAAGGGTGCAACGGCAGTGCCCCAGCTGGGAATCAACCAGCAACCTCTGAGTTGCAAGCTCAGCTCCCTAACCATTATACTACACTTTTTGTGATGCTAGCATTCACTGGACACCAAACCACACACGTGGACCACCAAACTGGGGTGTTTATCCATTACAGTGTGCAGCATATATTTGAGCAATGGCAAATGAACAGGCATCGTTGCATAATCATAGTCATTGCAACATTCAAACTTTTAAATTTTTATTATTTTTATTTATTTATAGTTTCACATTTTTCCCAGTTTTTCTCCCAATTTGGTTGCCAATTATATCCTCTATTTATCTCAATTCACCCTCCCCCATGAGTCTGTCACCCGT
Source organism: Aldrovandia affinis (assembly GCA_029706075.1). Lineage (NCBI taxonomy): Eukaryota > Metazoa > Chordata > Actinopteri > Notacanthiformes > Halosauridae > Aldrovandia > Aldrovandia affinis. Next base: position 179,585 of record JAINUG010000150.1, read on the forward strand.
CCTCCGGGTAATGAGCCAATTTTTCCAGGCCGGTAGATCTGCCTCCTCCGAGACAGAACCCGACCACTGACGCCCTTCCTGCTCCTCGACGAGCTTGTGCCGGCTCACCCTCCCCCCTCTCCCTGGAGCGGACAGCCAAATGCCTCCCCCGATCAGGGGCTGATGACCAGGGCCGGTCTGGCAGCGCACACCATATCGGACCAGCCAAAATACGGTGCATTAGACCGATACCATTCAAACTTTTAATTCTTTCAATGCTGTAACTGAATATCAGTTAACCCCCACCCAGCACAATTATCCTACAATACACATTTTATTTTCCTTTTGGTTTTAAAACACAGAGACGGTACTCTGGGACTGGCCACACCTTCATATTGTCCAAAGGAAGGTTGCAAGTGAAATTCATCAGGTGTCGAGTCACCAGGTGACTCATGGCAAAGTGCACACTGAGTGAGAGTTTTCTGCAGAAGGAAAGGGTAATAGGCCAACTTTAACAGCGATCATAAAAGGAGGAGACAACGGCCCAGAGAATAATTGCAGTTGTGAGGCAGTGTAGTGTAATGGTTAGGGAACTGGACGTGTAACTCAGATTGCTGGCTCAATTCCCAGGTGGAGCACTGCTGTTGTACCCTTGAGCAAGTGAGCAACTTGAATTGCTTCAGTAAAATATCCAGCTGTATAAGTGGATTGTATGTAAAGAAATGTAAACTGTGTAAATTTCTATGGATAAGAGCATTTGCTAAATGGCTAAAATGTAAATGTAATTGTCTGGTACGAGCGACCACTATTTTTAACCACTCAAACTAGACTAAGAGGTACGTTGTGACGAGCAAAGGAACTGGGACGAGATAAAAAAAGTAAGGAGGGGCGTGTTTATTTTTGAGCTCTCTGTCAACACAGGAGCAGGGGCAGTTGAAATGTTGTTGGTTTTCCAAACCTTTTGTTTGCTTTTGAAAATCTTTTTTTCCCTCCAGGGACTTGAACATTGCTATTGCTATATAGGTGTTCCTTGCATGGCAACATCTTCACATTTCAGTCTTCTAAGGCATTTCCTGCCGCGAGATCACTGATATGTTCCATAAAGGAAGAGGGAGTTCCAAAGTGGACGTGAGCGCTTCCACAGCGCGCTGCTGTAGACCACTCTTATCTTAGTATGCCATCTCAGATAAGGGTTTTTATTCATAATGTGATACTGAATTGCCAAAGTTATTCCGCATTTTGCATGCGGCTTTTAAATCATTCATTTGCAATTTGGTGGAAAGGAATTTGCCCTTTTGAAAAGATGTTTTGTTTTGTATGTTAGTTATGCATTGAATGTACAATGTCCGCTTTTTCAGTCCAGTTGCCTGGACGCCAGACGCTGCAGCTCAAATAACTGCTCTCAGAACTGAGAGACTTGCGCTTCAATTAGCGCCAGCCAGCTGACCTTTGACCTTTGAACTTGTTTGCCTAATTTGGTTGGAGGAACTACTACAGTCAGGCACGCGAATGCTCTTTAAGAAGGTGCTGTAACAGCATACAGGGTGCTTTAACCACTGGTGTGTTTGGTTCCCTCTATCAGGTGTCCTTTGGTGTCTTGGCATGGATTCACGAGCAGAGTATTCTGTAATGTACTGAGATGTAACAAGGAGCTACCAGTGCAGTGGCTCCTATGTTCAATGTTCAAATGCTGTTTTTGTGATGTCAGAACATGCCCGTGCATTGCAGTGGGTGTGTGAGTCACTGGATTTCCAAATAAGAAAGTCATCTTGCGATCTTGTGATCATCATAATCATCTTGTGATTCATTTACCAATTTATCTTTATGTGCTTTGGGCTTAATATGTATTTTTGCGATCGTTTGTTTTATGTAAGGAACCAGATAAGTACATTATAATTACAATAGTATCTTCAGAACCTGCTTTTTTGCACATTTATTTTATATTAGCTCTAGCATTGTTAATTATGGCTGTGGCGAGTTCTATCATTATAATATTTGGAAAACATCAAAGGCACTTTCTGATGCAAAATGTAACCAACATTGGACAATTACCCTCTCTGCTGCTAACAAACCAGCAACCAGTTTTGCCCAACTCAGTCACCAAATTTCAACCCAATTAAAACTATGGGATTCTGGAGCAGCTTGAGACAGTGTTTCCACCCGCTTAAACAAAGACCCAAATGATGGGATTTCTCATGGAAGAATGGTGTTGCATCCCTCCAATAGAGTTCCAGACACTTGTAGAACCTATTCCAAGGTGCATTGAAGCGGTTTTGGCAGCTCGTGGTCACCCAACGCCCTATTTAGACACTTCATGTTGGTGTTTCCTTTATTTCGACAGTTACTTGGCTCTCTGCAGTGTGTAAAATCTAGTGTCAGATGTCTCTCCAGTGTGTCACGTCTGTCCTCCGTCATAAGGTGAACATCAGAGTGAGCGATGTGTTAAGCAGTGTGACCTTCTGGTTATCGATTTCAAACGGTGATCAGAGTGAGGGCAGAATGGCTCGGTTGTCCCCTAGTCCTAAAGAGGTTGGACTGGCTGGCCGGTATGAACATTTTGCCATTCTGCGATAACGGCACACTAACGACCTTCTGAACTTCAGTTTAAGGAGCTGTGTTTAATAGGGCAGGGTAAAAAAATAGATACACCAATACATACCGATTTTATTTTTTCCAATTCAGTATCGATTCTTTAAATCGATCTCTAGTTTATAAAACAAGAGCAGATTTAGTTTTTTTTTATCAGAAACTCGCGCCTGTAGGTGTCACCCCAGTGATCTTTTCACAGCTACTTCGGAAGTCCCATTGAACCATCTGGGCATTAGTCAAAGTCAAAGTCAAAGTCAACTTTATTGTCAATCACAGTATATACACGACATACGGGGATTGAAATTGCGTTTCTCTCTCATCCACGGTGCAGTTTAAAATGAATACAAACAACAAACAGCACACACACACAATACAAAAACACACAATGTAAAATCTAAAAATAGTTATAAATATAAAATATGTACATGTACAAATGAATACTGTGCAAATATGGATGTAACATTATTTTCCAGGTTACAGTGCAGTGAATACTGTGCAGATACTGTGCAATTAGCAATGGCAGCTGCCATAAAGCCATCACCTGCTAGCAGAGGCGCGGGAAGATGTTCTGACTTTTTTTAACCTCTGTTCAGCACCTCCCGCAGCTCCATTCAGCACCTCCCACAGTTTCAATTATGACACATAGACGCACACTCATTTTTGTCTTTATTGTAAATATGATATATACTATATCAGAAAACTGTTCATGACAGCGGATGCTGCAGCAACCCCACTTCTCGTGTGTATGCCTGCTAGTCTCAAAGTAGATGTTTGGGTTCAAAACCAACGCGGATTCAAATAATGCCGTCTGTAAGCTTTGCCATTCGGTATTGAAATACTCTGGTAACACGACAAACTTACGCCCTCACCTGACTAGGCACCACGTGGATGTTTTCGACAGCCAGTGGCTAAATTCCTGGATCCAAAACAGCCAAAACTGGACAAGGCCTTCATCTACAGTGCCTGTGGCAGTTTTCATCTGTAAGGCCATACGCCCTAATAGTGTTGTGGAAAACAAAAGGGTTTGTTGAAAAATGTTCTAGTCAGCGGAAAGATTAACATTTTAGTTTCACTGGCCTTTACCATGTTTTATGTGTGGTTAAAAATAGTGGCAGATAGAGAGAGTGTATGCCACATTTTATAATTCAGTGCACAAAATAACTGAACCAGTTGTGCATTTTGTTTACAGTCTCCTGATAAAGCACAAAGTGTATATGTTAACATTTATTCCAATGCACTACAGCACACATAAGTGTGTATTGTTTGCATTGTTTAACTTAAATAAAGATTGGAATTTTAAAATCAGGTTTTGGCTCAATTGGCACGTTGTCCCTTTAACCACATCAAGTACATGCTCATAATCTCAATACTGAGAAGATACACTGTATAATATGTATAAATTATTTGTGAATTTCAGCCATATAATGTATAATATTGATATATCAATATTATTTGAAGTATCGAATCGTAACGAAATCGAATCGTGTCGTGACCCATAGTATCAAAATGGAATCATATCGTGAGGTTCTTGCCAATACCCAGCCCTAGTTTTTAAGTAGTACGTGCGTGAAATCTGAGTATTCTTTTCCCAAAGAAACAAAACATTGGTTAATGGTTAGCACCATTTGCACGGTGTTAACGTTTGGCACATTGACACATTTCAGTGTTGGGTTTTTTTCCCCGCATTACAGCAGAACTTTAAGGCTTAAGTTGATGTGCTGTATGCTGTGCTCTGTCACCGCTCGAGTGATTTAAATAACATTTAGGGTTAAATTTGTACTCCCTTCTCGGGGTGACCCACTTTCTGCACCTGGCATTCCGTAACCCTGCACTGGAGGCGCAGTGAGCTGTGGCACCTGCCAGAGAACAGCTGATACTTTTCAAGAAGAAGCCCCTCGCCCCCTTGCCCCCTCGACCTCATCTCCTCGCTGCCTCGGCCTGTACCATGACCCGTCCCCTCCCTCGTCCCCTGCCCCCTCGCCCCTCACCCTGTCCCCTTAACCGCACACCCCATAGCCTCACCTCCTTGCCCCCTCTCCCTTCCCTTGCCCTGTCTCAGACGCAAACACAGCACCGCCCCACTCATGGGGGACATTCAGAGCATCGACATACCGCCCTGAGACTTGAAACTAACCGTACAGGTTAGTCTGAAACTACAGACTTAACCGTAACTATCATTTTTCTGCACGTTTCTGAGCTGTGGAGTCCTATGCCAGCATTGCCTGCTGTGTGGTTATGTGGTAATCCCACAGTGCTCTTGTTAGTTCATTGCAGTGTGGTCTAATGTTTAGGGTGTTGGGCTTGTAACTCAAAAGTTGCAGGTGCACTTCCCTGGTGGGGCTCTGTTGTTGTACCCTTGAGCAAAGGCACTTAATTGACATTGCCTCAGTAAATATCCAGCTGTATAAGTGGATTGTATGTAAAGAAATGCAAGCTGTGTAAGTCGCTCTGGATAAGAGCATCTGATAAATTCCTAAATGTAAATGTAAATTTGTGTCACCATCGTACATTAAAGGACTGCTGTTGTTGGATGGTTCTCCTGGCACCGTCACACTCTTATCCTGAAGAGAGGAGGGCGGAAGAGGGGAAAAGAGCAGCCCTGATCACCCACACCTCTTCCCCTGATGTCCAGGCCTGCTGCGGTGCCGGGAGGTGTGATACATTTACCAGTTCATTTTTTTTACGGACTCTTATCCAGAGGGTGCATGGGAAGAAAAAAAATACATGGTAGAACAATCATAGTTAGCGGAAAAGTGCAGGCATACAGCACGGACATCATTGGGCATTTTTCAAAATGTAACACCCTGCAGACTGCGAGGTGGGTCAATAAAATGACTGAAGATTGGTGGTTCTCCTGGCACTGTCAGGTTGTTCCATCCTGAAGGACCAGGAGGAGGGCGGAAGAGGGGAAAAGAGCAGCGCCCGGAGGGATCACCCAGCGGAGGCGGAGCTCTTCCCCGTGATGAGTGACTGGAGGCAGTACTCTGGCTGCGAAAAGCAAGCACCAGTGACTTGAATCTGATAACCAGCCGTGGTGCATGGCCTGCCTGCCTGCCTGCCTGCCTGCCTGCCTGCCTGCCCTCTGCCCCCCCCTCCCTGCTGCCCATCAGAGCACAGGAGCCAACAGGCCTCTCCTTCCCTCTCCCACACCTCTCCCTCTCATCCCCCGTTCCCGTTGCCATGGCACCAGGCATGTGTGTAACCGTGCTGTGGGCGTGGCCCAGTGCAGGCTTGGCTCCGGAGTCCTGCGGAACTCGTCATTTGTTCACCGCCAATGTTTTTGTCCTTTGCTCTCCTAAAATCTTCAGGTGAAAAAATAAATAAATAAAACAAACTAGGCCTAAATAAATGTCTTGCCCTTTGTAGGAAGTCATTCTTAATTATGAGAATACGTGACCATCTGTAGTTTTGGTTTTCTTTTGAAACTATTAAATTGTCACCGCGCTACAAGCCAAACATAAACTCACGAAACTATATTTATTTTCTGTTTGATTCTTGCTCAGCCTGTCAGTGACCAGAGACCCAGCTTCAGAACAAAGTAAGTGCCAGGGCCTTGTTGTTGTATCTCTCAGCCCGCCGTGTTGAAACGCTCTGGCTCGTAGTGATGTCGGCTCGCGTCATCGCCCCAGGAAGTCTGGTCTCTTGGCACACGGGACAGGCCTCAGAATGCTCGGCCACGCATGTGAGCATTTGATTCTCCTATCGTGAAACGGCACATTTCACTGTTTGATGGAAGGTCTCCTTTAATGGACAGGTGTAAGGTGATACCGATAATCTGTCAGAGGAGAGCCCAGTCTGCTTTTTTAAAGCCCTCTCCAGTGCTGCCAGTTTCCCTGATGAACATTTCCTCTACAGATCCATGTTCTCTCTCTGGGTCGGTGTGCTTACCTGGCTGGTTGTGGATCACTCTGAAAAATCTATAGCTGATAATATAGCCAAGAGCCACTACTACCTACCTCAAAAAAAATTAATTTTTATTTTTTTTAAACCTGCCAAGAATTGTGACATTGTAGCCCGCCTTTCTCCGTGCTGAAGGAAATCCTTTCTCCGAGCTATCCTTTCTCGGCCATAAAGACGCTAGGGCTGGTTATCGCCGGGTGCCTCACGACCCCGTGTGTATAGCGATTTGAGGTATTGTGATACGAGGTATCATGGTGCGCTTTGCATCACAGGGGGACAGGAACAGACACAGACCACAAATGAAAGCTATTTGACTGCTGAATAGGACATTCTTTGGAAGGTGTGGCAACAAGGGCTGGGCATTGCCGCGCACGTCACGCTACGATACGAAGGTCACGGCGCAATGCGCGTCACGATACAGTTTTCACCACTGGCGGACAGAAACTGAAGAAAGCTCTTCATCCGCTGAATAGGACTTTTCAAAAGACATTTTTATAAACCTCTCACCCCACAGACCAGTGCTGTTGTTCAGAACAGTCATGCCAAAGGGTTAAATATATATCACGTTCATGTGCTCGCATTAAAATGCACGTATTGTGTTACAGAGTCACTGTAACGCAATACGCTGTATCGCCACAGCTCTCCCGATCCTCTGCTGTGTCGATGTATTGAGTCAGCCCTAACAGGCACACCAGCAGAAACAGCATTGTGATCGATCTCTGGTGCGGTCTTCCGGACACGTCGCGCTAATGAGGCGGAACGGCGGTTTGCTCTGGCCCCTGCCATTCGTCTGTTGACGGGTGGCCGTGGACGGACCGCCGAAGCGTGCGACGTCCGCCACGCACAGGCCCCGCGGCTCCCACAGTCTGAGAGGGATTAAAGTGTGACGGGAGAGGAATCCGTCTCCGTGAGCTCGGGAGAAGGGTTCTGCGTGCGGGGGGCCGTGTGCTCGGTGTCGGTTCCGAAAGGGCGATTTCCGTGAGCTCTCGGCAGTATTTCTCACGTGAAATCAGGAAGGCCTGTGATTGGCTGAGCTTGGGGGCTGCACGGGTGCCCAGGACGGCTGGACAGTGATAAACGGAGCTGGCGGGAGGTTGCGTTGCTGCAACGTTTAAGCGTCATTTGAATAACTTTTTGGTGGAATGGCACGTGTAGGGTGAACCAGGGGGCGGGGGGTGGTGGTGGTGGGGGAGGTTGTGCTCCACTGCCGCTCATGTTCTGGGGGAGGGTCTCTCCAGAATCGGTCCGGCGAATCAGAAAGCCTCGCTTCCATCAGAGGAACCCTGCTTAGGCCAGTGACCAGCTGTGAAGCCCAATTGCCAGTTAATGGAGATGCACACTGACGGCCGCTTTATTGACCTGCTACGGCCCTGTCGAGTGAGAAGACACATTCGACCTCTCGTGCAACACCCGTCCCCTATGACCCAAGTGTGTGCTTTACTTGAGTCTTTTTGTTCATTAACTATGACTCGAAATCTACTGTAGTCACCAGGCCGACTGTGAAGCGCTGTGGGACAACTTGCTTGTAAATTGCACAGTACAAAAATTTTTTGATTGTTTATTGATTGATTGAAAGTGTCCACTCCTCCTCCATCGGAAGACAATGAGTCCAAAGCTTGTGAAGCGTTTTGGCTCTCTGCGTTGAGTGGATGGGGAGAGAAGTGGAAGCAGGAGCTGATAGGAGCCACAGGCAGGCAGTGTGGTATAATGGTTAGGGAACTGGGCTTGTAACGTTAAGGTTGCAGGTTCAATCCCCAGGTGGGACACTGCCGTTGTACCCTTGAGCAAGGTACTTAACCTGAATTGCTTCAGTTAATATCCAGCTGTATAAATGGATTGTAAAGAAATGTAAACTGTAAGTCGCTCTGGATAAAAGCGTCTGCTAAATGCCTGTAATGATTGCCCTGATAGTGCTTGTGTGTGTGTGAATGGTTAGCAGCAACACCGTGGGTTCGCATTTACATTCAGACTTGAGTGGCATCCTGAAGACTGAGGGAAGCATGATCTCCAACCAATACTGTATACTGCAGCCTGTGCCATTTACCAACTGTCTTAAAGTAGAGCCTGGCCGCTCACACCTCCCCATGTGTTGAGCACAGTTACAGAAGCCCTCTCGGACGACATCACAGTCGCAGCTGCTTTATGACATCACGTTTAGAGCGCGCCCCGAGGCCTTAGCGGGGATTCTGGGTAAAAACTGCACAGCTCATGGCCTCTGGGTCTTCGGAAGACTGGCATAGCTTGTTTCTCAGGTTACCCTTCTCAAATAAGGCCGTGGCCTGCAGGACGTGGAGCTGGCCCGGACAGCTCTCACACGGAGCCACAGTGGATTAAAGGCACTCAGAGTGTACTCTGTCCAGCATTGTCATGACGCCACGGGACACTGCAGTCAGGAAGGGCCTCTGTATGTTAAGCCCACATCACAGGCGGTTATTCTTTCATTATAACCATATTTTCCTGTGTAGAGGAGGACGGTTCCTCCATTTGCTCACTCGTTGAAACGGAAGTCCTGACACATTTAGAGTTATGCTTTTTGTGATGCCTGTTGTCTGTTAAAAATGAAAATGACTCGCGCTGGTCACACCGTAGGTTCCTTAGGCTCGCCAGATATTCAGCTCCACGTTCATAACGTTGAACGTTCCGTCTCCCTACTGTCGAAGCCGAAGCATTCCGATTTGACTCATCTTCTGAAAGTTCATTTATGGGGTGTGACCAAGTACAACACTGTGGCAGTGGGCCCTCTGTACCAGACAGAAGGAAGGAAGGAAGGAAGGAGGTGAGTATCTGGTGAGGTTAGAGGATCTGTGGCAGTGTAGTGTAATGGTTAGGGAACTGAACTTGTAACTCAGAGGTTGCCGGTTCAATTCCCAGGTGGAGCACTGCCGTTGTACCCTTGAGCAAGGCACTTAACCTTGAGTTGCTTCAGTAAAATATCCAGCTGTATAAATAGATTGTATGTAAAGAAATGTAAACTATTTAAGTCGCTCTGGATAAGAGCGTCTTCTAAATGCCTAAAATGTCAAATGTAAATGTAAATGCATTCTATTGTGCAGCGTCAGCAGTCTCGCTGTCTTTGAAATGCCCCTCTCCCATCACTGATCTTCACTTAGACTCTCATCATCATGAAACACACCCTATGATGGAAGTGGATTATTGGACTCTTTTATAATAACTGTGGGACACGTTATTTAGGTGTTAGGAAATTGAGATTCTTAGCCACCAAACCTCAAGCACATAACACTGAGCACATGAAACCTCCCATAATATTTAAACACATTTCAGATTTAAGTGAGAAAAGCGCTTGCCAATTGCCTGTGAATTTTCAAACATCATATAGGGATATACAATGTGCTTCACACTCTCGCATGTGTGTCGCTACTTCATATTATTGGACTTTGAGTTTGTGCAGGTTTTGTTCATAATAATTTGGATTGGGAAATGAACATTTTTAATTTTGACATTTGTTAGCTGATATAATTATAATGGTAAAAAAGTATGTAACATTTTCTCCCAATTTGGTATCCAATTACACCCGCTATTTTTCATGTCAATCCTCCCCCCCCCCTCTATGAGTACTATGAGTTTGCTGCCGTAGCCCTGTGACCGGCGGTGTCGAAGGTGAAGCATCGTCTCTTTTGAGACAGCACTCGCCAAGCCGTCGACCGTAACTCCGGCACCCCAGAGCCACTCCTGTACCCAGCGAACATCCTGTCGGCTTCCCTCCCCCCTCCCTGGGGCGGACAGCCAATTGCTGCCCCTGGTGGCACTCCCAGCCAGAGCCGGTAAAATGCCAATTTATAAATAATTTTCACAACGCAAGCGTATAGCTAACGTTCCCTCCTCTGTCGGTTAACAATCTCTCACCGAGCATTAACTGAGCACAGTTCTGTTGGAAATGCTGGTGGTAATGTTACCTCTGCTGTCTTTTCCCTGTGTTCCTTTACAGCACCGTGTGTGTCTATTATTAGCGTGGTGTGTGGCTATCTTTAGCACCCATCTAGGCCGCCTGGGGTTCTGGGAGCTTCAGCTCTGTCCCGGCGGTTAGTGAGGAGAGAGGGGATCGGAGAGGGGCTCAGGGTTGCCAGGCATCACCGTGGCAACTGCAGCGGCAAAAGGCACGGCACCAATCCACGCGGCCCTTAGCCAGGGCCGGCTTTCCGGGATGTTCTCTGTCTGGGTGGTGCAGTCCGTCACTGCTCGTGTTACCGTGCAGGGACGTAGCCTAGCGTACGCTGTTGTCTCAGGGCTCATGGAATGTTCTCCACAAGGGGGAAAAACTTTAAAGACGAAATTGCGGGGAGTCCGTCTGGTAATGCTTTATAGTCGTTAATATCGATCGGCGTGGTAAACCTCGAGGGGATTGCCAAGGATTCCAGACACAGTGGTTCTTACACATGGGAAAAAGTGAGGGATTTTAGATGGCAGCTAACACTTTACAACACCCCATCCCTGGATCCTATTCTGCATGAGGGTTATATCCCTGACAGCGTGTCTGGTCCTGTCCGGACCCCATTAACACGTTTATATCACATTTAGGACTGGGAGGGGGTCAAGTACCGATTGCCATGATTGACATTACTCTGAAATTACAGGCTCTAATCCAGAGCAACGTACACAGTTTACATTTCTTTACATACAATCCATTTATACAGCGGGATATTTTACTCAAGCAATTGAGGTTAAGGACCTTGCACAAGGGTACAATGGCAGTGCCCCCACCTGGGAATTGAACCCTCAACCTCTGGGTCACAAGCCTGGTTACCATTACGCTACACTGCCACCAGCGGTTCTGTGTTGGGGGCCGGGCGAGACCGGGAGGGAATCGCGACCGAGCCGTGATTTGCTCAGGTAATCCAGACGCCTGTCAGCCATCTCTGCTATTCGGCCGCGGAAACCGTCTGCCAAGGCACGCCGCCCAGGATTACGCGGCTCAGGTTACTAATAGAAATCCGACAGAACTCCAGCCCTCTGCTGCTGCTAAGTACAGTTCCTGGAGTCGTTTCACAGAGATTTGTGGCTGTTTCCTCCTCCTTTCCTATTTTCTCTATTAATCCATTTACCCACAGTTCCCCTCATACACCATAATGCCAGGGTGTCAGAAATATTGTTTGCCCCCCTCCCTCCCCCGCTCACTTTTTGGCTGAGAACTCTTTCTGCTCAGCCGCAGAACATGTTGATTTTGGCCGCAGGGTGGAGGACCACGGTGACAGCAAAGGTTTTTTTGGGGGAAAATGGCTACTAGGATCTTCAGAGATGTTCCGCTCACGTGCAGGAGCCGACCGGACGAGGATGTGGCTCTGGTCCGGTGTTTTTTTGGTTTTCCACGGAAAAGAAGCGAACACTGAGTCTCCTTTTCATTCGATGGCACCGTGGAGAAACATTCAGAACCCTGCTGAGGTCATTTTGAAGTTGTCTTCCCCCAAGAAATTCACATCTGTGTCAGGGAAACTTGAGTCTCTCGACAGATGGACTTGAAGTTGCTTTCCGTTCAGCTGTTGAAATTGTGGCTTGTTTGGAGAGTTTCACTCCCTTCGGCTGCGTTGATGTGTCGTGCCTGAATGTGTTTCGCGATTCCCATTGAAGATGACGGAACGCAGGCCATGGCAGGACGTCTCTGAGGCACTCTGAATTGTTTGTGTTGTGAAGGTTTCCTGCAAATCATCGCCTTTGCGTCCGCATGTCCACATGCCTTGGGAATGGAGCTGTTCATCTGATTTGTGACGGACACTTCCGGAAAGCTCTGAGCGCACGCTTTGACAGAAAGCAATTGTTTTTTTGTATTTTGTTTTTGTTATGCATTTCATGTTTTTGTGTTTTAGAGCCAGGGATGTTGAAATGTTTGACCTTTTACCCTTTGTGCTTGGAGCCATGTGTGTAAATGCACAATGGCTGCTCGTGTACTCACAATTTACTCTTTTGCCAGCTCTGATGGGCTTATTTAATAGTTAGGTCATCTGTGTTTTCTTCCACTGTGCAGCAGCTAAGATGAATCTCCTCAAAAGTACATTGGACGGCGTTCAAACCGTGGGATTTTGACCCATAACCCAACATACTGTAGGTCTGTAGTCCTTCTGGCTGTTTCACAAAAAGTGAGTCATCTGTGCAGCTGAACTGTGAATCCTTTTATTGACAATATTTCATTAAAATGTTCTGTGTGCAGGCAGTTGGAAGAACTAGCTTGTCTGTTGCAACTATAGCTTTTACAGGTATTTGAAGGGTTCTGGTGCTTCTGTTATGGTGTGGGGTGCATTTTCCTGGCATGGTTAAGTCTACTCAACCCCTTAGAGTGCAAGGTAAACGGCAATGAATTTGTCCAGTAAATAAAGCCATTCTGAATGATCACCTTCATCTTATGGTGAAGCATTTCTATGCTGATGCCAGTGGTCTCTTCCAGGATGACAATACTCACATCCACAGGGCACGAGTGGTCACTGAATGGTTTGATGAGCATTAAAATCAATGTAATCCATATGCTATGCTCATCTGAGTCACCAGATCTCTGTGGCTCAGTTGGTAGAGCTTGGCGCTGACAGCGCTCAGATTATGGGTTCGATTCCCATTGGGGACCACATATACTGAAAGATGTACGCATTCACTACTGTAAGTCGCTTTGGATAAAAGCATCTGCTAAATGGCATGTGTTATTATGTGTTATCTCAACCCAATTGAACACTTGTGGGAGATTCTGGAGCGGTGCCTGAAATGGTTTTCCACCACCATTAACAAAACACCAAATGATGGAATTTCTCATGGAAGAATAGTGTTACATCCCTCCAGTAGAATTCTTGTACAATCTGTTCCAAGGCATGTTGAAGCTGTTATGGTGGCTCGTGGTGGCCCAACGCCCTATTAAGACACATTACGCTGGTGTTTCCTTTATTTTGGCAGTTACTTATAGCTTCAAGGTCTGCATATTTATATGTATGCAGTTTATTCGTAGAAATCCTTTCAGATTGGCGCCCCACTTCACCTAAATTGTCCCTGTAGCTGAAGTTGGCCTACATCAAAAAGCTCTGCCTGCATGTGCAAGCGAGTCGTTATCTTATCTACAGAGGCGGGCTGGTAGTGCATGTGTGTGTACACAGGGTATCTCCACAAGACAAGAGGCCTGCTACTGGAATGCATATTTCACTCACTGCTTTTGTTGTTCTCACCGTGTTTAAATACAGTTTCCTCTTTATGGGATTTCTCTGGCAGATGACCCTCGAGCCTTGTGGGTCCTGGCCAGCTTTGTTTTATAGCTCATACTGTAGCCATTTCATTAATTATGTGATTGTTGTTATGCTATTGGCAGCATCAATTATGTTGTTGTACAGGCGACTGCCAAAATAAAGGCAACACTTGAGTAGTCTAAATGAGGGGTCCTTTAAGCGGGTGCAGTACCACGAGTGTCCGTTGGGGGGCGGCGGATAGGCCCGACCCTCCCCTTTCCAAAGAGCCCCCCCCCCCCTGTGCTGCCTTTACTTTGGAAGTTACCTGTATGAGTTGTATCATGGTTCTGGGTTAGCATAGTTAACTGCATTAGTACCTTCATGGTGTTGCACGTACACTGTCTCTGGTCTAAGAGTGTTGCTGGCATGGTCTAAATCACTGTTGCTCTCATAAGCTCCAATGTGGATGCACTTATGTTATGTTGCATTGTTAAGTGCCTGTGGATAAGAGCGTGCGCTAAGTGACTGTGATGTGATGTGATGCAGTGCTAAAAGGACGTGGAGGGACAGGATAAGGTTATCCGGCACCAGCGGTGCGGTTGCTGGTCACGTGACCGGGCGGCACATTCAGAGCCAGCACAGGGAGCATTATTGCAGCTTATCCCTGTGATTAGAGATGTTCTCTGGTGATAAATAAATCCATGTGCTGAGGCCTTTTGGTAAAGGCATGCTGCCTGGCCAACACAATCAGGCTGTTTATTCCACACTTTTTGTAAAGGTAGACAGGTGAAGTTACATTCCTGCTTGAACCTGATTGGAGGATAAGGTGGGAGATTTGCATGTTGTATTTTTTTCCCCGTGTAGCAAGAACAAAGGCTTCCCTCAGGCCCAGGTAGCCGATCCCAGATCCCGGCGTGCTGTGAGCAGGAACATGCGCTCATAACAGAAATGCCCCAGTTGCTTTCAGAGCGGGCCAGGCAGCGGCGCTGGGGCGGTGATGTAATGTAGCCCCTCCCCTCCCCTCCAAACCACCTGACCACGAGGGGAGAGCACGAGCGGAGGAAATGACATCACGGTCCTCCCCCCGCGGCGTTGTCTCTGATGCCCTTCAGGGAACCATCTCCGGAACAGAGAAGAGAAAAAACCTGTAGGCAGAGAGAGAGAAACTGAGAGATTGAGAGTGAAACGGAGGGAGGGAGAGATGGATGGAGATGGATGGAGGGAGGGAGGGAGGGAGGGAGAGAGAGGGATTGAGTGGGAGGGAGAGAGAGACCAAAAGTGAGAGAGCGAGAGGAATGGAGAGAGAGAGGGATTGTGTGAGGGGGGGAGAGAGAGAGAGAGAGAGAGAGAGATTGAGATAGAGGGATGGAGAGAGTGGAAGGGAAGGAGAGTGAGAGACAGAGTGAGAGAGAGAGAAGGGAAGAGAAAGGGAGAGATGCAGAGACGGGCTCAGTGTGTTTTTTTAAGCCGCAGCACAAGGAATGGGCTGTGCACTCCGCAGGGACGGACCTCTGAACAAAAGCCCGTTTGATCTGAGCTGTTCTTCAACAGCCCGTCCCATCGTTTTCTTTGTGAATGTGCTGTGCGTCACAATGCTATTTCAAAATGAATAAATGTATCAGAACCGTACGTCCCTTTTTTGGCGGGTAATGAAATCTATTTTTTTGCTTTGGGATGTAGTAATTGTGATGCTTGATACGTACATTGCAAATTTTGATATGTACTTTATTAATAAACAACCAGAAGGCATTTCAAAGTGTAGTGTACAGAGGTTTTGCATGCTCTGATATTATACTAACTATATGATGTAATTCCTGTGCACAGCGCTGTGATTATGATGTAATTCCCTTGCACAGCGCTGTGATTATGATGTCATTCCCTTCCAAACCATGATTTCTGCAGGCCTCTATGTGTGACTGTGGCTACTCATTGCTAGAGTGTGATCGCGTACATGTGCGCGTGCGTGTGTGTGTATGTGTGTGTATGTGTGTGTGTGTGTGTGTGTGTTGTGTGTATGTGTGTGTGTGTGCATGTGTGCATGTGTGTGTGTGCATGTGTGTTTGTGTGTGTGTGTGTGTGTGTGTGTGTGTGTGTGTGTGTGTGTGTGTGTGTGTGTGTGTGTGTGTGTGTGTGTGTGTGTGTGTGTGTGTGTGTGTGTGTGTGTGTGTGTGTGTGTGTGTGTGTGTGTGTGTGTGTGTGTGTGTGTGTGTGTGTGTGTGTGTGTGCAACTAAGACCAGTAATGGAAGACATGGACAGTGGAATAAGAGACCAGGCAGCCTGGCCTGCACAGTGTGAGATGAGACTGATCCAGCCCAGGCAGTGTTGTGAAGCAGGGCAGGGTAACATTGTCTCATGGACTGTCCCTTTTCTTGAGGAGCTCATTCTATCCGGTTTCTTCTATAGGTGAGCAGGACTGTGATTGACCAGTGTTCTCTGTACACTGCCTATGATAATCCAACACCTGGGCTCACACTCTCTGGGTTCTGCTGTGTGCAGGTGAGAGGCACCTCAGCGGTGGTGGTGCCCCCCCACCTTCAGACAAGCGGTGTGGTGCTTCCGGGCCAGTAATACAGGGATCCTTAATACTGGTACAGTGTAAAACATTGCTTATATTTTGTCTTGGTTTGATAGTTCACAGCTAATAGCACAGCTCTGTTAATATGTCAATAACATCTTCAAAAGGCATTGTAAATGCACACAAATGGAAATGCACTTTTATGCACCTAACCTCCAGAACCCCTACTGGAGAGGACCGTGTTTCTCCAGCTCTGTGGTCAGTGGAGGGAGTTCTGTTTAAGGTTTGGCCTGGATGTTTGGAGTCCACATCCCTTGCCACTGTGAAGGGAAAAACGAAGAGACAGAAGAAAACGTGACTCAGACTGGTGACACAGCACTGGCCTGTGCCCCTGGAGAGCTGCAGGACGCTGACTTATAATAATATAATATATGCCATTTAGCAGACGCTTTTATCCAAAGCGACTTTTCAGTATATGTGGCCCCAGTGGGGATTGAACCCACAACCTAAGCGTTGCCAACGCTGTGCTCTACCAACTGAGCCACAGAGAACCATTTACACAGGAGTGTAGGCTATGTCCCGCTTTCACAGTGAAAGCGACCATTTGAAATCTACCATGGGAGCTCTTGCACTTTTGCCCCTTTTGAAGCAGCTGACGTGTTTTTATTCACAGGTGTGAAGCGTGCTCGTCCTCTAGTCGTAAACAACTTGCTTAAAAAGAGAAACCAGCATTAAGCATCGCGATGCACGCTCGCATTGTCTGTTCCAGTGACTAAGGAGGAGGGAAAATGTACACCCCAGCAAACAGCTAATTGCGTTTGATGAGTTTTTGTAGTATACTATACATTCCGCAGCTCTTCTCCTGAGACAGGAACATTTAACCCTAGTCTTCATTCCACTCTTACAGAAAGGCGTGGGGAACATTAAGCAACCCCTGCCCTCTTAACCTTCAGAGCGAAACGCCATGTGTACGTTCACAGTCCATCTCAACATGTAATCTGATGTGCTATTTTTGGAATGTTCGAGTGGCGCAATCCCCTCCCAAGGGCTGAATGATGTCCCCTCTCAGAAAGCGTCCCCCAGACAAAGCCGGGAGTGTGTCCAGCTGCCGAGGGCGCGAAGAGAACGCAGAAAATTCTGCTTTCTGTCGGGACGAGGCAACCGAAAGCCCTCTCCCTCTCACTCTCCCTCTCCTCCTTTTTGGTACTTTTAAACCATAAAAATTTGCCATGGTTTGGCAGGATATGTTGGTTGAATCCTACATCTTAGCATCCTGTAAGTCCGAAAAGACCTGCAGGGCCAGCAGAAAAGGAATGAAATGCGCTCTCCTCGTTATTAGCATTGAGATGCACGGTCCATATGATGTGATACACTGACATATGATAACAGTGCGTTGTCCACCACTGAAATAGGATCTTCTTGTTTCTAATAAATACATCAAAAAATATGTGATATGTTAACAATATACTTTGCACCGCAGTTCCTGTGGATGTGAATATAGTGCTCTCAGGTTCCATTTATAGGGGCTTCTTTCTTGGAAATGGCCAAACATGGGTGGGATGGCATATCAGACTGAGGAGGGAGGAGGGGGGGGAGGTGCCATTCCTCAGGGAGTGGATGACATGCTGCTTCCTGTGTTTTCATAAGCTAAATGGCCCCCTAACTGGCTGTCACAGACAGGGCAGAGTGATAAACATTTATGACTTCCTCATGAAGTGTGGACTAGCTGTCGCTGGCCACAGGGCCGCAAGCTGAGGCAGGAGGCCTTGTGGAAAAGGCATTCCTCATGGCCCTGCACATGTCACTTCCTGCCCAGGAGTCAACAGGGTAGTGTCATTGTTTGGCAACTGGGCTTGTAACTTAGAGGTTGCGGGTTTGATTCCTGGGTGGGGCACTGCCGTTGTACCCTTGAGCAATGTAATTAATCTGAAGTGCTTCGGTAAATATCCAGCTGTATTGTATTGTATTGTATTGTATGTTAGTGCTGTGAATAAGAGCGTCTGCTAAATGCATAAAAATATGGAATGCAGAAATCTGTGTCATTCGTAGAGCACGCAGCTATGGGTCATGCATGATACCCACACTTCCACTCATGAAGCGGAAAACCAAAAAGGCCTGGTGTGGTCTGGTTTAAGTAGCGTCGTGGGAATGCAAGCTTCCAGCCGCTGCAGGGATTCCGCTCCCTGTTTTAGTATGCTGGCCTGTCTCATTCCTGCTCCTGTCACCAACTGACCTCAACTTCTCTGTGAACGTAGAGAGGAATGTTCCACGAGACCATGTGGAACCCTATGGAAGAAACACCAGGAGAGGCGCATATGCTCAAACACCCACCTAGACACTCACCTCACACTCACACTCACTCACGCACACAAACATGCACACGCACACATCCCGTGTTTTCTGTGCTTGTGTTTCATGGCGTCTCACCTGGCAACCCTTTAAAATGAGATCCAACTTCAGCTTTGCTGAAATACACAGCAGAGGGATTGTGTTTTTCATTAACACTGTCAACACTGAGCTGTGTTTATGCACTGTGTTGGTGTGGGGGCTCTGTGACTGACAGGGATAAATGGCCAACAATAATCAGAAACTGCTGTCATATTTCCAGGAACGGAATGGCGTGTTTCTGTGCTGAAAATGTGACAATCCAAGGGCATAGCCTTGAATGGGATAGGCCCTGCCTTCGATCAGAACCCAAGGCTAAAATTGATACAATACTGGTACCAGACCAGGACTGCTGCTGGTGGACGGCAGGGCGCAGGTTCTGTAGATTAATCAGATACTCATACACACTCCTTCCATATTCTCTACTTCTTAACTACAGAAGTTACAGTATTGTCACCTCACTGTCACAGTATTGTACTTAGTCAGGTCTCTGAATGAATTTTCAGAAGATGCATCAGATTGGAAGGTTTCAGCTTCAACGGTAGGGAGACTGAATGCTCAGTGTGAAGAGCACGGAGTGAACTATCTGCTGGGCGTGTAGAGTCTGTGTGTTTGTGGTACGTGGCGGAGAGAGAAAAGGGAAACCGGAAGCTGTAGCGAGACCTCTGCTGGCTTAGCGTTCGCTGGGGCAGTGAGGGCCTGCCAACATGCAACAGGGTCGAGCTGACAGCGCTCGGAAGGGCGGCCGGCGTTGCTACCTGCCACTCTCGGGATGTTGTTTTGTGACAAGCAGCTTCCAGGGCTGCCGTCCGGGACGTCAGACTCCAGTGCATACATAGGGCCCTACGGACGCGGCTCCAACAAGCGCCCGTCCTGTTTTTTTATGGGGGGATATGTTCCTGCCACTGGGATCGATTTAATAACAAGCTCCAGGGCAGCTTTAATTAGCTACACAGGTAGAGCGAAGAGAGATTTCAGTCCTCCGGTTTTGGGGGTGCTGAGGGTAACAGCGTTAAGTCTGGACAGAAGTGGATTTGTTGACTTCTTATTGTTCCAATACGCCACACTGGCGTCCAATGCCCATATATCCTTTTGTGTCCTTGTGATCCTGTGCCAGAGTAGGACTTCATGACCTCACTGTGTAAGGGGTTGCCAGGTGTAATCGAGTATAAATCCATCCCTCCTTCCCTTAATAACCCTCATAGCTGCAGGCTGTGACTATTATTTATATAGCTTTCGTTTCATTTTGCGCTATTCATATTTTTGCTTGGTTTGCATTTTTTTGTGTGTGAACAGCTTTTTATTGAGTTGTCTATAACTGTGTGCATATATGCCAGGTTTGGCAATTAATACATGTCCATTCTCTTGCGTAAACATTAGTTTGTTGCTTATGTTGACAGACAAAATATGATGGTATGAAGTCTCTGAGAGATTCCTAAAAGATGTTGCATAGATAGTTCTGGGTGTGGCCCCATGTAGTTTGCCAGTTCATCTCTCCATGATAGTAACTGAATGAAGATTAAATAACCATCTGGGAGTGCTCCCAGATATGGCCTAGTGTTTGCAACATCCATCCAAAATGTCATGACATTTGGACATTCCAAAAAAACACATGATGTTTTCCAATTTATGTATTCGGCTCACAACCCCCTTCAGATTTATAGTGCAATTCAAGCTGCAGTCTTGACCTTTGTCACAAGGAATCTTTTTGAAGAAAGCAGTCAGGAAGTTGTTGTAGATGGATTGTTTCCCAGTTAGTTTCCTCTCTGGGAAGGAACCTCATGCTGTCCCACACATGCAATCCTGTGCTGCCTTTATGATTATTGCAGACAATATTGAAAGAACAATCCACAATTATTTGAGCTCAGTGCATGATACTCACATGAGCCGATTGCACCAACCTGTATGCTCTGCACTTGGTCACCTTATTTCCATCAAACCCATTGTATGCCTGCCATGGAGAATGATGGCTTTGTGTTCATTAGCTACCAGTAATATTTGAACTCTTTGTAGTCTAAGGGACTGGTCAGCTGATGGGCCCTGACGGTTGTGTCCTGAGGGCAGAATGAAGCCTGTGTAAGCAGCCATGGGGCAGAACCCGAGTCCTGGGAACCTTCCCTCTTTCAGCCCCCAGGTCTTCTCAGCCATGTTTGAAGAGTTTATTTTTTTTACAGAATAAGCATGCTGTACATTCCAGCGTTAAAAGACAAAACGTTCAGAACGGAGACGGAATGAAGGTGACATCTGGGTGCGCCAGGCTGCTTTTTTTGTCCTCTCAGCAGGGAGCTGATCCTGAATATGTGTACAGTCCTGTTTAAAGGCATCTCGCGTAGTTCTATGAGAAAATAAATTCTGGTGAATGTACCTTGTTGAATATATCTCATTTTAAATCGGTGTCTAGTCTAGTATCCAGTGTCTTGGTGAGGGCTTGGTATGGCTGTCTCTGCTGTTCTCTTTTGCGAAAACTTAAAATAGCTAAGCCTATACTCTGTTAAATTCTAAGATAAATGTACTGTATATTTTTAGAGCTCTGGGGGTCTTTGAAACCTGGCTCGGTACTCTCTCGCACACTCTACCCTTGAAAGTTGATAGATTGAGGACAGAAGAGGTGGTTTTCCCCAAGGTAAATTTTCAGGACAGAAAAGAGGAAGTGAAATGCTTGCGCAAGCAAACAGTGGAAGAGTTTTATAAGAGCACACTGGCTAAAACACACAAGCTCATCTCTTTTGTCATTGGATGAAGTTGGATTTGCCCATTTCCGTCCTGAAAAAACATGGAGTATATTTGTTTTTGAATGAGGATGTTAATCTGTCTGATAACATGAACGCCTTTCCTGTCTGGACTGTCCAGTCATCGTTTCTGACCGACGTGCTCGTGGTCTGCGTTTGTACTGGGGTTTTTTTTGGGGGGGGGTGGCTGTCTCCTCTCCAGCCGTCTCGCCCCCTAGATAAGAAGCTAGGTCATGTGACTGCAGGATACCGCCTCAACGCCACAAGCTCACCAGTGAACCTTTTCTATCTGAACATGGCTGTTTGTCTTCACTCTTGCTTACTTGGGCTGTGTTGTAGTACATTGATTTTTGCCTTTGTCATTTCAGGTTTCTGCTTGCACCTGCCATACATGGCAGTGGTCTCTGTGGTGACCTGAAGTGTGCTCCTTTGTTGTTTGACAGTGTACTTAACAAACAGTGCAAAGATAGCAGGGTTAACCGATCAATATCCAAGTTTAGATTGATCACACGCGCTGGATAAGGAGGTCATTAGTAAATCTGTGGTGATTTCGCTGAAAGACTGAGGAACCTTCTGACATGACATTCAAATTCCATGAGGTAATTCTCATGTCGTAACACACTTATTGTCTTATGTACTCATGTACATAGCGTTTGAGACACTTTCAGTGTCTGGAAGTGCCAGAAATTGGAATAATTACAATTTGTGTCTCCTCAATTAAAATATGGTGGTCTTTGATATTTTGTCTTTGATGGGTGCCTCTTTCCAAACCATTTTTAGGAAAAAAGCCTGCATCTTGCTTATCTGGTGTGATTGCTGCTGAATTCCCTAATATGCCATTTAGCAGATGAATGCATACATTTTTCAGTATATGTGGCC
This sequence comes from Aldrovandia affinis, assembly GCA_029706075.1. Classification (NCBI taxonomy): domain Eukaryota; kingdom Metazoa; phylum Chordata; class Actinopteri; order Notacanthiformes; family Halosauridae; genus Aldrovandia; species Aldrovandia affinis. The sequence continues at coordinate 201,713 of JAINUG010000150.1, forward strand.
CCAATGGGAATTGAACCCACAACCTTAGCGTTGTCAGCACCATGCTCTACCTACTGAACCACACAGAACAGATCCTGTTTACAACCGTTTCAACTGGAGGCAGCGTTTAGCATTCTTCCTGTTCAAGTGATTGACTTTTCTTTATGGTCTTAATTAATGAGGGCAGACTTGCGCATGGTTGACAGAGCTAAGCTAGATATGCTAACCTAGACATGCTCAAACAAAGATGTAAAAACTACACATGACCTCATCTTGACTCCAGACGTTGGCTGGATAACTTTTCTGGCCTAGGCTTCCTACAATCTGATTGGTGCTAGCAGATTTCTGCTGGTGGATTTGGTTGGCTTAGGCGGCTTATCATTTTACGCACCCACTAAACTGTGGGATTCGTCAGAAGTAGTAACTGACCGTTGGTTGATTATCAAAGTAAATCCCGGGAGGTTGGAGAGAATTATCCCACATTGGAGTGGGAAATTAGTCAGGCTAACACTTGAACTAATATTGCTATTCTTTAACTTTGTCATAGCGTTGTCCCAGTCATCGGGAACTTCTGCTTATCAAAAGCAGGAAGTATAAATACTTTCCATTCTCTTAAGGAGGCTTCTCTGTCCCAAAACGTTATCATATGACATACCATTGTTAAGATAAACTATCACTGTACTTGCATAGCCAAAATTAACGGTGAATGATGTTTTAATACCAAATAACTAAATACTAATATATTTGTTCTATACTTCAGCTTGCATTATTATATTGATAAAATGTTAAATGCGGTGCCTGAATACCCTTGTTTGAGGTTGTTTGGGTTTTTCGGTCTTGATCGTGTTTGAAACATTGACACGTTACAGCCGGTCACTGTGTCACAGCCTTTCTCTTGTTTTTCCTGGCAGAATGAAGATGTGCGAGGGTTCGAACAATTGCTGAGTCAGATCGATCGAGAGGGCAGGGTCCCGTCCCAGACTCCCCCCAGGGGTGGGGGGGGAGGGGGTCAGCCGCACCTTGGGACGATGGGGGACGGGGGCGCCAGCGCCGGAGGTGAGCGGGTGAACCACTCGCACGTCTTGTTCGACCGCTTCGTCCAGGCCTCCACCTGCAAGGGCACGCTGAAGGCCTTCCAGGAGCTGTGCGACTTCCTGGAGCTGAAACCCCATGAGTACCACATCTTCTACCACAAGCTCAAGACCAGGCTCAACTACTGGAAGGCCAAGGCGCTCTGGGCCAAGCTGGACAAGAGGGCCTGTCAAAAGGACTACAAGAAGGGACGGGCGTGTGCCAACTCAAAGGTACAGGACATCATTTAAAATCCATACCACCCTTCTCGTGACAAACCGCTGAAGCTAAGCAGCCATACCACCCTGTACACTTCTCATGCCAAACTGCTGAAGCTAAGCAGCTGTGGGCTTGGTTAATACTTGCATTAGTACTCCTGGGAAAACTAAGTTGCTACTGGAATAGGTGTTGATGGGCCAGTAGGGGGCAGTCTTCCTTCTGGAATGCAGTGTTTAATTGGCTCTCCACTGCTTCTGCAGTGTTTTGATTGGCTCTTCCCTGCTTCTGCAGTGTTCCGATTACCCCCCCCTCTCCTTGCAATGTTTTATTGGCTCTGCTCCACTCCCTGTAGTGTTTCATTGGCTCTCCCCTGGTCTTGCAGTGTTTTGATTGGCTCTCCCCTGTTCCTGCAGTGTTCTGATAGTCTCTCCTGCTCCCTGCAGTGTCTGATTATCGGGGCGGGGCCATGTGGGCTCCGGACGGCCATCGAGCTGGGCTTCCTGGGGGCGAAGGTGGTGCTGCTGGAGAAGAGGGATGCCTTCTCCCGGAACAACGTGCTCCACCTCTGGCCCTTCACCATCCAGGACCTGCGTGGCCTGGGCGCGAAGAAGTTCTACGGGAAGTTCTGCGCCGGCGCCATCGACCACATCAGTGAGTGGAGCCTGAGCTTGTGCTATTGATTGCCCCTACTGTTACACAATATAGCCAAAACCAGCGACCGTGTGGGCCTCTCAAGTGCCATGGCTACAGCTCTGGTTCTCGGTTCAGCGAAGCGCCCAGCAGTTTTTTAGTGAATCCTGACCCTGCCTTTGCCGATGGCGACTGCGGAGTCATTCGCTGTAGCATCAGCCAAGGAGAGGGAGGGGCTTCAATTTGTGGAGTATTCTAGCACATTCTAGATTACAGAATAGAGAAAAAGGTGGGGATATAAAGTTTTTGTTTTTTGGGGGGAAATAAAAAGCAGTGCGTGGAGCTTTTTAAACTACGTCATTACTAGGTCTATATTTTTAAGTTCAAACCCCAAGATGCTGTGGATTATTGCCCAAATATTAGATAACTGATAAGAAAAATATTTAGTAATATTATCCATCTGAATGTCTTTTGGAGGTGAATAGAAGGTTGTAGGGTTGGGGTGCCCACTGGTTATTGTCGCCGTGTTGTGATGTCACTTCCTCTGTTTGCAGGTATCCGGCAGCTCCAGCTGATGCTACTTAAAGTAGCTCTGCTCCTGGGCATTGAGATCCACGTCAACGTGGAATTCAAGGGCCTGGTCGAGCCCCCTGAAGACCAGGAGAATGAGAGTAAGGCTACCGCCCGGCCCTCCCAGGTCACCCTGTTGCAAAGGATCATGGGAATGGAAATTGAACTGGTGATAGGCAGCTGTATAAAATGTATTTATATAAAGAAGTGAATCTCATTCATGATTGGGCGTGTGAAGACTACTCCTCCCAAGCTGTTCAAGTCTGTATGTGAAAGTGACGGCACAGTACCGTATAGCTGGCCCATCAGTGTGGTGCTCTCTGCATTACAGGGATAGGTTGGAGGGCTAAGGTCCATCCGCCGGCCCACCCGGTCAACGAGCTGGACTTTGATGTCATCATCGGGGCGGACGGGAGGAGGAACACGCTGGCAGGTAACTGGACTCTGAGGGGCATCATAAAGGGGCCAAAATGTGTGAGTGCTCTGGGCTTCAGTGGGTCCAGGCCAGCTATCTCTCTCTCCCTCCCTCCTTCCCTCCCTCCCTCCACCGCTCTCTCAGGCACATCTGTTTCTCATCCCAGCACACTCCTCCAGTCCTTTCTCCTCCTGACCCCACCCCTCCATGACCCCGTCACCACGGGAACGGTCAAGCCGGAACATGCTGGTGCACGGGTCTTGGAGGCTCAGACCCTACCTGAGAGAAGGAATACCTCAGAGGGGGAACCGGCTCCAGCACAAGCTTATCCACCGCGCCCTGGGATTTATCATGCCGGTGCCAGCTGATGTGCCTTTGTTCTATTGAGCTCTCTTAAACTTTGAGTAATCATCTACAGTGCCATTTTTGCACTTCCCTTTTCATGCATTCCGTGTGTAGACCTTAAATAATGATAATCTAAAACAGGAGATTGAGAATGTTATTTTCAGAGCAGTAAAAAAAAAAAAAAAAAAAAAAAAGTTTTCTGATTTTATCCCGTGTTCCTTCCAATTTGGTAGCCAATTACACCCACTATTTTCAGGTCAATCCCTCTCTCGTAGCTTGCTGCCGTAGCCCTGTGACTGGTAGTGACAAAGGCAAAGTATCGTCTCCTCCGAGATGGCACTCATCGTGCTGTCGACCGTAACTCCAGCACCCCAGAGCCACTCCTGTGCACAGCGAACATCTTGTCGACTTTCCTCCCCCCTCCCTGGGCCGGACGGCCAATTGCCACCCCTGGTGGCATTCCTGGCCAGAGCTGACTCTGGCGCGCCCGGGGAAACAAACCCCGGCCACCGTGGTCCGTGTTGGACCTTGAAACCACTAGACCATGTGGGAGGCCCCATTTTCAGAACAGTTTATTGATGTTATAAATGGACAGTGGTACAGGAGAAGCCATAAACATCAGCTCTTTACCTACTGCTGTGCACTACAGGATATTTTTAGGTGTAAAGGTAGATTTTGCCAACTCATACAACATATAGTATTAAGTAGAGACAAAGAGAGAAAAAAAACATTCCCATCACTACTTCAACTTCCCCCAAGACCACACATTGACTCGCGGTGAGTCTGTGATGTGGCATGGCTCAGGGTCATGAGGTGTATTTTCTTCCTCTCTAACTCTGATTTCCTGCTTCTCTCCCCCCGACTCCTGACCCCTGACCTCCCAGGATTCCGCAGGAAGGAATTCCGGGGCAAACTAGCCATTGCTATCACCGCCAACTTCATCAACCGTAACACGACGGCCGAGGCCAAGGTGGAGGAGATCAGCGGCGTGGCCTTCATCTTCAACCAGAAATTCTTCCAGGACCTACGGGAAGCCACTGGTCAGTTTCAACCTTTATAACATGTGTTATACAATCTATTACTATGTTATTACTACTTTATAGCTACATGCTGTGTTCTTGGCTTGTGCTGTGAATGGAAAATTGTGCACAATTTTTCATGTTTGAAAAAAATTAATCAAAAAGACTTAGCCAGCTAGCTACCTTTTTGTTCACTTGTTGATTCAGTGCTCGCAGGAAATGGATTAAAGAGGACACAAGCAAACAAACTGAATCGTAATTATGGGCTTGAGGGTTTCTGAATAGTCGCATGATTAGGAAGTACACAGAGAGCTTTGTGCTAAGACAGCCGAGCGGCGGTTTTGTTTGTTCCTCCCCCCCCCCCACCAGTCCTGTAATGGCCGCCGTTGACCCTCACTCCCCCACTGAAGGCTGCGTTTGGGTTTCTGCGGCCTCCCGAGCAAAAAAGTAAATAACACTCACTCTCCTTGTCCATTGATGGCCAGGAGTTGACCTGGAAAACATTGTCTACTACAAGGACGACACGCACTACTTTGTGATGACGGCAAAGAAGCAGAGCTTGCTGGAGAAGGGGGTTATCCTGCACGTGAGTGATCAAAGTTCTGATCGGGGAGCAGGGCGTGTTCAGGGTATCAGGGGGAGTGTCTGGGGTGCACATTCGCCCTGCCTAATGGGACCTGGTCCTGACCTGGTCTGCTCTGTGTGGGAACAAACACACAGCCAGCTGAAGCACACTTAATGAGGCTTTGTGTCCCTGCGGCCCACTCAGTGCTGCTGATGTGCTGATGGGACGCTGGGTTGACGTAAGGCTACTTAACTGTTTATAGTCACGCATGGGGGCCATTTACAATTCCCTGGTCCTTAGGATACATAAGGAATTTCAACATGTTTAATGTGGGGTGTCATGCAATTCATTACAAAAACAGGAACTAGTATGAGTTGTTTGTTTTGTGTGGGTGTGTTTGTGACTGTTTTATGACTTCATTTTTACAAGTACAATTTAGTCATTTTGCAGACACTCTTATCCAGAGTGACTTGCAATCACGCGCATTCGTCCCAGGTGGGCGATACAGCAACACATCACAATCTTGGCAAGTAGAACCTTTCTTCAAAAAATAGCTACGAGCAGCAAACACAGTGTTTGTAACAACAACAAATTGTGTCCCTTTTTATATGAGTGTTGTAATTCCGCGTGGTGGTGATTAGATTCCCACAAACCCGTGCAGCAGACGGGTCAGACAGGGAAAGGGAAAGAGCTCTGGGCTGCTGGGGGACCGCGCGTTAATTACAGGGACGCACAGGAAGTGGGAGAGGACAGGAGGAAGCGCTGCAGAGGGAGGGCTGCTTTCACGCCGTGCTGGTGCGTCCCCAGACCTAGCGAGACCGTGTGATCTTTAATGATGGCAGCGGTGGTTTGGGTGGGGGGTGGGCGCCTTCAGACCAGCCTGGTTTAATGAGGGCAGCTCGCTGTGTGAGAGGCCTGGTGTGAGGGCCTTAAACAGGCTCGGGGGTTGGGGGGGGGGGTGTTGTTCCAGTCTTTTCCACAGGGCTGCGTTCTGTCTGAAATTGGCCCTCTGTGTTACGGTCCTGCCCCTCGGTGCATGCAGAGCGGACGCACAGCAACAGAACATGCGTCACGCCCTCTTCCTCTGCTTTATCTTATTTATCAGGTTGCCAGGTTCCCGTTTCCAGGGCGACTTGCACAGCTCCCATCCGTCTACACCAGGGGTCCGCTAACCCTGTTCCTGGAGAGCCGCAGGGCGTGCTGGTTTACCTTGTTACTCAGCACTTAATCGATCAATTAAAGCAGTTGATTACACAGTTAACTCACCTCCCCTGGTTTGTTGGGTGTAAATTGGTCGTGAAAACAAATGGTGGGAGACCCCTGTGAAGAGAGAGAGCCCTGGTCTGTACGAGCTAGACATTGACCGAGGCCTAGTCACTGTCCTGCCTGGGAATCAGAACCACGAGCCTTCTGTTTGGGGCCCAGTTCCTTAGCCTCTGCACTGCTCCTGTGTGTTGAGCGTTGTGATCCCAGCGCATTGCTTCAGCGAGCCTCTGGGGAGACTGTGGAAATGCTGAGGAAGCAGATTAGTCTCGGTGGAAATCGCTCCCTTGGAAGAGCTCCATGCCACCGCTGAGGGAACGCACGTTGGCAGGAAATGCACATCGTTATTACAGTGCTGCGTGAATCACAGAAAAATACCCTGTCACATTGACTCCATTACACCTCCCCTTTCAGCCCACCCGTCGCCACGGTCACCTTTTATAACGGTCGGGGGTTGGATGGGGGGGAAGGGAAGAATGCCCTTCTTGCAACTTGAAAAGTGTAGAATGAAAGCACGTCTCGATTTGATTACACGTGGAGGGAAAATTGGGGAGTGATCCAGAGTGTCTCCTCCAAGACAATGACTGCTCTGTCTCAGACTTATAGCTTAAACCTCAACCACTGTGATGGCATTTAAGCAAGAATCTCAACTGAACCACTCCTCTCCTGTCCCCAACGACTGCCTATGGTTTCCTTTACAGGCAAACTCTGTGGAACACCACCCACCTGTAATCTATTGATAATTGTGTGCCATATATGCAGGTATCTGCCAAAATAAAGACAACATTTGAGTCAATGAGGGATCCTTTAGACAGGTGCAGTACTGTGAGTGTCCACCGGGAGGTGCCACGACTGGTACCGGCCTATAGGCCCAGCCCTCTCCTTTCCAACAAGCAATATTGATGAGAAATCATTCAAATCTGGGCTTTTCTTTAGTTTTTGTTGTGCGTTCTGCTCGTCCCTGCAGAACTAGAGGGACACTGCTCACCACTGTCCTTTCCCTCTGTAGGCCTATAGGGACACTGCTCACCGCTGTCTCTCCCTCTGTAGGCCTATAGGGACACTGCTCACTGCTGTCTCTCCCTCTGTAGGCCTATAGGGACACTGCTCACCTCTGCCCCTCCCCTCTGTAGGACTATATGGACACAGAGCTGCTGCTCTCCCGGGGGAATGTTGACCAGATGGCCCTGCTGTCCTATGCCCGCGAGGCCGCTGATTTCTCCACCAATCAGCAGCTGCCCTCGCTGGACTTCGCCATCAACCACTATGGCCAGCCAGACGTGGCCATGTTTGACTTCACCTGCATGTATGCCTCAGAGAACGCCGCCCTGGTGCGCCAGCGAAACGGACACCAGCTGCTGGTGGGGCTGGTGGGAGACAGCTTGTTGGAGGTGAGTAGGGAAGGAGAGAGAGAGGGAGGGAGAGGGGGAGAAAGAGAGAGGGAGGGGGAGAATGGAGAAGGGGACAGATGTGAATTAGATGACCTTCTGGAAAGTGAGAACAGGGAGAATCTGAACCTGAATCTTCGCCAAGCGTTCAATGTTCTTTCCTGTGTGTAATGCGTTTCTTGTGTGAAACGCGTTTCCTGTGTGTAATGTGTTTCCTGTGTAATGCGTTTCCTGTGTGTAATGTGTTGCCTGTGTGTAATTCGTTTCCTGTGTGTAATGTGTTTCCTGTGTGTAATGCGTTTCCTGTGTGTGGTCTGCAGCCCTTCTGGCCCATGGGCACGGGTATTGCGCGGGGCTTCCTGGCCGCCATGGACTCGGCGTGGATGGTGCGCAGCTGGGCGCATGGCAGCACACCCCTAGAGGTCCTGGCAGAGAGGTGAGGAGCGCTCACTTTCGGGGAATCTGCTCCCTCAAACCAATGCATGCTCTTCCAGGAAAGACCCTGCACAGAGTTGTCCCGCATCAGTCTCCGCCCGCTGCTTGTAGTGCTAATGGGGACAAAAGCCTTTTCTGCACCATTGAGCCTGATTGAAATGAGTTGTCTTCCCTTCCCTGGCCTCTCGTTTGGTGCTCTAATCTTTTCCCTTCCTGCTTAAGGGAGAGCATCTACCGCCTCCTTCCTCAGACCACCCCCGAGAACGTGAGCAAGAACTTCAGCCAGTACAGCGTGGACCCTACGACACGCTACCCCAACGTCAGCCTTCACCTGCTGAGGCCCAACCAGGTGTGTCTCCTGCCACAAACGCCAGCCAGTGGGGAGAGAGTGAGACTGTAACCCCAAAGTAGATGAAGCACAGTGTTTTTATGACTGACTGAAATCAACCAACGTCTTTTGCTAAGGAGAGCAAGGGGCATTGGTTGGTTGATATGAGTCAGGTGACAGACAGGTCCACCCATTCTGGGTTTCCTGTAGCCTCGCTCTCCTATCACACCGGTCAGCCTCCACTCTCTTTCACCACAACTTCCCCCGAAACATTTTGCACCCTGGTGCCTTTTACCATTTTAAAACGGATCGCCTTCTCTCAGTGGGGTGCTTTTTGTTTCCAGTTGAACCAGAATGCATGTGGTTTTTGCGCAGGGAAAATCTTTAGTGGAGTTCATTTCAAAACCTTCCAAACCGATAATCCTATTGTGATTATCAGAGGATTCATATGGAACTCACAAACATTGAACTGCACTTATAGTCAAATCAAACAGTCAAATGAAATGGTTGTGAAAGTGCCTGAGGAACCTCAGCATGGGAATGACATTTAGTAATGATGTCATATATTATTCCCTAATGATGTCTTATATAATTCTCTCATGATGTCATATATTATTATCTTGTGATGTTATATATTATTCCCCACTGATGATGATGATGATAATATATTACTTTCTTGGGTAATCATTACCTTGTGTGTATTGACTTATTTTCCCAGGCTGTTTAATCTGTCTGTTCTTATACAACCCTGTTGATTGTTGAAAATGATTTAAAATGATTATTATTGTGTAATTTGTATGTATCGCACATTATTTACTATTTAATATTCTACACTGTACTTAGTCTTCTACAATAGTCTTCTGCTGGTTAGTTAGCTGCAGTTAATTAAGAAGATCTGCCCCAAATATTCATAACAATCATAGTGATCATGTAATAATTCATGGTTTCTGCAGGTTCGACACCTCATAGACACGGGAGAGACCAGGGATTTGCGTATCGACATGGAGAGCATGACCAACTCTTCAACGCCCGGCCTAGCGCGAAACGGTGAGCTCCTGTGTGCTTCACGTTATCAGAGGAAACCGCCCCTGTGCTTATTACCGTGCGGCACTATGCTTTTCAGTGTTAGTGCGTTATGGAAGGAATATTGTCCTTGAACGATGAGGGAGCCGTACGTGGAAAAACATCTTAGCTCTGCATCTCTCCATTTACACTAGCTTCACTTGTCAGGCTTCTATCCTGACAGCAGTACATTTTCTTTACATTTTAGCTGGATATTTTAGCAGATGCTCTTATTTCCCATGAGAACGACTCACACAGTTTTTTACGTTATTTCTTTACATACAATCCATTTATACAGCTGGATGTTTTACTGAAGCAATTCAGGTTAAGTACTTTTAGCTCAAGGGTACAACGGCAGTGCCCCCACCTGGGAATCGAGCCAGCAACCTCCGAGTTACAAGTCCAGTTCCCCTAACCATTACCCTACACTGCCGCCCGCACAATGAGCCTGGCCAGGTTAACACTTATTATGAGATAAGTCCACCCAACTTCCAGGCCTGTGCCAATAAAACAATGGCCAGCTTCTGATGAATTGTCACCTTGTGCTGGTGGGGCTCCAATTGGAGGCAGCGATTCAAGCAGACTTGGTGCTTGTTGAACCAATCAGATTGTGAGATTTCAGGATTTTTAGTGGAACCCAAACAAATTTCCCCTTTGGACTGTAACTGTTGGACTTCTAGCGCCGTAGATGTATGAAATATGTATGAAATGAAATATGTTTCTTTCCATTCTGTGCGTTATTGTTTTGTAAAATGTATTTTTATCCTAGAAAGTGTTCAGCTTCAGGACCGTGTGCAAGGTAACCTGACTGCTGAAAGTTAAAGTGCATGATGGGATTGGTTTTCAAATGGGTTTGACTGCTGCTGGGATTCTATAGCTAACTTGTAATTTGAGCACAATCGAGTTCTGCAGCTCTACTCCTGCAAGACAAAGGAGAAAACTCACATTTGTGTTTGATTTGTGAAGTGGAGAGGACATGAATTTGATTTATTTTGATTAGTATTTTTTTTTGTATGCATCCCTATGTCATCTTGCGTGTGTATTGGTACTAACATTACCCCAGCCACGCACTAGCATTCCTTTTAATCAGAACGTACCAACCGTTACATAACAACAATTACAACAATTTGAGTGTGAAACCTTCTTGGCTTGTATGCACTTTTGGATTGATATTAGCTTTTTGTTATTTCGAAATAATGACCCCCCCTCCCGATGACATAATTTATTAGGCCTGGGAAACGTCGCGCTTTTCCTCACGCCCGGTTTGATCGTGTGACCTAACACGGAGCAGTTGATTGGGCAGACTGACAGTGGGAGAGGCGGGATTCCTTTGTGTGTGTCACTGATGTGTTTTTTCTCTCTCTCGCAGAATCCATTGCGCGCTCCAGCAAGCTTCTGAGCTGGTGCCAGCGGCAGACGGAGGGCTACAGGAACGTGGGCGTGATCGACCTCACCATGTCCTGGAAGAGCGGCCTGGCACTGTGTGCCGTCATCCACCACTTCCGCCCCGACCTCATGTGAGTCACGACCCCATGACCCTGCGAACGCCACACCGCTGAGTGCAATGATTTCTGTCCTCCAGTGATCCTCCTGGTTCAATCTTCCCTTTGGCTTGGAATATATAATATATGCCATTTAGCAGACGCTTTTATCCAAAGCGACTTACAGTAGTGAACGCATACATTTTCAGTATATGTGGCCCCAGTGGGGATTGAACCCACGACCTAAGCGTTGCCAACGCTGTGCTCTACCAACTGAGCCACAGATCCAATTGTTGGATTCGTGCAGCTTGTCCTTAAAGTTTTGAATAGCGGGACCAGTGGAGGGATTCAACAAGAGTCTCTTGTAAATGAGTTCATTTAACAATGTTACGAATTCTGCTGTCCTCGAATTTTCGAGAAATGTTGATGAAGTCTGGGTTTTCCAACCCCCTGGTGGGCCGAGAGGGGAGGGGTTGAGTTGGGTCGTGACATGAAAGTAATGGAAAGTCTGTACTGTTTATGAAACAATTTCCACAGACATTCCCACCACACAAATGAAATATTGCTCCTGTTACATGCACCACACTAGGCACAGCACGCATGCAGTTGTTTTAATCTGTGTGGCTCAGTAGGTAGAGCATGGCACTGACAACGCTTGTGGGTTCAATTCCCATCGGGACTGGAAAATATATGCATTCACTACCGTCGCTTTGGATAAAAGCGTATGCTAAATGGCGTATGCTATGCTATGTTAATGTAATAAAAAAACAAAAAACATTTGAATTCCACATTTTAACATATGTCAGGCTACATTTTGATAAGGGGAAGGGGGGGTCACATTTTTCAGTAAGTGGGGCATGGGCTCAATTTTTGGGAGCCCCTGGATTAAGTAACAAAAAATGTTAAGGACTGAACCTCAATAGTTACTTAAACAAGGCCCCAAATGACCATGTGCGCCCAGGTGTCCTAAACAGGTGTGAGGGAGCTTGGCCAGTCTCTGTGTGTAAGGCCTGTACCCCATTATCCCTCACAGTGGCAGCGTTACTGCGGTATCCTCCCTGCGGGACGGCATGTGGGAATAGCAGGGCTTATTATTGCAGCACGTGTGTTGCGTGTTACTTATGCCCCCCATAAAGATGATGGGGCCAGTGACCGGAAAGTGAGCGTCCGTCCGTCATCTTCCTCCACACTACATAAACACAGATGATCATGCTTATTATGCATTGGGAACAACATTACGGCTGACCTTTTAAAAAAGGTCATGCTGATTTATTCATTTTCTTTCCCTGTAGTGGAGACGCGCGAGGCAGTGTGGTGAGAGTGTGCCTTACAGATACGCCTGCAGTGGCACATACCTGTGTAGCAAAGCGCTAACGGGGGCTAGTGACGGGCTTTCTGAGGTGAATAGGTGTCTGTGTGACAGACTGGAGGTGGTCAGTGGGTTCGGCGCACTTCGTTATTTGGGGTTTGTTTTCATGCTCTGTTTTCCTTCCCTGTTGCTGAATGCAGACTTGAGAGGGTGCTTCAGGGTTTTTACAGTCAAGAAAAATACCAAGTTATGTGACGCCCTAGAAAACAACAAAGAAGCTTTTTTATATAGTGCCTGAAAAAGAATGTCACTTTTTTTTGTTTTTATATAGCATGAAGTCGGCAACAAAGACAGACATTTCGGGGATCAGGCCCTCCTGACGCTCCTCAATTTTGTCCCCCCCCTCCCCACAGTGACTTTGACTCCCTGGAGGAGTGGGACGTCGAGAGGAACACGCAGCTGGGGTTCGACGTGGCCGAGCGAGAGTTCGGCATCTCCCCCATCATGACGGGAAAGGAGATGTCTTCCGTGGGAGAGCCTGACAAGCTGTCCATGGTCATGTACCTCAGCCAGTTCTACGAGATGTTCAAGGACACGGTGCCCCCTGGTGGTAAGTGATGGAATCACGCAACACAAGCTCGACCTGTGTGGACAGAGTGGGTGAATCCTGCCCATCTCAATCTCTGTGGCTCTGTCTTTCTCTAAATTCTCAGAACACCACAACCTGAGTCCTGAGGAAAAGGCCGCTTTGATTGCCAGCACCAAGTCTCCCATCTCCTTCCTCAGCAAGCTGGGGCAGAGCATCTCGCGCAAGCGCAACCCCAAGGTTCGAAGTTGCGCCGCGCGTGCTGCTGTGTTACTCGGCCCCTCGCAGGCTCCTGCGCCTGCAACATGCGGTAGCGCTGTTGAGCCAAGACAGGAAATGGGGGGAGGAGGATTGACGAATGAGAAGGTTTACCTGTTCCTCTCTTTCTTTCTCCCCCTCCCTCTCCCTTTCCATCTCCTGCAGGACAAGAAAGAGAAGGATGTCGATATTGTCGGGAAACGAAGAAAGACCAGCCAGGCAGGCCAGTCTGAAGACGTGAGTAGCTACCTGGGACAAGTGTTTGCTGAAGTCATTTGACAATGAGTTCTCAAACAGAGCTGTTCGGTCCCTCAAGGCTCTGTCCTCGGACCCATTCTGGAACACACAGCCACTCCATCACTCCCAGAGCCAGGACTGTGGCCAGTGCTGAGATGTCTCTCTTTAAAAAAAAATTGTTATGAATGTGTTTCTCCCAACCCCCCACACAGGAGGAGGTTCCACATGGTTGCCGTGACGACAGGCCCCAGCTGGATCGGAGGTCGGATGCAGCAGCGGTGGCAGGCGGAGGAGGAGGAGGAGGAGGGGGGAACCACAACAAAGTGAAGTCCATGGCCACCCAGCTACTGGCCAAGTTCGAGGAGAACGCTCCCGTCCAGTCCACAGGACTCAAGAGACAGGTACGCTGATGAAGCCCACCCCCTACACTTAATTATTTTGTACTCCTGGCTGACCTTTCACCTTTCACACACTGCAAACTGGACCCAGGAATTCACATATCCCCCACATCTGGATGTACAAACTGACTTCGATTTCGTTTTTTTTTTTTTTTTTTTTTTTTTTCACTGCGGTTCATTACTCTGCATAAAAAAAGCGCATTCCTATATGTAATATAATATAATATAATATAATATAATATAGTAAGTATGACAGTGTGAAGTAGCACTGTTAATGATGACCCCCCACGGGAGTAGAGTCAGGCTCTTGGCATGTTGAAAATGCGACGCTCCGTCACACTCATTGTTGGACTTTGTACCCAGAATGCAAATATTTACAGTGTGTGCACTGGGAGTGTTGCTGGTGGGGGGCCAGAATGCTGAGCCTGTTCTTCTGAGGAGCAAATGGGTTCACTGGCCCTGTGGGGTGGGGGGGACCCTGGGAGAGATGGGAATGTGAGGCAGGAACACAGGGACACAGAGCACTGATGCTGTGAGGGGGGGTAAACACTGAAGCTCTGTTTGTGCTGAAAGCCAAGCGGCCATATTTGAATATTATTATCATTATTATTGCTTTTGAAACGGGAACATAGTGTCTCCCTTCATCTGCCCTAAATCTTTCTTAATTAGTATGATTATGTAACCAGCCACATCATATACATATTACTACTGCAAGAAGGAGGTGGGGGAGGAGGAAGTGGTGGTGAAGCCTTCAGTGTAGAGCAGAACCTGCAGTCACGCAGGGGTTTTTGGGCCTCCGACGGACCCGTATTTCAGGCAGTCCTGCTGACAGTGCAGGAGTCCCCACAGGGCGATGTGTAACCGTAGCTCAGGGGTGACTAGGTTCGGTCCTGGAGATCTACTGGGTGTGCAGGCTTTTGTCCCAACCCAGCACTGTTTTCATTAATCCCTTCACTAACGCACCTGATTTCATCAACCCTTTCACTAACACACCTGATTTCATGAATCCCTTCACTAACACACCTGATTTCATGAATCCCTTCACTAACGCACCTGATTTCATGAATCCCTTCACTAACACACCTGATTTCATGAATGCCTTCACAAACACACCTACTTTCACTAATCAAGTGCTCATAAAGACAATGAATATTTGAATCACTTGTGTTACTGCTGGGCTGGAACAAAAGCCTGCATACCCAGTAGATCTCCAGGAGCGAATTTGGGCACCCCTGCCGTAGCATTCCCCCGTCTATATCCTAACCTTATCCATTATGAGCCGATAGGCAAAACTGTTCCTAGATCCTTTATACAAACGCACGGTCCTGGTTTGGCTGCGGGGGCTGCGCAGTCCGTCTGCGCATTAGCTGCGATGGCGCAGCTGAACGGAATGTAGAAGAAGAAGCGGTGGGCTCATTTGTGGAATTTGTGGACCACAGAAATATGTTAGCCAAACAAGGATGGCGAGGAATATGTTTCGCTTAACTTGCGCTAGAATACGTGGTGGAATGACCAACGGAGATAAAGGGGCCATCAGAGAGGATACGCACGCTGTTTCTAGAGAGATAAACCTGCTTATCTCTCTGCTAGTAGCATATAAGGGTTTACCATGCAGCTGAATGTGTGTGTGCTGCATTGCATTCAGCTTATTATCTGTGAAATGCTTCTGTCAAAACTTCTCACTGAAGCTTTGATTTGCTTCCTCTGGCTCTGCATAGTGTTCATTATTCATTGCTGTGATTTTTACATTTTTCATTTCCGCCTGCATGCTACCTCTCCCATCAATCATTTCTCTCTCTCTTCTCTCTCTTCCCTCTCTCTCTGCCCCTCTCCTCTGGCCACACGTGGGGGACCCGGGTTTTGCCCCTCCGTGTTTGCCCCTCTCTCTCTCTCGCCCCCACCCCACACTCCCCTGCGCCCGTCACAGGGAGCATCCATGCCTGATCTGGGCTCCCTGGCGCCCCTCTCTCTGCCCCCTGCCCCCCCGAAAGAGCCAGCCCGCCTGGCCCCCGTCCCGGCGTGGAGACAGGTAAAGAGTCCGGACGTCCCGCTGCCGTAGTGTCCGAACAACCCTCACATCTGTCTGCCCGTCTGTCTGTCTGTCTGTCTGTCTGTATTGCAGTGGGCAGGGCGGCTGAGCTGTGGTGCTGTGCAGGTTTTAGCTGCTTTGCCGTCGCACATTTATTTATTTTGTACAAACAAATGTCATAAATATTTGTTCGTTTACAAACTGAGCCCAAACACAGTGGTTGCCTGGCATTGTGCTAATGGTCGGCGTGTGAATGAGTGAGTGGACACTGAGGCTCGTTAGCGCGTCCTGCGGAGTGAGGCTGTGACGTCGCGTCGCACGCTGTCCCTCTCTCCTCCGCGTCGCGCTAACGCTATTGACGCTAACGCTATTGACACTAACGCTATTGACGCTAACGCTATTGACGCTAACGCTATTGACGCTAACGATTCTGCTAACACCCTTGCGGCGGGCCATCCCAGAGGCGCTCGCGGCTGCAGGAGCAGCTGAGCGTGCGCTACAAAGAGAGGGTGAAGTGCAACACGCTGCCCGGCGTGGGGGAGCAGGTAGGAGCCCTGTCCTGCCTCGACCTGCCTGAGGCTAGCTCACTTGCGCGCTAGCCCTGGCTCCAGGAATGCTTCATTGGAAAAAAATTATACGTTTTTTTGGGGGGGGGAAGCACTGATGCATATGTGGTTGGTATTGAATATACTGTATATTTATATAAAGGGGGGGGTACAGCTGAGAGCTGACAGCTTGGGGGCCCTCCTCACCCCCCCCCTGGAGCCAGGCCCGCTAGCAGTAGCTTCTAGAAGCACCTCCCATCCCTCCATAGACTGCTGAGCTCTGCCCCTCAAATCAGGTTAAAAGTGCCGTGTGTCAAACCTGGGGCAAGCGCTTTATCTGATATACTTTGACCCTTTAAACACCAGTACAGTTCCTGCAGATTGTTGACCATTTCAAAACGTTGCATGTAAAAATAAAACCTGTAACAAATTCTTCTTTAACGTGATTGTACGTTTTGGTTAGTAAGTAATGTTTAATTGGAAGTTCTCAAGGATCTGTTTCAAATTTTACTAGCATCTAAAGAGATTACTTAAATGCATGTGTGACCCAGGTCAGGCGCATGGTAGCCATTTGGGCCTTTGCCCCAACTTATATATATATATTTATGCATTAGGGTCTATTCTTCTGGTTACATTTGGCCTGTGACTATGTGACTATGAGCTCGGCGGGCCACAGATATCCAGTTGGGAAATTGTCTGGAGAGTTAGGTCACCGCAAAAAAATAAAACTACCTCCCAATAAATGGAAAGAAGGAATTATATAGATCATTCTTATATGGATAAATATCATAAACAAAGCGGTTTGGGGTCAGTGTCTTGTAGCTGTTCAACTCGTTTTGGGATTTGAATGGGGTACATCGTGTAGCATTAGATAAGCTGCGAACAACAGCGCATTGCTAATAGCGTTTCCCCCTTGTAGTGAGTCACAGAGGTCAGCTGGGAAAAATCTGATGTGCACTGTGAGTTTGTGTTACTCGGTATGGCACACCTGTTAATGACCGCACCTGTACTCTTCAGGTAAAATCAGCCTGTGTTTGTATCCCTTTACAAATCAAAGGCCAGTATTAGCATTAAGTTATCTGCCTGGAACCATACATTCAGGCGACTGTGGATGTATCTTTTAGTAATAATAATAATAATAGTAATAATAATATCTTTATTTGTATAGCACTTTTAAAGCATATACAGCACAAAGTGCTTTACAGACATAAAACATGTTTGTAAGAAGAGAGGGCAATTGTAAATACAATTGTAAACATAAATAAATAAAATAAAATAAATACATAAATAAATAAATAAATGAAAATATTATTTTTACATTTATTTTTACCTTTATTACACAGTAAAAGGTAAGAGCAAATAATTAAGCATTCATATAAGCAATCCTATAAAAATGAGGTTTAAGACATGCTTTAGAAGAGGACACTGACTCAGCAGATCGAACCATAGCAGGCCGGCTGAGAAGACACGATCACCTTCTGGAACAGCCAGCAGTGTCTGAACAGATGACCTAAGAAGCCTCGGTGGCTGGTAGGGAACTAGCAGTTCGGTAATGTATTCGGGCGCCAGGCCGTGCGTTTTAAGCTTTTAAAAGCGAGGGGGAAACTGTGTGTGAAAGCGAGGGTAGAGGAAGTGCATTAGCTGCACTCTGGCCCTTCGGGAGGTCCGTTTAAACAGGCCAGTCAGCACTTTCCACAGCTGAGAACATCCTCTCTCTCTAGGTGTGTCTTCTACTTCAGCTTTGTGATTTAGCACTTTGAGGGATTGCCTGCTTTTCTCCAAAACGCATTGCAGTCCCCTCCCCTCCCCCCCTCTTCCCTCCCTGTCCTCACAAAGCATCCAAAATGTTTTTGTGGTTTTAAGTGTGTGTGTGGGGGGGTTATTCTTCGTGTTGGTATTTTGATTATGTGCAACAGCAGTTCTCTCCCACGCGGTTAGCTGCTGCTGCTCCCTCTGTTTGTTTTTCTTTCCGGCGCGCACAGATTCTCCTCAGCACTTTCCCTGTGGTTTTGCTTTGTCTCGCTTTTCCACGCTCGTTCCGGGGTGGTCTGTGTGGCCTGTAGTCACTGTGGTATTAGCGTTAGCATTGGCTAGACTGTGAGTATCAGGAGTACAGCAGTGTAAATCTGTGGCATTAGTGTTAGCATTGGCTAGACTGTGAGAATCAGGAGTACAGCAGTGTAAATCTGTGGCATTAGTGTTAGCATTGGCTAGACTGTGAGTATCAGGAGTACAGCAGTGTAAATCTGTAGCATTAGCGTTAGCATTGGCTAGACTGTGAGTATCAGGGAGCACAGCAGTATAGATCAACAGTACAGGGTGTTTGTGTGAGACACAGTGTGTGTGTGTGTGTGTGTGTAGGCGTAGGTACAGTGTGTATTGTTGCCGTACAGGGTATGAATGCAAGTGACACTCAGTCTGTCCCCCTCTCCTATCTCTTAAGGCCAGAAGCGGTGCAGGCTCACGGTGCTGCCCAAAGAAAACCATTCTGCTGTCCTCCTCTTGCTCCACCTCCTCCTCACTCTCTCTCCACGCGCAGGTGACGCTCTGTGCCCCTCTCTCCACACACCCTTCACTCCTCCTCTTACCCCTCTCTCTCTCTCTGGTTCTCCTGCCTTGTGTTGTTTTCACTGTCCAATGTCCCTCACACACACAATGTCTCAGAAACAAGCACATAGCGGCCCCTCACCCTCTCTCTCTCTCTCCAGAGACTGCCTCAGCAGCCTGAATGTGTCTTCATCAGAGCACTGTTGATTTGTGGTCTTGTTCAGTGAACTCCACTCTCTGCAGAAACGATAGCGCCCTCTGCCTGTACAAACAGGATTTTCCAGAGTTTTTTTCTCCCTCCCATTCAACCCAGTGGTCTGAACACAATCCGTATATATCTAATATGGGATAGTAATTACATGCAAGACGTTGGAGGCCTTGTGTCCTGGTGATAGTGAAGCTCTTCTGTTCCTGAGAGCTGGCCCAGCTGTGGGACAGGGAATAGATGAGATGCTCTGATTGGTAGTGAGTGTCTGTGGGCATTGGGCCATTGTGACGTCATCAGGAATTCTGCCAGTGGAGAAGAATGGAGTGTTCCTTCCTGGAGACGACAGCCAATCAGATGCCCCAAAGAGAATAAAGACAAGACATTCCACTCCCCAGGAATGGAAGTCATGCTGCAAGTCTCCCCCGATCCATAAATCTGTGCACCGTGCTTTTCAACAGTGTAGGCCGCTTTACTGCACCGGTTCAGCTACCAGCCGGCGAAAATACCCAAACTTTCTGCTGCCATTAACTGTAGTAACAGGAGAGAACAGACATTTCGTTTTTCCTTTCAGAAAACAGAAGCCATAAGCATTTAAAAATATATATCTACATCATGTTTCATTGACATTATCATGTGTCGCTCTTTTCCGCAGTTTAACTTTTTTTTAAACCCAGCTAAAACACCAGATATACCTAGAATGTTGACCAGCAAGGTTATATCACTATATAACCACTTGGCAGCTGCTTCATGTGCATATTCGTTTGTAGGGATGTGGGGGGCAGGAAGTGGACCAGAGACATTACCTTGGAGACCGGTCAGGGTCAGAAAATGGTTCAAGGATTCATGCTCAGGGTTTAGTGTTTAAAGTTTATTTTCAGGCTTGAGGATTCAGGTTTCAGGGTTCATATTGTGGCCTGCTGGGTTTGCGGTTGACCTGTGTCCCTCTGCCCCACAGCGGCCCGACACAGAGGAGGTGGGGCTCATGGCTCAGAGAGGGGCGTCGGAGACAGACAGGGTAACCATGACTGGACTGGACTGTTGTGGTTGCTAGCCAGCTGCTTTGCCGATTAACACGAGAGAGCTTGTGAATGGATTAGGCCCGTGCCCCATGGGATTGTGGGAGAGTGGCCAGGGTCTGTGTGTGCGCAGTGGTGCTGACGTGTAGCTCCTCATTAAGGGAGGATGTTTGAGGCTGTAATTGACCATGCATGCTCCCTCTGTAGCGTCCTGCGCATGTCCCTGGGACGGGTTTGAGTTTCTGCACTGTGGGGGATCTGCAGGATCAGAGCTGCGCTCATGTCCGTGTTCTAATGGTTGACTGGATTATAAACCTCACAGGATGATAAGATTGGCGCCATCTGTTTCAAACTGACTTTGATGCCTCGGCATGTGCTGTAGGACTGCACCAATAACAACCGATGGGTCAGATGTGCTGCTGTCACAGACTAAAGTAGAACACAGAACAACAACAGCCCGAACAGAGCTGTCTGCCAGGAATCTGTTTCAATAGCATGCACTGTTTTGAGGAGCGTGCAGTTTATTTAAATGTATATACTGCATTTTAATGTATAGAGTGTGTGTGCGTGTGCATGTGTGTGCGTCTATGTGCATGCATGCATGTATGCGTGTGTGCGTGTGTGTGTGTGTGTGTGTGCGTGTGCGTGTGCGTGTGTGTGTGTGTGTGTGCTATGTGTGTGTGTGCTAGGCACATTATATACTGTGTTTTCTCTATATACTTCAAATAATGTGTGTGGGTGTGTATATATAAATATATATATACATATGATATGACGAAGAGCATAATATTATACTCTCATAAATAATATAGTATAATCAAACACAAATATGAACTTTCCCCTAAAAGGCAATTTGACTGCTGAAAAAAACTGAAATTCATAGCTGTTATAGACCCAATCGTGTAATAAACTCACACACACACAGTATCCAGTGAGGTAAAGGCCTCTCTGTGTCTGGGGCTGAGCTGGTGTCTCCCTGCAGGCTGAGGAGAGCCCACCTCCCAAGGACCCAGGGCCTGCACTGATGTGTAGCGTTCCGGAGAGAGCCACCCGCCTGGCCTCTCTGTTTAAAGAGAAGCCAGAGACGCCACAGGTGAACCCACCCACCTGCCCTGGGCTGCTCACGTGCCTGTTTGACCAGGAAGAACCTTGAATTATTATTATTACTACTACAAATATTACGACTAATATTGTTATTGTTTCATTATTATCACAAATTATTGTACATATTCCCTAAAAACAGCATTAAACAAACACACGCACCCAGGAAGATGTGGGATTCTACTCAGTCTTGTTAAAATTGTTGGAGTGCACGGCGCCGTTATCTCACGTAACAGTATGTCCAGTCCGTGGGGAGTTAACGCTCAATGAATGTTGGTCTTTAATAACAGCGGGCGCCATGTTTGTGTCCTGAAGCCGTAGCTCTCTCGGGTCTTGTGTTACTGACTGTCCTCTCTCTCCTCTCTCGTCCGGAAGCCTAAGAAAAAGCCGTCGCGCTTCTTTTTAGAGCAGTGGCACCTGGCCCGCGGTCTCCGTGCCAACAGGCCACTCCCCTCCCCCGACACTCTGCGCCAGGTAGCCCCGCCCACCCGCTGACCTCTCACCTTTCACCTCCACGTGTGGGGCTTCTAATGACGCTAAAGAACACCATCTCCCCTAACACGCATGCGCGAGGCGGACACAGGACCTTCCCGGCCTTGTGACCACATCGTTTGACCGTGTTGAAGATTGCTGAATTGCGTAACAGCCTGTACGATTGTTGTGTTTCATCGAAGCACTGCAGTGTTGCATGAACTCTGCCGGTCTGCCGATGCGTCTCGGTAGCACTGGGAGAATCGGTTGCGAAATTCCGCTAGGTGTGGCCCGTCGTCCCATTCTGGTCTGTTTTTATGGAAATCTTTTCCAGATGTTTACATTGGAACCAAGACGCAATTTTCATTGTAGTTCTGCTCTGTTTTCAACCACAGTGGTGTCACCACGGGCTGTCGCAAAACAACACTACAGCACATTGCCGTGCTTCGATTGGGTTATTGTGAATCCTCAGGGGGCTGGCGTGGTAACGCAGAGGTTGGGGGTTCGACTTCAGTAGAATATCTAGCGGTGTAAATACATTTTAAGCGGTCACACTGTCACTTGGATAAGTCACTCTGGAAAAGAGCGTCTGCTAAACGCTGAAAGGTGAAATGTAAGTTTGACTCCGGACTCTTCGTTTTGAACTTTGAACTTTGAACTTTGTGTGAACTTCTCATTCACTGCACTTCATTTCGAATTGGTGGCGCTCTGTGATTGGCGCTGAGCATGAACGAAGCGCCCCCGGTGCTAACGGGCGTGAGCCCCCGAGCCGCTGAGGGAATGGCGCGGCCGTCAGTCTGTCTGTTTGGCCTCATTGTGTTGCCGAACTGCAGGGCCGTGGCTCAGGGAAGTGAAGTTTTATGAAAGTGCCGATTCATTCGAGGTCTGTTGCTTGTTTTACTTTTTTACCCCCCCCTCATTCTCTTTTTCATTTGAGTGCATTTACTTTTAGCGTAGACCCCTGCAGGGATGGTGGCATGTGACTCTGTGTGTGCTGTAATCAGGGTCTGTAGCCCCTAAGACGGGCCCCTAACAAGCATACCAGGTGACGGTTTGAATATGTGGCAGTGGTTGTGAAACGTCCTGTAGAGCCTGCTGTGGCTTCTTCACGTGGTTATCGCTCAGGTACGCACTTTTTCACACAGGTATCCACACCTCCCCGGCTTGTGTTAACCTTAATGACATCTGCATCCATCGCCGCCGTGTTGCGTCTGCACAGTGTCACACCTGCTCAATAACAACACCCGCTTCACACAATCTGCTAGACACAATCATCGCCTGTCCGTTTGTCCTGCACGCCGTTCTCTTTCAGGTGTTCGCCGCGGACTTGAACTTTGAACATGTTTCCTCTTTAACTTCCTCTCTTCTTCTTTTCTCTCTGTCCTCTGTCCTCTGTCCTCCCCCTTCTGATATTGCTAGAGATATATTAAGATGTACACGGGGGGGGTGAGTTCATTGGCTGAGCAGATAGCCAATCAGCTTCAACCTCAGGCGGAACCCAAGCCCTTTCTTGACAAGAAACAATTGGTAAGAGTCTGACGGTGGCGTGGGCATGTAGACCTGAGAGTGAGACTGACCCTAGACTAACAGGGCCTAGGCGTTTGTGGAGAGCGGCCCGTGCCCTTTAGGTGAGACCTCCTGTGTGAGTAGAGGGAGACTCTAACTGTGTGTGCTGTCGAGTGCTTACACTGTCCCCACTGTTGTGATGTTTATGACCCTGCTTTGTGAGCCGGGTGTTTGGAGCCTGTTGTTATTTCAGTTCACGTGATGAAATGACCATAGTTCACCTAGTGGTTTGTGTGCATGTGTGTGCGAGTGTGTGTGTGTGTGTGTGTATGCGTGTGCATGTGTGTGTGTGTGTGTGTGTGTGTGCGTATGCGTGCATGCATGTGTGTGCGTGCATGTGTGTGTGTATGCGTGCGCGTGTGTGTGTGTGTATGTATGCGTGTGTGTGTTTGTGTGTGTATTTGTGTATGCGTGTGTGTGCATGTGTATGCGCGTGTGTGTGTGTGTGTGTGTGTGTGTGTGTGTGTGTGTGTGTGTGTGTGTGTGTGTGTGTGTGTGTGTGTATGTATGCGTGTGTGTGTGTGTGTGTGTGTGTGTGTGTGTGCATGTGTATGCGTGTGTGTGTGTGTGTGTGTGTGTGTGCGCACGCATTCATGCACACGTATTTTTCATGTACCTGTGTACAGTATGACAAGTCCAAGTGCAGGCTGTTTTCAAACCCGGTTGCCGTCAATCAGGATGCTGTCAATTACGTGCGTGCTGGGTCTCACTGAAGAGGCCGCTGTGGGTGATAAAGGAAGTCGTGGTTTTAGGGTCCACACCAAACACTTTAAAGCTTTGCCTCTCCTCTCTAATGGGACAGGCTCTTTTAGCCACCACACCCCCCCACTGTACACTCTCCACCCTGCTCAGAATGAGTGTGTGTGTGTGGGGGGGCAGTGTGTTATAAAGGTTTGGGAACTGGGCTTGTAACCTGGTTGCAGGTTTAAATCCCAGGTGGGGCACTTCGCTTCAGTAAAAATCCCGCTGTGTAAATGGACCGTGTGCGAGTCGTGTAAATCCCTGCGCATAAGGGCGTCCGTATAAAGACCCGAACGCAAACGTGAGTAAAGTCTGTGTCTGTCTGTCTGTCTGTCGTCTCCGCAGAGCTCCCTGCGGAAGGAGTTCCCCCAGAACATCGGGGGCAGCGACGTGTGCTTCTTCTGCCGGAAGCGTGTGTACGTGATGGAGCGCCTGAGCGCCGAGGGGAAGTTCTTCCACCGCAGCTGCTTCAAGTGCGACTACTGCGGCACCACGCTGCGCCTGTCCTCCTACGCCTTCGACGTGTGCGACGGTGAGCCGCGCCCCCCACGCGCCTCGCACAGGAAGCGTGCGCGCTTATGAAAACATTCCCCCTGTGACCTTTCCTCCTCCACCTGAGAACCCCCTATTACATTTCTGCTTATTACATTTTAATATGCTGTTCAGACCACTGAATGATACTAATAATGACACTGAGAGAAATAGAACGACATGCATGAAAGTAGGTTACTGTGGTTGAACTGTAATTAAAAATAAATGTAATTCATAATAAATAAATAAATGAATAATATATATATATATATATATATATATATATAATTACTGCAGTGATTCATATGTCTTAGCTGGCAACAAGTTATTTAACCCTAACTGATGCAGTGAGTAGCTTCTCAGTTCTTAAACAACCATGTCAGAAGACATATCCTGTGGTCGTGGAAAAGATGTTAATCTGTTTCAGAAGGCTCATATTATTGGCCTGCATCAAGCAAAGAAAACAACTAAGGAGATTGCTGAAACTACTAAAATTGGGTTAAGAACTGTCCAACGCATTATTAAAACCTGGAAGGATAGTGGTGAACCGTCATCTTCGAGGAAGAAATGTGGTCGAAAAGAAATCTTGAATGATCGTGATCGGCGATCACTTAAACGTTTGGTGAAATCATATCGTAAAAAATCAACAGTAGAACTCATGGCTATGTTTAATAGTGAAGGTAAGACCATTTCCACACGCACAATGCAAAGGGAACTCAAGGGATTGGGACTAAACAGCTGTGTAGCCTTAAGAAAACCACTTGTCAGTGAGGCTAATCGGAAAAAAAGGCTTCAATTTCCTAGGGAGCATAAAGATTGGACTCTGGAGCAATGGAAGAAGGTCATGTGGTCTGATGAGTCCAGATTTACCCTGTTCCAGAGTGATGGGCGCATCAGGGTAAGAAGAGAGGCGGATGAAGCACCCATCATGCCTAGTGCCTACCGTACAAGCCTGTGGGGGCAGTGTTATGATCTGGGGTTGCTGCAGTTGGTCAGGTCTAGGTTCAGCAACGTTATGTGCCCAAAGAATGAGGTCAGCTGACTACCTGAATATACTGAATGACCAGCTGTCCGACTCTCCCATCATCAATACAAGATCTTGGCGAAAAATTAATGCAACTCTGGACGGAAATACATGTTGTGACATTGCAGAAGCTTATCGAAACGATGCCACGGCGAATGCGTGCCATAATCAAAGCTCAAGGCGGTCCAACGAAATATTAGAGTGTGTGACTTTTAGAATTTATCTTTGCCGCTTTTCTTTGTCATCTCTGCTCCATGTCCCGAGGCTGTTGGAGCAACATGCCTGCGAAATATGAAATACAAATGGTTCGTTGTCCTTAATTATGGTAAATGTCATTTTTATAAAGTCGGTGTAAATAGGTAAGAGAAGCGCATACTCTTTTTGTTTGCAGGAGTCTGGTCCTCTAACGCAGGGTTGCTCAAATCGCGGTCCTCGTGGGCCGAGCGCTGCGGCGTGGCGTCTTGTGTCCGTGCTCGAGCGCGGTCGCCCTCTTCGCCCTCTGCTTGTTTTTCACACTCCTCAGATCTTAATGCGGCCGGGATTTTCTCAATCACATGATCCCTCCCGGCCGATCTGTAACAGCGCCGTTGGGGGGATTGTGAATGTTTATCTGTAGAAACTGCAGCCCGGGTTCGAGTTCACGAATAACCGTGACCTGGTGCTGAATGCCAAACAGACGCTGCCTTTGGA
The DNA here is from genome assembly GCA_029706075.1 of Aldrovandia affinis. Taxonomy (NCBI): domain Eukaryota; kingdom Metazoa; phylum Chordata; class Actinopteri; order Notacanthiformes; family Halosauridae; genus Aldrovandia; species Aldrovandia affinis. Next base: position 227,740 of record JAINUG010000150.1, read on the forward strand.
GGCGGCGATTTCATGTGTCACAAGAAGGCCTTAAGGGGATGCTGGGTGTTTCACCCGCGCGGTACGAGTTAACGGTCTCTGCCGCGTTCCCCTTCGGCGTCCCGTCCTGTCCGAGGACTCTACGTTTCTGAGGTCTCCTTTGTGTCCCGGGACAACTGCCGCATTGTTGCCGCCGACAGTGGCCATTTCTCTCTGAACTCCCCACCCGAAAAGGATATTTCCCAGATTGCCCACGGGGAAGAGGAGGGGGTGGGGTGAGAGTCCAAAGAGGGAACGCGAGAAATCGGACAGCGTTTGCACGTCTCAGTGCTTCTCTAAACACAAACGGCGCACGCACAAATCCAGCCAATGAGGAGGAGCCGTGTCGCACGTTTGAAACAAGTTTGAACTGGGCTTGCCTTCTCGCTCCCCATAAATACGGCGGTTCCGGCGCTCTCTGTCACACGCCGGCTTCTGTATGGAGGCTGGGTCTGGTCTCTGGGAGCGGGCCCGTGGGTGCCGTCGGTGAAGCAGTCCGCTCATTGTTCTCCCTCTGCTCTCCGGCAGGCAAGTTCTACTGCAAGCCGCACTACTGCTACCGGCTGTCCAGCCAGGCCCAGAGGAAGAGACCTGCCCCCAACGCCACGCCGCTGATCGCCAAGGTAACGACCTCCGTGCACGCGACCTCTCGCTGGGAGCGCCGGCGCGAATATTTCTACCACCCTTTGAAAGCTGGTTCTGTGATGCATTTTTACCTGTACTCACCTGTGCTTGTTTAGTCTTTGTGGAGAATGGATTAACACGGACAGTGACTTCCTCTTCCCCTTCCTTCCGGGGGTGTGTTAGTGACGTTCTTAGCGCTTCACGCACGTGGGAGACGGGACGTTTTAGTCTGATCCTCTGTGGCATACTGCGGTGATTGGTTTGACTGTAGTGTAGGTGGAATCTCAGTGCGTTGGGGGTGTGTAGACACGGGACACACTCTGCTGTTCGAGCACAGGAGACCCCCGGAGACGGTGGAGAAGTCTTGTTTCACTAAGAGCTTTAATCTAATGACCATCCCACTCAAGCACAAACATTCATGAAAGCCATTATATATGCAGAAGTACAGTCATTGTATTTGTCCACGTATTTCTTTGTCTTCTATGAAAGATGTGGTTTTGTAATGTTCCCCTCTCTGCTGTTAGTATGTACCGCATACTGCTTCCTGTGTTGTATTTTTCATTGCTACTATTGAGCTGTAGAAGTGTAAACAGAGGCTGTGTAAACCTGTTTAAATCCCCCTCCCCCCTCCCCAGGAGAAGCAGGCCCCCCTGCCTGCCCCCGTCGAGATGGACGGTCCGGGACGAGTGGCGGGCGCGGCGGCCCCCCCAGAGCTGCGGCCCTCAGGTACCCCCTTCCCCCCCCCGACGGCGGTCGGCCTCCTGCGCTGCCTCAGCGGCTCCATCCGCCGCGCGCTCTACTGGACCTGCCACCAGGTGGCGCACAACCCCTTAGATTCCCTGTTCCTGGGCCAGCTGGTCTGCTTCGGGGTCCCCTTCCTGTGCGCTCAGTGCTGGCTGCTGGGGCAGATCGCCAGGGAGAATTAGGGTCTGGAGGGTGGCTGCCACAAAATAGCCGAAAAGAAAGGGATTCCCAAACAGTGTAACTTTCTGCACTGGTTTCATCTAGATCTTGGTGTGTTTTGTCCTCTGCCTTGCAAACTACTTATCTCTGTAAAGAGGGCATGAGTGTGTGAGTGCATGCGTGTGTGTGTATGTGTGCGTGTGTGCGTGTGTGTGTGTGATTAGTTCTCTTTAGCATGTTTCCTTTCAATGTTTCCTAGTTTGCCTTTCAAACTAGTTGTCTCGGGAAAGAAGGCATGAGTGTGTGAGTGAGAGTGCATGTGTGCGTGTCTGTGTGTGTGTACATGTGTGAATGTGTATGTGTGTGCACGTGTGTGTGTGTGTGTGTGTGTGTGTGTGTGTGTGTGTGTGTGTGTGTGTGCATGCACGCACGTGCGTGCGTATGTGTGAATGTGCGCGCCTGTGTGTGAATGTGTGTGTGTGTGTGTGTGTGTGTGTGTGTGTGTGTGTGTGTGTGTGTGCATGTGTGTGTGCATTCATGCGTGTGTGTGCGTGTGTAAAAATCAAGCCTTTAGCCTCTTCCCGGCCTGCTGTAATGTAGTAAATCTCTGTGATCCTGCAATGTGTGTTGTGCATTTTATTTGTGGATGGATGCAACATTCTGTCATCTCTGACTGCCTCGGGAGCTAAAAGCTGCTCTGCTCCTTAAATCATGCTGGTTATAAGTTATTTGCCTGGAGCAGTGAAAGAGCAGAACACAGCAGATTGAGGTCACATAATGGTGCATCCCCGCCTCCCCCAAACCCCCCTGTTCCTTTTCTGTGAAAGGAAACCATCCAGGCAAAATCTGAGGGCTGCACTTCAGGATGTAACAGTCAGAGAGGCCCTTTCTACACGCACCAGTTTCAGCTTTAGTGTCCAGTGCTGTTCTGTGTCTAACTCCAGTCAGTGCCTAGCAAGAGAAGTTGTAGTACACACGTGCACAAGCTTAACGAGTGTAAAACTGTCAAGAGTCTCGGTTTTGCCTGGCTGTGCTTCCGAAAGTTAAATGTTGTAATTTGTAAATCTGTAGCAGCCTGTGACTGTCCTCTGTGAGCTTTACCTTTCCCTGTCCTATCAGCCGCTCCCTCTATAAGAGCTGGTGCCAGTATCAGGGCTCGTGATTGGCCATATACGAGTTTCACCTGCTCACTCTAACAACTGGTGCCTGCATCAGAGCTTGCGATTGGTCCAATGTGAGCTTGACCTCACCCCCACCTATCAGAGCATCTTTTGTTGCGCGCTGGTGCTTCTGGTGTTCCTGCTTCCCTCAGCTCTTCCCCACTAACCCAGTTGTCACTAACCACAGCATGCAGTGTCTGCCTCCGTATCTGGAAGGTTACAGGAGTAGCTTTGTAGGTATTCTCATTGCTAGAACTCAATAGGACAGAGGACTTGGTTGAAATTTGGGTTTAATCACGTCAGCTGAGCAAGGCAGAATTCAGATTAGGATATGCACAAATATCTCGCTGCTTATAACTATTTATCAGTTTTTTGAGTTACAGAAATGTACAGTAATATTTATCATTTAATAATTGTGGTTATTTTCAATTTGACCGGTTAGCAGTATTTTGTAATTCATGCTAATTAGTAGTAGCTTAGTACGAACATTAGTGCTAGTAATCATTGAACATCATGAACATTAGTGCTAGCCAAGTCATCTTAGGCATCAGTTATATTGAATAGTAACAAAAACATTGAAATAACATTTTTTTGCTATCGAAGCTTTGCTTAGAGGAACTGGCCAGTAGTAGTTTTTAGTTTAATCTATTTTCATGTGTTGAAAGTCAGGATTTGAATCTGTTCTGCAGTGGTGCATGGAATGCGTTAAATGCAGGACCGCATGCATGCCAGCCGTGCGCTCATTATGCACCCCGCATGTCCCCCTGCCACACCTCTGACCTCTGAGCTGTCACTCAAAGCAAAGCGCTTTCACGATCTTCACTCACACGAAGGCTTGCGTAGATTTAAATTCATTTGTCATTTAATGGACTGATATAATGTTACTGCAGAGATCTGAGTCCTCTGGAAACACCACCTCTTTGATAGCGTTTGCATTTTGTCTGGGTGCTTTCGATTTTTTTTCTCTCCCAAACCACTAATGGATTTCTCTGTCACTTTTTTCGTTGTGCACTTAAACTTGGCTTGGACGTTTTGCACTTTTAATAAAGGTTTGGTTTGGATTTGTTTTCAAAGAGTTGCTTCCTAGGATGGGATAAAGGCAAGGTGCCAAAGTGTGTCCTCATACTGTGTATAATTTTTTTTTGTGAAACGCTGACTTTGTGTGGCCGTTTGATTAAATACCTCATTAAATCCACGAGACACTACTGTGTGTTTTTTTTCTCCTTTTTTTTGATTACCATTTGATATTTTTCCTAGTTAAAATGATTAGTCAGTTGTAGATTTACTATGTGGAGAATACAGTGCAGGTACATTGCTCAGCTGTGAAATATCCTGTGACGCTGTAAAAACCTGCGGGAGATTGACAGTAACCACCGTACTTCGAAGTCAGACCTAAACTTAAAGGTGATGGGAACATCTCTCACCCAGGTCATTAATGGGTAATGGATGAGGTAAGCCCAAGGTGTTTGGTGAGTGGAGGTCCCAGGTCATTTCTGTTTGACGGCCCAGCAGTGGTGTATAAAAGCAACCACTCCCCCACCCCACCCTCCCCCCCTTCTCCTGCTTTCCCCGCTTCTCTTGGGATGAGGCTGAGCCTGAGTGTGTCTGTGTTTTGGCGCCCCCTAGCGGTGGAGGTGAACTGAGTGTGAGGGATGTTGTCGAGTCTCAGTGTGTCTGTGTTTTGGCACCCCCTAGCGGTGGAGGTGAACGGCTGCAGGGGATGCAGCTGAGCCTCAGTGTGTCTGTGTTTTGGCGCCCCCTAGTGGTGGAGGTGAACGGGCTGCAGGAGCCCAGCCTGGCGAAGCGGTTGCGTGGCACGCCGGAGCGCATCGAGCTGGAGAATTACCGCGTGTCGCTGCAGCGCGAGGAGGAGCTGGAGGAGGTGCCAGAGGAGACGCTGGCCGAGCACAACCTCAGCAGTGTGCTGGACAAGGCCACCGACGCCGACGACGGATCCAGGTCAGTCCTGAGGGTTTCATCTTATTTATTTATTTATTTTTAAAGAATTTGTTTCTGATTTTATCCCATTGTGAGGGGGTAGCTGGGCTTCAGGTGTGGTTCTCTGTGGCTCAGTTGGTAGAGCACAGCGTTGGCAAGGCTTAGGTTGTGGGTTCAATCCCCACTGGGGCCACATATACTGAAAAATGTATGCATTCACTACTGTAAGTCGCTTTGGATAAAAGCGTCTGCTAAATGGTGTATATATTATATTATATTATATTATATTCTATTAAGGCAGGTGTAAGTGGGCATGGAGCATGAGGGTGGATGTTTGTGTTGAGAGTGAGGGTGGATGTTTGGATAAAGGGCGTTAGCGGGTGAGGGTAAGGTGCGTAGCAGGTGTGACTGTTTGGGTAAGGTGCGTAGTGGGTGGGCGTGTGTCTGTTTAAGTGCGTAGCAGGTGCCGTTGTGTCTGGTTTAAGGGCGTAGTAGGTGGGGGTGTTTGGGTACAGGGCGTAGTGGGTGGGGGTGTGTCTGGTGTAAGGGCGTAGCCGGAGCTCGCTATGACGCGTGCGGCCGCTCCTCCACAGCAGCTCAGAGTCGGAGATGGAGGAGGAGGACGAGCATCGCCATGGCGCCACAGACCTCGGGGGTGTGGCCTGGAAGGAGGCGGGGCTTCATAACAAGCTGAGGAGAGAGAGCGAGACAGACGTGGAGAGAGAGGGCGGGGCCGAGGCCAATGTGAGGGGGGGCGAGGAGGAGGAGGAGGAGGCAGAAGAGGAGGAGGAGGAGGAGGAGGAGGAAGAGGAAGACAAGGATGAGGAAGAGGAAGGGTCCAGTGATGGTAAACACAGATTTCATTTCCGCTACACTGAGGCTGTCCTTCTCAATAGTAGATCTACACTAGACTGTGTGTGTAAACTGCCAATCAGAGTGATTCCGAATGTTGGGTTCTGTTTTTAAATTGATGCCTCGTCAAAGGAAATGAATGGCAGAGGCGGGTAGTGAAAGCTGTAGACGAGCTTTAAACCCTGTAAATGTTGGGTCCTTGATCTGAGAGGGTGGATAAACCGCTCTGCTGCCCCCTGCTGACTGGAGCTGTCACTACACAACCCTCCCTGACGTTTGGAGCCCGGAGCAATTCAGTGCTTTTCTTCATTCCTCTCATTTCCACCCGACTGTGTGTGTGTGTATCTTTGGGTGTTCATTCTGTGTCTCTGAATTTCAAATCCATATCACTGCTCTGTCATTATAAACACAGGGACTTCAGTAGAATAGGTTTGCATCTGACATATAAACATTATTAGGTTGTGCCCACATAATAAAGTACTTGATTTGTAGTTTCAAATCAAGGAAAGGAGTCATGTCAGTCATATATATATATATATGTATATACTGTATACTTATGTATGTATGTGTGCCTGTGTGTGTATATATATATATATATGTATATATATATATATATATATAGGTATGTGTGTGTGTGTGTGTGTGTTAGAGTTAGAGAGAAGAAGATAACAAATCTATGCTGGTAGACAGCGTTCACTGTTTTGTATTTCCCCATTGTATTTTATATGTTACTACTTAAATGTGGCCCTGTAACTTATGCTCCGCATTAGCATACCATTAGAATCCCTGGCATTGTAGCAGCTCTGTTGTCCCCCCTCTGTCTTTCCGCTCACTCTTCTCCTCTGTTCCCGTTGTCTTCTTCTGCTCATCCCTCTCTCCGCTGGGTCTGTGTTATTATTGGGGCTCTGTCTCCCCCTGCTGGCAGAGGGGGAGTATAACCCCTGGGAGAGGGAGCTCCAGTCAGGGGTGTGGCTTGAGAACCTCAGAGATGAAGAGGATACGGGTACATTCAAAGGTAGCCACACCTGCGGGTGCATTTTCTCCACCGTATAACTGCCTGTTGTGAAGGACCCCCCATGACTAAAGCACTCTTCTTTTCCATTTTGTTTTTCTTCTAATTAACCGCTGATTAGAAATTTCTGTGAACTTGGGTTTTCCTTTTGAAGGTTCCATGGTCTATTTTATCATTTATTTTTTCCTGTGTTTGTACAAATATAGTAGAATTCATAATATACAAGGGTAATGAGAATTTAAATTGTTGCTTTACAGTACTTTGAACCTCTAGTTACGATATATATTTGACCCCTCTGGCACTTGCCTCCCTTACTACTCTGGAGTTACGCTGAGTTTTCTCCAAGTTTACTCCTCCTGCTCCTGAGCTTGTCGCTGGCCGCAGTGGAAACCAGCCAATCATACAAAAGGAATAGCTCATGTGACGAGGAAGCAAAGTTCAGTCTATCTCCCTATCCTGTCCAGGATGGAGGAGAAACTGGTCCGTGTTGTGTGTGCATATCCTAGTGCCTCACTTATGAGGAGCACACGCATAAATTTCATCCTAACACGCACGTACCAGCAGGTTTATACATTTTGAGACATTTCCCAAGCAGCAGCAGCAGAGGAGGCACCAGAGAGCAGTACATTTGCGTTTGGTGTAAATCCAATTTTACACTACTAGAGAAGAATGGCATGAGAAGGTTTATTCTCTGAGCAGAGAAATTATGTGGCAGAATATTAATTAGTTGTTTTCCGGTAGTATCTGTGGGAAATCATGAAAAAAGTCTATAACTTCAGTCACACAGAGTATTCTTGCTGCTTGTCATAATGGCGTGGACCTCTATGACTGAGGTCACTTAGTAACAAGCTATTAACTGTTTTATGTGAAATCAGCACTAATCTACTAACCTTCCACAATATGCAGTCCACATCCACTCAAGCTGCTTGTTTTTAATGAGAACATTTTGACCTTTGACCTTTTGTTAAGATCACTGATGTTTGTTGATGGTGTGGACGGGTGTGATGTGAAATACGTTTTGGGGGGGCGGGGGGGTTAAGGGATTTACAGCATGCACCTCCCTTCCCTCTTCAGGAAAAAAAAGAGGGTGGAGATCGTTTTTTTGTTGTTGTTTTTTTCATCGATAAAGTCAGACCTTTTTTGACCTGCTCTCTACCGTTTTCTCTCGTCTGTTTTCTCGTTTTTATCTCTCTCTCTCTCTCTGTCTTTGTACACCTCTCCGGTTGGGTGGGATGCTGAACTCAACATGGCGATCTGGCTCTGTCTCTTTATCTGCTTGCAAAACACACAAAAAACAAACGCACAACACAAACACCACCGTCACCGTTACCACGACAATCCCCCCCGTCCCTCCCGATAACTCCACCCAGCCGGAAACCTGCACATCCAACAGGCTCTTCAACCCGTGGACCCCCTGGCCTCCCAACAGGACACGCCCGGGAGACGTGCCCAGTCTGAGGGGGACCAGGAGGGGGCCTCCACCTCCATGCCCTCCCGCTCCACAGGTAACCCACCTGGGCGAGGCGACCCTGGGGGGCGTGGCTCAGGGGACGGGCGGGTGGAGTCTGTGTGTCCCGGCCAGAACCGGCACTTCTGTGCCTCCTCACAAACGTCCCCGACTAACTTTTTGTCGTCTTTTGGTTGACACGTGTCATTCTGTGTCTGTCTGTCTGTCTGTGTCTGTGTGTGTGTGTGTGAGTGTGTGTATGTGTGTGACTCGTGTCCTTGCACAACTTATGTGGTGGGCAGGAAAGTGTCCATGAAGTAAACTTGTGACCATGAAGTCCAGTTTGGCGGTGACAGGGTTCTCTCTGTTAGAAGGTTCTCCCCGTTCATCCTGCTTAATTTCCTTTCTTTCACACGACTGCCTTTTATTTGTGTCCCATGTTTCTGTTCTTTCCCATGTTTTGATGTCCTTTGATGGGTGTAAACGTAGCACCTGCCCCTTCTTCAGACCGCCATGAGGCCGTCAGAGCCTGGCTGGAGAACGTGTCCGGAGGTAGCGCTGTGTGACCTGATGCTCTCTCTCTCTGTCTCTCTCTCTCTCTCTCTGTCCCTCTCTCTATCACTCTGTCTCTGTCTCTCCCTCTCTTCTCCCGGCTCAGAGCATGGAAGCGTCCACTTGCATGCTGCTCTGTCATGGCATCCAAATCACAGGAGAGACTTCTGTCCTGGGGTCAGACCAAGAGGTTCATTACATTACTTAATGTGAACACACACACACACACACACACACACATACTTGCACAATCACACACACCCACACATTCGCACGCACACACATACACACACACACGCATGCACACACACACTCTCTCAGACACAGACACACACACACTGAATATTGGTGAAATAGATAGATCTTTAAAAATTGTCCATAATTTGCAGGAATCTTACTGGTGTTTGAAGGCTTAGAGTATAATAACATTCTAATAACAATTTGACCCAGGTGTGGTGATAGATAGCATCCATTCACAGTTCATTTATACTTAATTTCCACAGACATGATAAGGATGTTTATCTTATTATCTTTGGTCTGACCCTGATAGTACCCTACCTGTTAACGCCCAGCTGTGCAGGGTTTGGGTGCAGGATCCTGATTGGGTCCTGATGTCACAGAGGTGGAGCTTCAAGCCATTGGCTAGCGTAACATTCTTCCTCTCACAGCCCGTATTCATAAAGCATCTCAGAGCAGGAGCGCTGATCTAGGACCAGGTTTCCCCCGTCCATATCCTAACCATATCCATAATGACCTAAAATGCCAAACTGATCCTAGATCAGCACTCTGAGATGCTTTATGAATACGGACTCCGTCAGTTGATGGTCCTGTATTCAGAGGGCCATCTACTGGCACAGCCTCCTTCTACCACATCTGTCCAAACCTTCTCTTGTGAGAGGCTCACTGTTTTAAGAAACGCTGTTTAAAAAATATATACATTTATATTATTTTGTCTCAGATTTTTCTCATTTTGGTAGCCAATTGTACCCTCTTTCTAGTTCAACTATCCCTCCCTCATACTACGAGCTCGCCGCCGCAACTCTGGGACCGGCAGTGACAAAGATGCCAAACCGCTCCTCTGAGACGTAACTCGCCAAGCCGTCGACTGTAACTCAGATACACACAGAGCCACTCTTACACGCGGCAAGCTCATGCCGGCTTCCCTCCCCCTGGGGCGGACAACCAATCACTGCCCCCGGACTGACGCCCGGCCAGGGACGGGCTGGCGCAGCCGGGGGATCAAACCCAGGCTGCAGTGGGCAACCTGCACCTTGAGCAAGTGCCTTTACCGATTGCGCCAGCCGGGGGCCCCTTGAAACGCTCTGTTTTAATGAATGAACAGTATAGTTAGTTTTGGCTGCCAGTGCATGGTTCACAGAGAACCCTGAAGAAATCCTTTTGCTTCCTTTTGTTTATACATTTTTCTTTTTCATTCATAAATACATGAGCAAAGCGACAATTACTTTCTCAGCTTGGACTCGAACGCTGTTCCGGAGAAGGAGGGGGTCTTGTGTTTAAACTTCTCTGGGTTTACCTAGATGGCTTAGTTCAAGCCTCATCCATTTGCATCTGCCAAAATGGATACGTGCATGTGTCTCTAACAACTAACATGGAAACCCACGTTGTTCTGCTGTCTGTCCGCTCAGAAGCCACCAGGCTTCTTCATGTGTGTGAAAGATTTGTGTACGTTGACTGCATCGATAGACAGACGTACAGCACTTACTATAGACCTTTCTGCACTTTCATATTATATTTATACTGTCAGTTTTGTGTTAGATCTCAGATGTCATACTTTTAGTTTTATTAAATGTTTGACATGGAACTCGTTCCTATAGCTTTTAAAATGAATCCCCAACCCCCTTTATTTATTTTATAACTTTCCCCAAAGGGTTTCATCCCACAATTCATATTTAGTTGATCATGATTAATCATTGTTAATGAGTGAGTAGTTAGTCTTTAGCAGGCCTCTTGACAAAGATTAACAGACAAAGTCAAGGAGTTCTGTACTCAGATCAGTGCCAGTGGCTGTTGCCGCGGTTACTGTGTGCCAAGCTCATTGGCTAGTGGGCTGGTGTGACCCCACCCCCTTTGCCCTCTGTCCCCAGAGCCCTGTGAGGAGGATGATGACCCGGAAGCAGAAGCAGGAAGTCCTGATGCAGAGCCCGGCACCGAGCTGGATGAAGGTGAGTCACTTTGTTGGGGCAACAGAGACAGTAGGGTGTGATACTATACTTGTGTCTTTCACAGAGACAGTAGGGTGTGACATACTTGTGTCTTTCACAGAGACAGTAGGGTGTGATATACTTGTGTCTTTTACAGAGACAGTAGGGTGTGATACTATACTTGTGTCTTTCACAGAGACAGTAGGGTGTGACATACTTGTGTCTTTCACAGAGGACATTCCCTCGGACGCCGAGGCAGAAGCGAGGCTGCAGCGGTTGGAATGCGGCGAGCCATTGGAGGACGGGGCAACAGTGGAGAGCCAGGATCGGGTGTCCAGCCTGGGTACGACTGCCCTTCCCTCACCTCTTCACTGAGGCCCCCTGTGGGCCATTTGGATGTCTGCGGCCTGGCTCACTGGCCAACATCCAATACAGATTTGAAATACTTAAATTCTTTAGATGCCGGTAAAATGTTAAATGTTTTCGACAAATCACGTTACTTGCCAAGGTGTACAATCACGTGAAGGAATAGTTTTGTTCAAAATATTGGTGAAAATAGATGTTTTTATTTTTTATTGTCAGAATTGTTACTGGTATCTAATGGGTTAAAGTTTTTGACCCAGGTCTGGTGGCTCACATGCGTGATTGATTCTGTCTGTCAGTTGAAACTTCCAATTAATTTGATTTCACCCCAAGCTTCAAGAGCGAATGCTTGATTCCTCCATAACACATTAGCAACAAAGATCAGTGACATAGCCTGTTTCAGCATCGATGCTAACTGTACTTGCTGCTTCTCTTTATTCTCTTCCCCTCCCAGCACAATCATCTGATAGAGATGATGCCATTCCCCCAGGCCCGGACGCCAGGGAGCCTGAGACTGAGGTATGTCCTGGGTGGCGCCCTTCACCTGAACCACCATGAGGCCTCACTAAGGAGTCACTGAATGGGGCTGGGAGTAAACTTCCTTCTGTTTGTGTTTCCAGGTTTGCAAACCTCCCCTGTCCCCTCTTCATTCTCCTGCTCCTGGTCCTCTCCCTTCCCTGGTGAAATCCGCTGACCCGCGCCCCTCCCCCGAGACGTCAGAGGCAGACAAAGCCGAACCGCAGAAGGCCTCTCGAACCCCAGACGCCAAGAGCCCCATTAGCCCTGCCCCCATGGCCCCGGCCCCCATCTGCTTACAGCCCCTCCCCCTGCCGGAGACGGTAAAGCCGGAATCACCCGTCAAAAGCCAGCCTTTCACCTGCACCACGGCCGCTAACCCCCTCTCCCCGATCTGCTCCCAGCCTCTGCCCTGCAAGGAGCTCGCCACGTCCCCCTGCTCCCCCTCAGACTCCCCGGTCCGGACCCAGCCTGTCCCGGCGGTCACCTCCACGCCGCTGGCCAATCCCACCTCGGAGAAGCCGGCGCCGGTCGCGTTATCGCCCGCGGGGACGCCGGTCAAACGCGCGGACATCATCGAGGAATTTTGGATGAAGAGCGCGGAGATCCGGAAAAGCCTGGGCCTGAACCCCCTGGAGAGGAGCAGCCGGGCCCCCGAGAGGAGCCCGAAGGCCCCCACGCCAGACTCCTCCTCCCCCCCCAAGTCGTACACCCCTGAGGACCTGTCGGAGGAGCTCCGGCCCCCCTTCGCCGGCCGCATGGTGATCCGGCGGCTGAACATCACCGTGGAGGGGCAGGTCATCTCCCCCGTCGACAAGGAGCTCAAGAGCAACGGCTCGGAGAAGCGGGACCTCAGCAGCAGCTCCGGGCTGGGCCTCAACGGCAGCGTGGCCACCAGCCAGACAGCGGCCAGCGAGAGCTTCAACAACTCCGACTCCGCAATGCTGACCCCGCCCTCCAGCCCGCCCCCTCCAGTGCCCGAGCAGGACTCCGCCCCTCTCAGGCAGAAGGGCCAGGCAGCCTGGAACAACGGCCCTGAGATCGCGCCCACGCCCCCACCTGTGGCAACGCCCACACCCGCACCTAAGGTGCCCGCTCCGGCACCGATCTCCGCGAGCACCCCGGAACACAAAACCGTCCCGTGCCCCGCCCCCGTGTCCGTGACGACCACCACCGCCGTCGTCATGCGGGAGTCGAGCAAGCCGCGTCGAGAGGAGGTGCGCAAGTCCTTCATCGAGTGCGTGGAGGAGATCCCCTTCGCGGACGACGTGGAGGACACCTACGACGAACGGACGCCCGACACCAGCATGCACGAGCGCTTCTACACCCCCCCCACCGGCAGGACCCCCAGAGACAAGCCCCCTCTCCATCTGGCTCTGGCCATGGAGAACGGCAAGCCCAACATCTCCGCCCGGCAACGGGGCGGCGGCGGAGGGGGCTCCGCGTTCTCCCCCGAGGCCAAGGGGGTGGCCGAGGAGCGCATGCGCACGCGGGAGAAGTCCGTCAAGAGCCAGGCCCTGAAGGATGCCATGGCCAAGCAGCTCAACGTGATGAATGAGTTGGAGTCCCCCAGGGGCAGCTCCCCCAGGGTGGCCTGGAACATCCCCGATCCGCCGGCGGGCAAAAGCAAGTCCCCGGCGCCGTCCGGCTCGCCCAAGACCTCGGCGGTGAAGGCCCTGGAGTCGCGGAAGCAAGCGGAGGCCCTGACGGAGAGGTTCTTCACCCCTCCGAGCGGCCGGAGCCTGGAGGGATCCTCGGCGGCGTCCTCGGAAAGCTCGGCGGGCGGCAAGAGCAAGAAGCGCAGCTCCCTCTTCTCGCCGCGCAAGAACAAGAAGGAGAAGAAGGCCAAGGGCGAGGCCCGCGGCCCGGAGGACCCGCCCAAGCACAGGTCCCTCTGGAAGGCCGTCTTCTCCGGCTACAAGAAGGACAAGAAGAAGAAGGAGGACAAGTCCCCGGCCAGCACGCCCTCCAGCGCCACCACGGCGGACTCAGGAAAGAGACGAGCCTCTCCCCTTGGGAGGGCATCAGGTGAGAGCCCCAAACCCATCCCAAAATTCATCCGTTTTATTTAGTTATTTGTTTGTTTATTTGTTAGGGATAAAAAGCATTGTTACAGTGTTCAAAAGAAAAATCCAGTGTCAGATTTCTCTGTTTCTCTGTGGCTCAGAAGGTGTTAAAAAGAAAATATACAGTGTTCAGATGTGGATAAAAACGTCTGCTAAATGGCATTTTATTAGCCACATGTGCTAATTTTCCAGCACCTGTCCCCAATAAACCATAGAAGAATAAGAGTATGTATCAAAAATATAAAGCAACAAAACACATGAGGAAAAAGTACATCAAGGGAATCACAATCAAGGGGCCTTAGCTGGAGAGCAGCAGATACTCTGGATCTTTCCAGAACTTCAGGTGCCTGAGACCCTCGGCGGACCCTTCTGTATTTTAACACACTGTTCCGGTATTAGTCTTTATGTTTTAGTGCCGCTTCGTGAGGGATTTATAATAGGAATGCTGTGTTGTGAGGTATTGCAGTGCAAACCTGTCTCTCCTCCGAGTCAGATCTCAACTTGCGGAGAAACCTGAGCTTCTCGGAGGATTCGGACCTGTCGTGTGACGATGTGCTGGAGAGGTCGTCCCAGAAGTCCAAGGCAGACGTAAGCGCCCCCTGTTTGTGCGGAGGTATCCCCTTCTCAGAAAGGGCTCTAATGGAGTCTTAATGAAAATATGTACCTCATGTCCTAGACATTTTAATCCCATCAGCAGCAGGGCAGCAGCAGGCGTTGGATCGTATGATTAGCAATCCTGATGTTTACAGTGATACCAATAATTTTCTAATGATACAGATGTGCCTATGGGTATTCGGAAAAATTACGCAGCCCCTTGCGAGAGCCACGTTTTGGATCGTTTATAAGTTTTTGAAATGATTTTGCGTTTGTAGCTTCGTCACACCATCTTTGACCTGGTGTCAGACCTGGGAAAGGACACGATAAAGGAGGAAGACGAGGTATTGCTGTAGGATGAAGGGTCTTGGGTGCAAGCCAGCAACAAATGCAGGATGCAGTGGGAGTGGGATTCATCTAGACCCATTTACCTGTGAGCATTTGCTCATGTATGACTAGGATGAAAAGGATTGGGTTGGATATATGAATATGTATTTCTGTCTCACTGCTACAGGCAGAGACGCCCATATGTCAGTGTTTTGGGAGGGTGGCTCCTTTATGTTCAGTATTTGTTACATGGTCATTGTGACTTTATATATTTTTTTTTACATGTACAGCATATGAAATTGCTTAAAGAATGTCATTGGGTCATAAAGTATGCAAGTAAACATTTATTCACTTAAAATATTGAATATATGTATATATATGCAAGAAAAATGTGTAAGTAGTGGGTTTGGCTTATGTAATGAGCTTCTCGAGGCTGCTCCTTTTGAAGAAACTGGAATCCCATTAGTTTTGCTCGTGAGCGTAATCACATTTCACACTGGGGTAATGCCGTGCGCAGGGGTGAGGTAGAAACATCCCAGTGGGAGATGAA
The DNA here is from genome assembly GCA_029706075.1 of Aldrovandia affinis. Taxonomy (NCBI): domain Eukaryota; kingdom Metazoa; phylum Chordata; class Actinopteri; order Notacanthiformes; family Halosauridae; genus Aldrovandia; species Aldrovandia affinis. The sequence goes on from JAINUG010000150.1 coordinate 242,824, forward strand.
GCTCACTCTCCCAGCCTCGCCTGCATTTGTTGCATCCCAGGCAGAGATTCAGACCCTTCTGTCCTCCTGTGCTGCTGTAGGTGTAGGGCAGCGTGGTGCAACTGGAGCCAGAGGAATGACTTTCATTTTGTGTCTTTAAAGTCTTCACAGGAATCTATGTGGAACAGCCTCCCTGTCACACCACATTACATTTACATTTGACATTTTGGGAATTCAGCAGAGTGCGTGTAAAATGGCAAGAATATCACAGCTAGGGCCAGAGGTCAGTAAAGCATTGATACAACAGACGCCATCGTAGACAGATTCGCACCGCACCCATAAAACAAGTTAGTACAGGCTTTTTATATATATATATTTACTATATTCAATACATTGGTGTTCAAATGTGAGATGGCCAATGTCCAATTGCCTTGAGAATGCTCAAATCGGCCACAATGTTTAGGGTCCCACTGGCCGGGAGTCCCTATTGACTGGTTGTCCGCCGCCGGGAGGGGGTTGGCTGGCATGAGCTTGCCGCACGGAAACACGTCTCTGTGTGTCCGGGCGACGAGTGATGGCTTGGTGGATTCCATCACGGAGGAGGCGGTTCAGTTTGCCTTTTTCACTGGCAGTCCAGGGGGCAAACACCTAGTACAAGGGAAAGGGAATAGCTGACTTAGATGAGGGTATAATTGGCCACCAAATTGGGTGGAAAATGGGAAAAATAAAATAATAATTAGGCTGAAATGTTGATGTTTAGAGAGAAAGTTGAGCGTGTGTAAAATAGAAGCAAAATGGATTTAAATTTATGTGCAAAATCCACACACATATCACACACACTCTGTGGCTCCCAGTAAGTTAAAATATAGAATCTCTCTCATGTTTAGATTGTTTGTCTTATAGAAAAGCGAGATAGTAGTTTTGTGCCGTGCTGTGGTTTGGCTGTAGATCTGTGTTCAGGCATTTAACATCCTCTGTAGTTCAGCGCCCTGGTAGATGTGTTGTGGCACAATCTATGGTCCTTTGGAGTCATTCTGAATGAAATCGTTTCCCTGTGCTTAGGGCTTGAGTATTATGTCTGTGTATTGTCCCTGACTGTTATGTTGACTATCAATCAGTGCCCTGATAACTTCCATCATTAATTGTACTGACATAGGCGTCCCTGTCTGATTTCTATGTTTCTTTCCTGGGATATTTGCACTGAGTGACTTGCATTATACTGGGATTTCTGTGTTGGCATTTGTCAGCTGTTCATCTTGGCATTCTAGTCAACAGCTTGGATGGAAAGACCCGTTTCTGGATTTAATAATCCAGAATAGTCCTGGTTTTAACAATTGATTGGCAGGGCCAAGTCGCTGGGCCATTTCGGACTATTTTGTCGTCTCCCATAATGGTCACGTTGGTTGTGTTTAGTGAGTGCGTTTAACACTGAGTACTTGCTTGACTGGGCCTGTAATTTTGAGCGAGACCTTCGTTTTAGGTTCATTGGTTGTAAATGTTCCATAACCTCATTTAATCTTACCATTTGTTTTGTGTTTTGTTTCCCCCTGTTTTTTGTTTGTTTGTTTGTTCATTTGTCTTTTTTTTTGTGTCTCTCAAGTCTGTTTATGTCCCACACGCATTGGCGTTCAAGAGAGCGTACGTCATAAAGGTAGTGTGTGTATTCCTTCCAGCTCAGCCATTCTTCAGCGCATGCAACACTGCACCAGCCTAACCACTTATGTCCGCTCAGCTGACGAGTTCGCCTTTTTAAAGTTCCGCTAACCTCCCTCTTCCAGTGCATGCCAAAGCCCCAGCACGGCGCCCTCTCTGTGGGGAGGTCATCTAATCTGACTTGATAAGGGTCAACAGAGATCTTGAGGACCAGGATGGCTCACACCGCCTAGCAGTCGTTATCCTCAGGCTCATGGCAGGGAGGCCTCGAATCTGTTTGTGGGATTACATCACAATTAGTTTCATTTTCATTCTGCAATTATTACTGTATCAATCAAGCCAAGTTGTTTAATATGACAAAGTGCCATTTTAGAGAAAATGTATTTTTATTTTTCCAGGGCACAGATTATTGCATTAATTCAGCTAACTATCCAAATCTGGCACTAAGCCTGTTAGTGAAACTGATTCGAGTTCTCACCCCACCGTTGCCAGTGGCGGAGGTAGCGACCACCGCAGAAGAAGTGAAGCATCTCGCTGTGAAAGAGTCTGTGCCAGGAGAGCTGTTGTCACACTCTCCCTCTCAGTCCCTGGCCGTCAGCTACCTGCGTCTTGGTCTCTCCCGGGCCAATCGGTTTGCAGATCCTCCTCAAACAGAGCTCTGATTGGTCCACGTGGACCTCTGACTCCTGCCTGCCTCACATTGTATCCCTGGACTCCTGCCTCTCTCTTTTAACACCTCTCCAGCTCTGAGTGGGGGCAAGGGACACCGCTGTGTTTCGGCAAATACTTTCTACCGTGCATAGCTATAATTTTAAGCTATCAAATTAAAATGATTATTATTGTTATAAGGTGTAAATCATGTTTTCTTTATTTGACCATGTAATGACATGCTTATTGCAGACTGAGTGCATGTCTCTGGAGTGAAGGACAGACTGTGCTTCAGTCAGTACTGTCCTCTGAGGCGTGAGAATGCAGAGTTTAAAGTGTACGAGTGGAATAATGGCTATTTAAAGCAGTCGACGTTCAGCCTTCTTCATTTAGTCCACATTGTGCTGCGTGCGCTCGTGCAGTCAGTGCAGAGGGACATCCAGCCGTTAGTGATTTCTGATGAACGCCACACTCACTTTTAGGTCACTGTTTAGAAATGTAACAAACATGCAAAGTGAGTCAGTGTGTGTGCTAGCTTTGTGCCTGTAGGGTGTGCCATGTGTTTGCTAGTACAGAGCTTGTAGGATTGTTCAGTGGATTAGATTACCCAGAAAACACCACTTCCTCCTGGCTAACCCCACCCCTTGTCCTGATCAGATGAGGCATCGTAATTCTGTCTCTAAAATACACTCTCTTCCTGAGTTATTGAACATTATGACTGTTCTGAAGAAATGCCTACACTGTACTTTTATTATTTTATTTTATTTATATTTTTTTCCCTCAAATCATAGCCTTTCATTTCAGTACTGTACAGGGTAACATGTTCAGTTTCTGGTGCCACTGTTTTGTTAAAGGAACAAGAGTGGCTCATTAATTAGTTGTTCATTCCCAATTCACTTTAAATGGATTTGTATGATAAAGAGACCAGACCTTCGCCGTATCCTGTCCTATTTTTTGTAACGCCATTTTTGGAGTGTGGTGTAGTGCTAGAATAAATGCTGTGATGTGACTTAGCCAGTCCAACGTGGGCCCTGATGTTCACAGCAGTGTTGGCCTCCATCTTCTGCTTCCTCCCTCCCTTCCTTCCTTACTTCCTACCTCTTTTTCTTTCCCGTTCCCTACCTCAGAGAAAAAAGGGGAGTGGAGGTGTGCTAGTCCTTTGCCATCCCTGTAAGTCCCCACGTCCTGCATTGGTGGTGGCGACAGTCTGATGTTTTTTTTGTAAAATGCTATTTCAGAAAGCTTACACAGAGGAGGAGCTGAACGCCAAGCTCACACGGAAAGTTCAGAAGGCTGCCCGGCGACAGGCCAAACAAGAGGAGCTCAAAAGACTGCACAGAGCCCAGGTGAGTGACCAATGGGAGAGGGGTTCTGTCACAGAGCCTGGGTGAGTGACCAATGGGAGAAGGGTTCTGTCACAGAGCCCGGCTGAGTGACCAATGGCAGAGGGGTATGGGCCCTGATCAAGGATCAGTTTGGCTCATAGTCAATAAGGCTTGGATGTGGTCCGGGGAAACTTGATTCTAGATCAGCGTTCTTACTCTGAGACGCTTTATGAATATGGGCTCTGATCCAGGATCAGTTTGGCCGTTTAGCTCATAATGGATAAGGTTAGGATATGGACAGGAGAAACCTGATCCTAGATCAGCACTCTTATGCGCACCGGCCCTGTTCTCCACCTCCTCAGATAATCCAGAGGCAACTGGAGCAGGTGGAGGAGAAGCAGCGTCAGCTGGAGGAGAGGGGTGTGGCCGTGGAGAAGGCACTCCGGGGCGAAGCAGGTACCTGTCACTCATCCTCTCTCACATGGCCCTGCCCAATGGGGGCGGGGTCAACACCCAATCGGGAAAGACTACCCACATGTGTGGCTTTCAGGATTGAAAATAAAAGACCTGTTCAGCTTAAGGTGGGAGAAAGAGTTTGGAGATGTGTATCACGCACGTAGGTTTGAACTCGCTCTTGTCTTGTAGCTTTGTCTCCACATCTTTGACCTGATTTGACCAGTCGGTCAAAAGGACAGCAGCAGCAGGGATAAAAAACGTGCTTTATACAGAAATGAGGGTTGAAAAGCCATGAGGGTTGACGCCATGCTTTGGATGTATTAAGAATCCCAGCGTAGACCTTATACGTCCCTCTGAAAATATCTGGTAATATAAGTGTAGGGTGAAAAGATATGGAGCGAACTACACATGATATATTTAAGGAAGTGTGTGTTTCTCACATACATACGTAGTTGAGCAAAGAGTTTTCATGGATTTTTGCAATGACTTGTAATCAGTAGAACCATTCTAGTCATGCTATTTTTATCTTGACACAGTTGGGCCAGTATTGTGGGACCCAGCAAATTCACTGATCACACCGATCTCATTAAGCTGATTGGATGTTGCTTCAGTGACACTGATACTAGCACCTTGATACTACAGCATTGCAGCGATGTTGTAGGCACTCTTATTTTCAGCTGGGCAGAATTAGCTAGCCCACAGGGGCTGTGGTGAGAGAGAACAACAGGGAAGTACAAATGTTAAACTGCAGAGTTAAATAACGATGAAACCGAATGCACAGGGACTGGTGGCTTCTGGGTAATGTAGTTGTAGTTTACAGCCCTGTTCCCTGTGTACACTCTTGTGCCTTAATGATGTAGCGCATATCCGCTATCCGCAGACTCCCGAACGCTATAGGACAAGGGGCTATCACAGACACTGTCCACTGCATCAAGAATGCGCAGCTTCAGAAAAGAGCAGACATGCGCTGTTGATTTGTGCAGTTTAATAGGTACCTAACAACACTCTCTGTAGGATTATTCATGTGCCTCAAATTTCATTTATCTCAGAACTTATGAGATATTAGTCAGTGGTTGGTTATTAATAAACAGGAATGTCTCTTGAAAAACTGCATCCAGGCACAAATGCATTGAAGTTTGGACATTATAGAGACATTATCATTATAATATATCTATGAATGCCTTATGCAATGTGATTTGGGCAAGATAGTCATCTAGAAATCATAGTATGGCTAAAACATATTTTTAGTGGTTCATTCTTTTTGTTGAGAAATCATTTTGACACTTTTGAAAGTGTGCCTGCAAAGGGAGTGTTCTTTTTCCTCTCTGTGTGTTATGGGAGTAAAGTGAAGCGCTGGACTTGCTGTCGAGAGGTAGTGCTATATACAGTATTACACACAGTATTATATATTCAGTATTGCAGTGCTATATACAGTATTATCTGACACCAACTGATTGCTTTTCGGCCCTTTATTAAACTCGTACGGTGTGGAAACGGTGGAAAATGTCTTCATTTATTGGCCTTTGTACTGCACAGTTTTTACCTGCTGATCCATGACCAAATTGTTTTTAGTAATATTTAATTTCCACAAATTCTTTTACACTTTTAACAGTCTTTTCTTTTTAAACCCATACCTTGCTGAATTCAGCATTCTCTCTAAGGCCAACATAATCAACTCTCGGTCCTACAGGCCGCAGTTTCTGATACCTGATATCACGTAGCTCACCTCTTAGACCAGTCCTGTGGACACCCCGTGTTTGCTGGTTTTTGTTCCAACCATAATTGCAACCTTTGAATTGTAACTAGCTGTTAATTGTTCTTAAATATATACTTTAAATTTCAATTTTCTATGTCAGAAATAGTTATGCACGCATGAATAATAAATGTCCCATATTCACATCCCAGAACTTAAAATTAGTCAGATCAACTAATGCTCTCGTTTTCTCTGCTATGGTGCTATATGACACATGATTGTTTTAGAAAAAGGTTACCTTTTTAATTGATTTGATTATAGACTGGCAGGTGAAATGCCAGTGGGGGCCCAGGTGTTGAAAGCGTGGACACCTGGTCACTGAAACTAAACCGTTTGTGGAAAATGAAGAGTTCAGTGACAGAGCAATTGGCAACGAGCCAAACCTGTATTGTGCTAAAAATAAATGTAAGGAAAAATTGAAGGTAGAACTTACACACATGTTTTCATCAGCCTTCATTGACCCAGAGATTGGCTGTAACAAAAACCAGCATACACAGCGGGTCCCCAGGACCGAGATGAATAACCACTGTCTAAAACAAAGGGGGCTTATACCAGTTAGTGACATCAGGTGTAGTCAGTGTTGGAACAAATACCTTCAGCCACTGCGTCCCTCAGGACCGAGAGTTGAGTGCATATGCTCTTAAGAATACCCTATTTAACCTCTTATTTATTCTTTTAAAGGATTGTATAAAGGCTCTTACATTAGTCCAAAACAGCATAAAAGAAGATCAGGTACTAAACCCGAAGTGCCATCTGTGGTGACACTGTGACCGTAACTCCATTCCCAACATTGTCACTGTCTCTCCATGTCTTCCTGTCTGCCCTCACTCCACTGCATGTCTGTCAGTCTGGAGTGCGCTCTAACACATAGATTTGTGTGTGCTGAAAACCTGGACCGGCTTCGTCCGGTGGGTCGGACCGGCGACGAGTCACACACAGTGTACGTCCAGATCTGTACAAGAAAACGCCTGGGGCGTTTGCCTTTATTTTATCTTTGCGTACAAATTGAATCAGGACACTCTTCAAGATGGCACACAGAAAGCGTGCCTGTCAAATCTTCCCGAAAGGAAGCTCTGGAATGGAGTGAGTTACCATGGTCACACTGAGCCTTTGGCCTTTCTCTGCCCAGGCCTACCATTCCCTTTACCGTGTTTGTGCATAGCATATCCACATTCTGTCCTCCATACGAGAGAACGCACACTTTGCACTGCACAGTATTCAGATCAGTATCCAGTGGCAGCAGTTTAAAGGGCATTATTATGTGTTATTATAAGCGCAAACGGCCCAAACTTCACCAGCAGTCCAGGGCCAGTTAGTGTAACTCAGTAGGTAGAGCATGGCATTGACAACGCTTAAGTTGTGGGTTCGATTTGCAATGGGACCACGTATACCGTAAACATGTATGCATACACTACTGTATGTCACTCTGGATAAAAGCATCTACTAAGTGGCACATCTTATATGTTATTATGTGTTAGTAGTGTGAGGTGCTGCTGTGTAACTGCGGCGTGCAAACTGCAGAATTAGCCGCACACAGACAGCGCAGCAAATCTATGTGCTCATACCGCGTCACCACTGGAGATGCCATCAACGTGCAGCGTGTGTAATACTGCCTATGCTTTGTGTTGACCATGGGTGTGTGTCCTCTATTTTTGTGTTTTATTTTTGTACAGCATTTTGGTGTGTGTGTGTGTGTGTGTGTGTGAGAGTTTGCAAACTGTATTTTTGTGTGGGGTTTTTATTGTACAATATATCGGTGTGTCTGTGTCGGTATGTGTGTGTGTGTGTGTATGTGTGTATGTGAAAGTTTGCAAACTGTATTTTGTGTGGGGTTTTTATTGTACAATATATCGGTGTGTGTGTGTGTGTGCGTGTGTGCTTGTCCGTGTGTGTGCGCTCGTGTGTGTTTAATGGCATGCTTGACTTTTTGCAAATGATTGTACCCAGCCAGGGCTGTGTGCAGTAACTCTGTTTAATATATCCTTATTGTAGACTATTGGGGAGAGTCTAATTACAGTGAAATCCTGGACTTGCATCTGGGCGGTATGTATTTCAAGCCTGTTGCTCCGAACTAACTAACAACTAATCCCCATACCCCCTCCCCCCCACCACACCTCCCTTGCCCCCCCCCCCCCCACCCCACCCTATACAACCTGTGCTTCCTGTTCTTCCTTTACTGATTTTACCCTGCTAGGACACCGGTCCCCCTATCCTTTCCAGTTCTGTCAGCACCTCTCTGTCCTAGGCCCATAGCCGGCCCTGTTACAGGAGGGTTTGCTGAAACTTCTGATCCTGAATTTATTATGAACCTTTATTTTGGGGTTTTTGGGTTTTGAAATTTGCCTGCAGTACATCAACATGTTTTTGCCACTCTTACGTCTTGCATAAATATTGGGGTGGCAGGTAATGCTGTCTACCAGGTCACGGTTTTACCCTGTACCTATGCGGCACCGAGAGTATGATTCTGCATAGGTACATTTTGTTCTATAGATTGTTTCTGTACAAACTATGGTAATATTTGCCCCTCGGGCATTATGATTTATGATTTTTTAAATATTTTTGAAACGTGCAATGGCACAGAAGTTAATATGAAGCATGCGTAAGTTGCACACTTCTCTCTTGAGTCAGAAATCAATTTTTCTTGAGCCAGATATATTTGCAGCTGCGTTATGTGTGATAAGTGGAGTGGAGCTGGAAAGTGGGGCGCAGCCCTTACTGAACCCTTACTGAATTGCTCCCTATTACACCCACCCCCTTCCCCCCCCTTAGCTGTCTGCTGTATGGTGTCTCCTCTAACTCCAGCACTGACTCCTAATCTTCCCATACCCGCTCAGTTGCATTTAAACCCGTGTCTGCGTTTGGGTCATGGGGCTCACTGCCCCACCCCCTTTTAGATGTACTTTTTGGGGGGGATTGTGACCATTTGTGGCCTGGGCCCACTCTTGTTCAAAGTGTTTGTATGTGTGTGTGTGTGTGTGTGTGTGTGTGTGTGTGTGTGTGTGTGTGTGCGCGCGCGCTTGTGTGTCTGTCTGTGTGTCTGTGTGCTTGTGTGTCCCTTCCCCACAGTGTCTCCATGGCACGATTGGGGGTCAATTCAATTTCAATTCAGGAAATTCATTGTTGAAATTCAATGTATGAATTGGGAAAAAAATGGCCATGATAATGTTCTATGAGGGGTTTTTTTCAATTGATTTAATTGAATTTAAATAAATGTCCTCTATTGAAATGAAATTGACCACAACCCTGCACTATTGGTGACCAATAGCATCTCGGAGTGGATGTGATGTCACGCGTTTGTCGCCCGTGCTGTCCAGCCGTGTCATGTGCTTCCCTGTCATCAGACGGGCGGTCGAGCCGAATGCTGACCGCCATGTTTTTGAGGTGAACCGTAGATGGACACGGTCAGTGTTATACATGCAGGTATGCACTGTGTGTCATGGTCATTTCCAGCTTGTATATACAGGTAACTGCCAAATTTCAGGCAACACTTTGGTAACCGGGTGGGGGGCACTCAAACAGCCTCTTATTAGAAAGGGGAGGGCTGGGCCTATCCGCTGGTACAGGCTGTGGCACCCGCCGACGGACACGCACTGTACTGCCCCCTTTTAACTGATCCCTCATTTACTCAAGTGTCACCATTTTGGTAGTTACCTGTATGTATGTGGTCCTGTGTAATAAGTAAATACAACAGTCTTACTACCCACAGACTCCAGAAGATCAGTCTTAATTAGCCATCAGGGTAATGAATGAGAGATTTTGAAAAATGCTAAATATAAATATAATTTGACTTCAGTCCTGGAGGGCCGCAGTGTCTGCAGGTTTAACTCCAGTGCTGGAGGGCCGCAGTGTCTGCAGGTTTAACTCCAGTGCTGGAGGGCCACAGTGTCTGCAGGTTTAACTCCAGTGCTGGAGGTTTCACTCTAGTCCTGGAGGGCGCAGGTTTAACTCTGCTGGAGGGCCGCAGGTTTAACTCCAGTGCTGGAGGGCCACGTCTGCAGGTTTAACTCCAGTGCTGGAGGGCTCACCAGTGCTGGAGGGCCACAGTGTCTGCAGGTTTAACTCCAGTGCTGGAAGGCTGCAGGTTTAACTCCAGTGGATATTGAAACTATGGTCAATGGCTCATCAGAGTCCCATCTTGAAGGAGGCTGTTCACCCGCTCACGTCACTGCTGGTTCCTGGGTAGTGGCTGGTCCCCCCCCTTGCATGCGGAGGGTTCCGGGGGGGTATAAATAAAGTATAAAAAAACAAAAGTGCACTCAGTGGCCACTTTTAGGTACACCTTTCTAGTACTGGGTAGGACCCCCCTTTGCCCCCAGAACAGCCTGAATTCTTCGTGGCATGGATTAAACAAGGTGCTGGAAACATTCTTTAGAGATTCCAGTCCATGTTGACATGATAGCATCACGCCGTTGCTGCAGATTTGTCAGCTGAACATTCATGTTGTGAGTCTCCCATTCCACCACATCCCAAAGGTGCTCTATTGGACTGAGATCTGGTGACTGTGGAGGCCAATGGAGTACACTGAACTCATTGTCATGTTCATGGAACCAGCTTGAGATGAGATGTGCTTTGTGACATGACGCATTATCCTTCTGGAAATAGCCATTAGAAGATGGGTAGACTGTGGCCATAAAGGGATGCAAATGGTCAGCAACAAGACTCAGGTAGGCTGATGCTTTAAATGATGCTCAATTGGTATTAAGGGGCCTAATGTGTGCCAAGAAAACATTCTGCACACCATTACAACACCACCATCAGCCTGAACAGTTGACACAAGGCAGGGTGGATGCATGGATTCATGTTGTTTACGCCTAATTCTGTCCATGTTTTTGGTTTTTTGCGCCATTCTCTGTAAACTCTAGAGACTGTTGTGCGTGAAAATCCCATGAGATCAGCATTTTCTGAGATATTCACACCACCCCATCTGGCACCAACAATCATTCCACGGTCAAAGTCAGTTAGATCAAATTTCTTCCCCATTCAGATTTTTGGTCTGAATAGCAACTGATCCTCTTGATCATGTCTGCATGCTTTTATGCATTGAGTCGCTGCCACATGATTGGCTGATTAGATAATTGCATTAACTAGCAGGTGTACAGGTGTGCCTAATAAAGTGGCCACTGATTGTGTGTATATATATATATATATATATAGTGAGGACCCCTTTTAATGAGCTAGCTCGCTAATTATTGATATTGTTAATGAGCTAAGAAGCTTGCTCACAAGTTCGCTTGCAAGTCAAAAGCAATAGCCAGCCAAAACTGATATTTCTGTGTTGAAAAGTAGACTGGCCAGGCAGTTCATTATCAGTTCCATAAACATGCTATGCAGCAACTGCTCTGCAGGTGAAATTGTAGGGACCAAATGGTTGGTTATTGACATTATGCCACCTTCAGAATGTAGTTATCTTCTCAGGGTATTGTGAGCAAAAGCCATAAAAGTGTTCATCTCGTTATGTGATATCCCCTAAATGGGATTGAGTGCCTCACGCCTGCTAAAGTGTTCACCCAACAGCAGATAAAAACGATTAAATCTGACCAATTTGTTTTGGAAAAAGTCAATGTTGCGTATTGCGTATGAAATTTCCCTTCTGTTGTTCGGTCAAAACCAATTTTTGCTCTTCCAGAGAGCGATATTTTGCCGCCCTCATTTGGTCGTAACCTCAGAATACGGTCGAGGCATGGTCCGCTTTTGAAGCCTGTGGACATCTGTAACGACACACATTGGCGTTCGGGTCACAGTGGCTACGGTCGCTCCATCACACAGCTCTTTTAGCTCCACACAGCTCGGTTGGGGCCTGCCGCAGGATGTTGCGTCTCCCACACCCTTACTCTGTGATAGTCCCTTGTAGTGATTACCCAGCATTCCACTCTCCCAGCTCTTTCACTTAGGCCGCAGAACATGTTGTCTGTTTCCTGTCTTGTATCAGTGTTGTTGCACACCTCTCTTTTCAGAAAACCTCCTGCTCCTCTTCACTCCTCCTGTCACGGTTATTTTTGGTTCTTCCCCCTCCTTCTACCCGCCATCCCTCACCCCCAGGGGTGTTGAAGATCGTTCTATCTATTTACTTACTTACTTGTTTGTTTAGTCACGCTATGGTTAGAGTTTTTATAAGCATACATTTGCATTACTCCCATGTACTATAATATGAATCATATGTGCGTAAATGTACATTTTCATTAGCGACCTTTCCGGTCCTGTTTTTTTATGGCCTTTTGAGGGAAATAGGCCCCTCGTTACCTGTTTCCTGAGTTTATTCAAAGTGCTAGTTTACAAATCAGACCCTATCGGCGCTCGAGGCAGCAGCAGAGAGGACTGCCTGAGCAAGGTGGTTACGTTTCGGGGGCGGCGCCCCCTCCACCCGCTGTTTAATCTAAGGAGCATTGTCCAAGTGTGGAAGGGCCTGCCTCGTAACGCATCTTTTTAAGCGTGATTATTTTAAACTGCATAAAGAAGGTTGTTTTGTAAGAGAGCTATGAGAGAAAGTCATCTCTGGCCCCCTGGCTGGCCCATGCTGTAAAGGAGGGAATCGACTCCTCACACACTCAGAGATGGATGATGAATATCTGATGAATAGAAGTAAAGTATGGGGGCCTCCGATAGCGTAGCGGTCTAACGCACCCGTATTGGCTGGTCCTTTACCAGTGTGAGCTGCCTACCACGGTTGCGGTTCGAAACCCAACTGTACCAGATCGGCCCTGGTGGTGGGGAGCCCCGATCGGGGGCGGCATTTGGCTATCTGCCCCAGGGGAAGGGGGGAGGGTGAGTCGGCACAAATTTGCTGAGAAGCACGTAAGACTCCAGAACGTGGGTGGGCGAATTCCGTCTCGAAGGGGCGGAGTTCGCTGCCCTCAGAGAATTAGCTTGCCGAGCGGTGAAGTCGTGTGGGGAGGGTAAATCAAAATAAATAGAGGGTTTTTTAAAGTAAAGTACACCTTTTTTTCTGTCCCTCTTCTCAATCCCTTTGTATTTTTGCACACCTCTTTTTCTCCCCTCTGAAGCCGCACAGCAGTCCGTCCATCCTCCTCTCCTCCAGCTGGCCGGATTTCCCTCCTTTAGTATTCTCTCTGTTTGATTTTCTCCTCCCCTTCTCTCTTTCTTCCACCTCCTCCTCCCCCTCTCCCTCACCTCTCTTCCTCCCCTCACTCTGTGTCCTTCACGCACACACACACACCCTTTCTCTGTGTCTGTGGCTCCTCCTTTCTCCTCTCCTCTCTCCATCACTTCTTCACGCTCCTCCCCCCCCCCCTATGTTGTGGAAGTTGAGCCCAATGTCGGAACCCCCCGCCGAAGACCTATGTCCTTCTGCCCGTGCTGTTCGCCTGAAGGTAATGTAACCTCGTCTCATCCCGCCATGGGCAGCAGCAGCGGGGGTTACCACGGCAACCAACTAAAGCCTGCCCGCCCCCCAGCCCTGACAACCCCCTGGGCTCCTCCCCCTTCTCTCACTCTCTCTCTGCGTGTGGCATGACTCAGTAGATTCCCCCAGGAAGAGTGACAGTCCTGCAGAATTCACATGGCACATCACACGGCACAAAACAAATAATAATAATGTGCATTTATCCGACTCACACCACTCACACACAGTGGGACCAATTTAGGAAGCTGCTGGGGCTCGTTGGGCCGCATTCGTGTGAGCTTGCTTTCTGGATCTCAAGCTTCTTTAAAAAAATTATAATAATAATAATTCAGAACATGTAAAGAAACCCACAGGCATCCAGTCAGAACATAAGAAAGACTAATGAGACCCTATCCACACAGGCCCCTGACACGCTCAAAGGTGTTGCCAGTGTAGCGCTTAGCATGCAGGCCACGGTGTGGAGCCCTTTTTCTGTATTTCAGAGAAGGGCAGAGGGTGGCGTTAAGTTTCCAGGACACCAAGTAGTGAGTGCTAATAAGGCCCATGTGACCACCATTTTGACATGCACCTGTGTGAACCGCCCTTTCTTACTGTGCCTCGCTTAAAAGGACTGCTGGCTTTCAGTATACATGTGGCTACCTAGAAATGGCGTATATTTCAGCCTCCTGCTGGGTGAAATTGTGAATCGCATACTTGTAGTTAATTCACACATTTGAATGAAAACATGCACATTGCCTAAATTAACATAATGAAATACCTGTAAAGTGTATTTGAATAGCCGTTTTTAGAGTATTAAAGGTAGCTACATCGCAGGGGGGGGGGAAACTACTGGAATACCTGGTTGAAGTGTGGGTTTCATTAACAGCACGGCCCGTGTTGGAGAATAACGTGAGCTCAGCTGCACCGACTCTGTTTTGGCCCATGTTTGCCAGCAGAAAGCAGAAGTGGGCTCCTGTTTGGTGTGTAAGCATGCATCGAGTGCCATTTTGTGAACACAATGCCAGGGTGCTCTGGACGCGTGTGGTCTGGGCTGAAGTTGTGCGGTAGATGTGCTGCTGGAAGAGCGTCGTCGCTGTGATGTCCGAGTCCTCCCCATGTTTTGTTAGCTCACACCGGAGGAGGCGCGAGAACCCGGGGGAGCTGAACAGTGTCATTTCTGTGTCCTGTGGTCCACCGTCTCTCTCAACGTCTGTCTGCGTCGACCGCGCCTCGGAAATGTGCATTAATAGACGTAGAGCGTCGTGTTTTTTTCTCCCCTGTGTGTTTTGTGAGCTGCTTGTCTGCCGTGTGTGCTAACTGTGTCTCTCTTTTCTGTGTTTCCGGGGGGTCGCGGGGTCACTGGGTCACCGGGGGTCAGGGGTTGGAAGGGGACCAGGACAGTGCTGGATAAGTTAGTGGAATGATCTGAACCCCTGGCTTTTCTGTGCTCTAAGGAACTGTTGCTTTTGCCCCCCTCTTTCCCACCCTCCAACCAACCCCCCTACCGCCCCTCCGCCCTTCCCTCCCTGTCTGTAAACAGCGAGAGCCAGGCCCCGAGAGCACAACCATTCGATTTACGTGTGTACTGTGTTTTTCCTTTTCGTTTTGCAAGAGCCTCCACTCCTCCAGCTAAGTACGTTGCGTTGCATCCCTCGCGTTCTCTCAGCCCGGCGTCTCATTGAAAACGCTTGGCTCCGATTGGGGGGGGTCTCCACAGGCGTACGGGACGGGTAGCGGACTCCACCCCCCCTGCCCCTCCCCTGGCCCGCCCCCGACCCCCCCTGGATGAAACAGCATGGGCGGTGTACGCAGACCGTGACCCTGATTGCCGACTGCACCGCATGGTCACGTGTTCACAGCTGCATGCCACCAGAGGGCTTCTTCTTTCCTCCGTACAGAATTTGAGCCCCCGGTCCCGATGTCTCAGTGGACACAAATATTTGTATCGCACCCAAATTGCTCTTAAGATGCTGTGATGTGGAGGCGGTTGCCATGGATCCCTGGTAACTGGCATGGTAACGAAGGTTGGTGTGTAAGGGGGGATGTGGCCCGCTGCCCTGAAAAGAGCCGGAGACCCCCTCAAAGTCAAGATCGAGCGGCGATGCCAGTGTTTGCCGTGCATTCAGAAAGCGGCATTGAAATCGATCTGCACATCCACCCCACCCCCCCCATCGCTGGTTTGTGGTTCCTCCCATCTCGCAGTAAGGACATCCTCTGCTTGTTCACAGGTGTTGCACAGGTGTGCACTGATCTACCTGTGGGCTCATCGATCACAATTTTGATGTATCTGTGTAACTGGGTTGGGGGGTTCATTCCATTCAATTAACAATTCTGGAAATTAATTTAAGTTCCGTTTTTGTATTGAAAATTGGCCATAACATTCTCGGCATATTTTTTCAGTTAATTAACGCAATTTATGATTAATTTCCTGAATTGGAATGGAACAGACCCCCAACCCTGATATCCAGCGACATCATCCACGGGCTTTGGGGTGGAAGCAGGGAGAGTTTTAAGTCTGCCAGATGGATGGATCTGTGCAGTATTCTCTATGTCTGTAAACCATTACCCGTGAACAATCAGCCTGGCTTGGCTCTCATTGCACTGCCTGTGTGTGTGTGTGTGTTTTTGTGTGCGAGTGTGTGTGTGTGCGTGTGCCTTTGTGTCTCTGTGTGTGTGTCTGTGTGTGTTTGTGTGCACATGTGTGTGTGTGCGCGCATGTGTGTCTGTGTGTGTTTGTGTCCATGTGTGTGTGTGGGTGTGTGTGTGTGTTTGTGTGCACGTATGTATGTATGTATGTGTGCGTGTGTGTGTGCGTGCCTGTGTGTGTGTGTGTGTGTGTGTGTGCGTGTGTGTGCCTGTGTGCCTGTGTGTGTGTGTGTCAGTCTCACACTCCTCCTCTGCTTCTTTGTAGGAATGGGGAAGAAGGATGATCCTAAGCTCATGCAGGAGTGGTTCAAACTGGTCCAGGAGAAAAACGCTTTGGTTCGCTACGAGTCTGAGCTCATGATCTTGTGAGTCCCTGCGGCCCTGTGCGTTAGCAAGGGGCTTTACCTGCTGTTCTGAACCAGACAGTGTAGCATAATGGTTCAGGAACTGGGCATGGAACTTAGAGGTTGCGGGTTCCATTCCTTCAGTAAACATTCAATAATATGAATGAATGTGGTAGTGTAGTGTAATGGTTAGGGAGCTGGGCTTGTAGCTCAGAGGTTGAAAGTACAGTTCCCAGGTGGGACATTGCCGTTGTACCCTTGAGCAAAGGTTCTTAACCTGAATTGCTTCCGTAAAATATCCAAATAAATGGATTGTATGTTAAGAATGGTAAACTCTGGATAATAATATCTCCTATAGGCCTTAAAAGTGCAGGTAACTGCCAAAATAAAGGCAACGGTTTGGTGACCCAGGGGGTGACACTCAAACAGCCCTGGCCCAGGCTAGGAGAGTCCCTGCTGGGTGGAGGAGGGCTCGTTTGAAAGATGTGGGCCAGGCCTATCCACCTCCAGCCCTCGATGAACCCCCCCCACGGGACTGCACCCGTTTAAAGGATCCCTCATTTACTCAAGTGTTGCCTTGATTTTGCCGGTTACCAGTAAATGCAAAGCTAAATGCCTAAATGTGAATGTGGTCCAACGGCCTGCTCTGTACCCCCAGCGCCCGGGAGCTGGAGCTCGAGGACCGTCAGAGCCGGCTGCAGCAGGATCTCAGGGAGCGCATGGCTGTGGAGGGTGAGGTCATCACTCCGCGACGCTTCACTCACTGTAGTTTTCAAGTCGAGTGTAGTTCTGTATTCTCCGTTTGTATTTGCTTAGTCCACTGAACTGCACTTCGTCTCTGTGGTTGCCGATTAGGCCAGACGAAGGCCCGTGCAGGTCCAAACTTTGTTAGTTAGTTGATAAACCACTGGGAGTATTGAAATGGTGCATTATTGTTCCTCCACTGCGTCACTTTTGTATCCTGTATCTGTGTGCACACTACTGGATGTATGTATGGTGGGTCTATACCAGCCAGGGTCGCTGGGGTTATCCCTCCCAACACGCCAGCGAGAGATACGCCTCTCCTCCAGTCAGCTCGCCGTGGCTCTCCTGTAATACTGAGTGACCTGTAGTGGGGGAGAGAGTCACTGCCACACTGAAGGAGAGTGAGATTCTCAGCTGCAGTGCACAACGCCAAGCTCCAAATGTGTGAGGAGGGAACAGTGGTGGGTGGTTCTGCGCAGAGGGGCTCAAGCTTAGTGCTAGTGTGTAAGGGTGTAAGCCAGCCAGAGTCTCTCAGGTTACCACTTCATAAGCTTCCCTACAACGCACCAGATGGCCACAGGCTGCCAGCTGTCGTGGTGGAGTTATACTTAGTAATACGCTTGTTTTCTCTGCTCCCACCAGACCACCTGAAGACGGAGGTGGAGCTGACGGAGGAGCGGCAGATCCTGAACGAGATGCTGGAGGTGGTGGAGCAGCGCGACTCTCTGGTGGCCCTGCTGGAAGAGCAGCGGCTGCGTGAGAAGGAGGAGGACCGCGACCTGGAGGCGGTCATGCTGTCCAAGGGCTTCAACCTCAACTGGGCCTGAGGCCTGCCACGCCCCCCGACACGCCCTGGCACGCCCAACCGTCATGCTGTCCAAGGGCTTCAACCTCAACTGGGCCTGAGATGACATCACTTCCCCCTCAGGGCCACGCCCCTGATCTCTGCCGGAGTGACGGCTCGTGTTCTCAGTGTATCTGCCCCCCCCCCCCCCTCCCACTCACCACTGGAGCATGCCCCTCCTAACGCCCTACGCGCCCCAACCCCCAATATTTCCTCTTTGTTGGGAGGAGAGCAAAGACTGAGTTTCTTTTATAAAAACTTCTGTTTTTGTTTGGTCGTCTTAACGGAAGAACAAACATCTCCACATGGAGACATTTTTATTTGTTTTTAGCTACTTTTCCCAGGTGTGAAAACAGGAGAATAAAGCTGAGTGAGGACAGGCTGATGTGGAGAAAACACTGGAGAGACAGAGAGAGAGACATGCCCAGCCGTGTGTAAATGTACAAACTGCAACAAACGAGTAGACTCCTCGTTCCGCGCTGTTGGTTCTCACAGTAGAGTGCGGGTGACGGGGAGATTGGAACGGTGCCCAGTCCTTCCATTTTTTCCCATGACCCTCCACTGCCCAGTCAGCCTCAGCGGCCTGTCATTCTCCTCGCTGGCTTTTGTCCAAGTCTCGAGGACCCTTTTGCGGCGCGAGACCTTGGCATCCTCTTCCTCATACAATTATGCACAAAGAATCTTCTTCATCAATGTGAAGGACTGGTGACCTGGATTCACGAGCTCAATGGCATATTGATCAAACAATTTATCAGGCTTTTTGTCCCCTGGAAACAAAGGCTTTTTAAACATAATTGCATCCAGCTTTTTTGTGATACCGTGACCCAGGTTTGGCCCGGCGGACTGCACTGAACCTCTTTGTGACATCAGCGCGGTGAACTCCCAACAGCCAATAGGAGGCAGGATGACCCGTTGCAAGTCTTCAGATGGAAAAGTTTGGTCACGTGACTACAGTGACATTGTCATGTGACTCTGATAATGATGTGCCGCTGTTCGTTAGCTTGCTGGTAGATTATTAGATAGAGTTTTCACACCTGTCCTCCCATCAGCCTTCCTCGCATGGATATTAGCCTGCTGTTCCTGGTTTTTCAGCGATCATGTGACTTCCCCAAATCCCGCCCCTGAAGTCTTTGATCTGCAGCGGTGCTTTCATTAGAAAAGAAATGATTAATTTTTGAGCCATTTCTCATTAACTCCATCCCTGCTCATGCACCTACAGGCACCATTTACCACCCCACAGGCACCCTGTAGAAAACACAATGCAGGTGTAATACCACCAGTCTTAGGGAAATGCTCGTCAAATAGACGAGATTGGAGGAGAGTGGTGGTCCGTGCAGCTTTGTACAGCAAAGAACACTTTTGACAGTTTCTCTTTGTATTCCCCGTCTGGGGTTTGGCGGGTTGTGCAACGCAGTACAGCCCACCGTCCACGAGGGGGCACCGGACAAACGTGACACTCATGAAATAGAATCCAGTCTCAAGTACCGATACGTTTGAGTTCTAGAATCCAGTCTCCATCCAGGTCGACTGTGCTCAGTTTACATGTCACTCCTTAAATGATGTTTTGAAAGTTTTTATCTTCTTTTAAAACATTTATTTCTTTTAAAATCCTTTTTTGTGGTATTCGAACATTGAAACACTGTGGATGAAGACTGAAGAGCTGGGGCATGGTTTTAAATATCTGCGGAGCCTCGCTTGTTCCGGGCAAACGGAAACACGAGCGCAATCCCTTTCTGTCCCTCTGTACATCTCTTACCATCGATCGTCGTCTTGTTTTTAGCTGCGAACACAGTGAGGTCTTTTGTGTATAGGAGTTTAAAGAATTGTGAGACTTAGTGAAAAAGTTTCCACAGGTTCGAGACTGTCTGTCCGTTTTAGAAGCTGTGTGGCTTGTTTGACAGATTTCTATGACTATTTATTAACATGTGTGAAAAAAGTGTATTATATGTACAAAAAAATCCTAATTTTTAAACTTGTTTCTGTTGTTGACTTGACTGAAATGTAAACGCTTCATGTAGCTCAATTGCATATAAAGTGTTGAGTGTACATTCAACGGGCAATAAACAATGCAACTGTTATTTAAGATAGCCTTTGTCTTTCTTACATTTACCTCTGTTCAGCACTACAGACACGTGCTTGGGTGTGAAGGTACTGAGAGCAGGTACCCGTACTTGCCACAATGGGTGGCTTTATTATGCCTTAAATCTACCATAATCAACCGTGCGTGCATGTGCACTTTGCTGAGGAGTTTTTATTGTCAATTTCTTTCATTCTTTACAATTCCTTGTGTTAATGATGCATACTTTACATGGCGTTGGCAATATATTTTGCCTTTGAGAGGTCACCTAAGTACAGTGAACTGGCCTGGTAGCTAACTGTAATGTTTGCTCTTGATCTCCAAAGGCTAGATAACGAAATGGAAACGAGCCATATCCGTTTTATGACATCTCTGATAGTACTGTCCCACTGCATTCCCTCTGGCCATTTCTGCTGATATCCATGAATTTGAATTTAAGTGAAAATCCCCAAACAAAATCTGCAATTTCATATTATTTAGGACATGGATGTGTAAACTTTAGAGAAATGTTGGGGAGGGAGAGAAAGTAACGCAACACAACGCCAAAGTAAGAACAAAGAAAACGTGTATTGTCAGCGTTTCAGCAACCGTGTACTGTTTCTGATCTTGTGTTTAGGGAGGTAATAAGACATTTTGTGACTTAGGGAGCTACTGGATTCTCATATTTTGGTGCAGCGTGGTTCCAGTTAATCGGGCAAAATATCCAAATTAGATTAACCATAATCGCTTATTTGTTCGAACTCAATGCGATCGGAAATATTGTTCTGCGTCCAGGCGTAACTGTATCTGGCTGTCTTCTCATCCCTTCGCGCCTGACGGCCAGGCACACGTCCACAGCTCAGCATTTTAGGTTGATAATATAATATATATAGCCTAGGCACACGTCCACAGCTCAGCATTTTAGGTTGATAATGTAATATATGCCATTTAGCAGACGCTTTTATCCAAAGCGATTTACAGTAGTGAATGCATACAGTATAATTTCAGTATATGTGGCCCCAGTGCGGATTGAACCCACAACCTAAGCGTTGCCAACGCCATGCTCTACCAACTGAGCCACAGAGAACCACATTCATTACGTCAATATCCGATATCCGATATTAATTGTTACAAGATACCTTGTACCCCTACAGTAGGGGAGACCGGGGACAGGTTGACTGACATGCACATGCACTAATGTACTCCTGTTTACGAGCATATGGGATAAACGATCTAATTATGTCGGAGGATCGGCGGCGAGGGCTCAGCCTTGTTTGCGCGATGGCTAGGAAGTATATCAAAAACCCATTCAAGCAGAAGATCGCTTTGTTAAAGCCCACGGAAACAGTCACGATTAATGAGAATAACTCTCTCAATCAAAGTGTACAGGCGCTGTCAGGTTAATTAGAGCCCTCGGCATGTTTTCAAACACAAGAAAGCAAAGCTCTGCAGGCGAAATAAACCTTACAGGAATAGCCTGGATGCAGATGGCCTTAGTGAACGGTGAGGTTAATTGGCACCAGAAATGTTTACCCGGGTAGGAAATTTATGCATAGCCTTTTTAGTAGCCTACTGAAAGACAAAAAGAAACGTCAAATAATTGGAGTGGAGTGAAAAGTAAAAGGAAATCGAACTGCACTTCAGCGAAATATCACCACTGCACATTATATCAAAGAAAGGCACTACAAATTGGAGAGAGGAGAGCGGACTGTTTATGGAGAGAGGAGTATTCTATAGTTGCTGCTACAGTGAACAGTGCTGTATACGTGCAATGCGTACAAGAACACGCTTCTACATTAGAGAACCCTTCGGCTTGACGGAGGAAGAAAGAGGTCCGGGAGAGATAAAGCAATGGCTTGAGACTGTTTAAGGTTTGTGAAAAAGATCAACCTCTGAATATTTGACTGGCCATGCTTGAAGGGGGTAGTCACTGTCAGTGAAGCTGTTTTCTATTGATAATCAGCATACACGGTGGGTCCCCAGGACCGATGTTGGAAACCACATCTTGGAAACCACAAATTCAGCAATTCGTGTTAGTCCATACGTTTTGCCGTGGATTTCCATCAATGTGGTAATAAAATATGTAAGGGTGTGTGGAAAAATTACAATCATTTAGCAGACGCTTTTATCCAAAGCGACTTACAGAAATTGCATTCAGCTTGAGTAGCTAACCACATGACGCTACAATCTTCAAGCACAGCATTCCTCAAGTCAGCAGCATAGACAACACAAATGCTAATGGAAATGATCAACAATAAGTGCAAAGATATACAGTGGGGTCCAAAACTCAGAGTCCACTACCAAGATATGTTTGTTTCAATAATTCATCAAAGCTAACGCAAAATGTTTACTCAGGAGAACAATTTGACATCTAACTACTTCACTAAGCTTTGCTAACATAATTACAAACAGCTGCAAAAACTTTTGCAAAGGAAGTGTCCTTTTTCAAGATTAAAGCACCTGCAGTAGCAGGAGAACACATAGAGGATCATATTCATTACGTCAATATCCGATATTAATTGTTACAAGATACCTTGTAGGGGAGACTGGGGACAGTTGCAACAAGTCTTATCACTCCAAGCAGAAACATGCTAGAGTGATGACACTCATAGTGCACATGCTCAGTTAGACCCTCCCCCCACATGGAAGAAAGGAGTCATGTTCGACCATTGCTTCTGGGTTTATTGACAAAACTTGTTTTGGAGGTGTGAAAGTATTTTTTTATGAGTTGTATTTTTGTCATACTGTCCTGATCTTTTGCATGAATTAATCCAAATGTACTTAGTCTGAATCATTGTTTTGTTGACTTCTAAGTGCAATGGTTAGCATGTCTAGCCAGCACATGAGGTTTTGTCATGGCTGTTGGGGTTGGGGGCTAAGTAGCCATATCAAAACAGACCACACAACAACAACAACAAAAATGACCTTAGGTCCAACTTTTCCTAATGGAGAAAGAAATATTAAAAGTGTCTTAATATACAATTATTTTAAAAGGATAGTTCACCCAAATATTTAAAAACTGTTGTCTTTTTTATATTGTTTACCGAAAGTGGTGTAATGGTCCATTAGCAAATAGTAAGTTTATGTTCACTTGAGTAGGAAGAAAATCTAAAGAAAAACTACAGTTTTTTTCCCTTTATAATTAAATTAAAATAATTTGAACAGTTTTCTGCTGATTTCAGAAGAGGTTTGCTGGTCAGCCTTGCAGTTTTAAGTTGCAGTTTTGTACTGAAATAAATAATTGATAAAAGTTTGAACTTGTTTGTTACATTGCAAATGGGTCAATTCTTACTCTCTAACACTGAAATATGGTAAGAGATTGAATAGCCTACCTGGCAACATATGCACATTGATGTAAGGTAGGCCTATGTTCTACACATAAACAAAGCTCAATAACTTATTTTCATAGAAATACTATAATATTATTGTAAAACACTACATATTTTCAGAATACTATGCGCATTGAGACAAAAAGCAAAAGTCAATTAGTACAATTTCATGTATTTTTAACATGTTGCAACTGTCCCCAGGCTTGGGGTCAGTTGCAACATCTGACTTCTTCCATTCAAATAAATATTGTGAACTATATGCCATATGTGATCATCTTTAAATGGTATGGGTAATCAGTAGACAGAAGTAAGTTTAATATATTATTAATTTGGTTGGTCTAGTCCAAATAGTCTGGGTAATTGAGAAAAATTGCAAAAGTGTTGCAACTGTCCACAGTCTCCCCTACCTACAATAGCCTATATCTTGTTAGTGGACTGTTGGACGCCACAGTTTTTAATATAGGGATGGGTGAGTTAAGGTCCAAGGTGCGTTTTCAGACTGCGGCAGAAAATCGGCAGCAATTTGGCTGTCCTGACGTATTGCCTCATAAAGGTAAATAAAAAGTAACCTTTGTATCTTTGTGTTGTTGTGTATCTCCGTACACTAAGGCAATGCACGTAAATTGTTTTACATATTTCGCAATACATTTATGGAAATCCGCGGCAAAAACTGAAACCATGTAGCCTATGTATGTTTTCGTGTCTCCCACCTGTTGTAATAGTTTCGCCATATATAATATGTACTTTATGAAACGAAGCGATGCAAAAGTAAGCTTTAAGTGATCGAATTCTACGTCACTAGAGTAATCCCCACGTACGTAGGGAGCTCGTGCATGTTTTATGCGCAAGATATGCTTGCTTGTTCTCTTAATTTCTGAAATACGGTGGACACCGATTTCGATGTAACACCTGGAATTGATCCCATTGGACTTCACATCAATAATCACTTGATTATGGGTTCAAAGATTAATGTGTCATAATGAATAAGTGGCCAACAGACCATATCTTAATCGGTTACGCGCGATAAGTGAAGATAAATAATAGGCTTTTTAATGGCAATCAGGTGGTATTGATAGAGAAAATACATTTCCACTCCACTCTTTCACTCTAGCCACTGCTTTCCACTGGAGGCTCACATTGGGCGGAGCAATAGTTTCCCTTTCTTCCTGAAGTTTTTGCTTAGCAAGAAAGAAGTGGTTTGCAAACATGATTCCAGCTAGTTTCAGGGATTGCAAGGTAAGAATACTACACATTATCTAAAAAAACGTCTGTCAACTTCCACCAGAGTGTTAAAATAAAGCATATATTCATTATGCATCATATAGGCCTATAGGTGTATATGCATTATAACATGTATGCATTGACCGAACTTAAAGTATTACGCAGGACGGTCAAATTCGCGTGGAAGTCTGTTATATCCAGTTATCAGTTGCCTAGAGGTGTCCGTTTTCCGTGATTACTCCTTGTTCAGAACATTTATGACAGGCGAACCGTAGCAAATGAGGCATCATTTGGGGGCTATGACATTCGACCAGCTCTACTTTGATTAAATGCAAAAACACAGCCCGCCCGTTACTGTAACAATAGCGTCCTCGAGGCTATGAATTCGTGCGATGTTGGCTCAAACAGATGTCACCCACCTGTCTGTATTTGTAGTGTCTCCAACAACCCATACGATAGCAAATAGCGTATGGACTTTATTTATTTTGTCTGTCAAATATTAAGAAGTGTCCTATCGTCTAATGTAATGCTGCCGTTATCACCGGGGTAATGTTACTTACGATCTCTAAATTGTGCATGTACTGTTAACTGTTCTCCGTTTGTTTTGCTGGAAATTATCTTGGCGTTGTCCGGATATGTTTATTCAGCTTCTGCTGCCTATACGTTTTAAGTTTATTATACAAAAACAATTATATTTTCTAATAACAGGAAAGCCAACGTGACTCGTCTCCTTGTCACAAATGCCGAGGCACGAAGCCAAACGATGGCGTTGCATGGTTCCCTTTGGAAAATGCAATACAGTGCTACATTTCCAAATGGATTTTTACTACAAAGTAATCATTAAACTTAGAAATTGGATAATTTATGCGCAGGAAATAGCCTTTTGTGACTATATATTATTTTAAATACACGTTTTTGTTCAGAAAATGTATTTTAATCAACTGGAAAGGCTTATTCTATCACAAACAATAAAAACAGCTAGCCTTGATGTCACTTTCCTGTTTCCAAGGCCTGGCAAAAGGAGGGTCTGCCTCTCTCCACCTCCAGCAATGAAGCCTGCAAAATGTACGATGCAATACTCACACAGGTAAACTGACCATGCTACACTCACACGGGTAAACTGACCATGCAGTACTCACACAGGTCAATCAATCAATCAAACTTTATTTGTATAGTGCATTTTGCAAAACATTTGGCTAAACATTTCACTTTTTACCTACCAAGGAAAAATGACTTTTTCCGTGCCACTGTTGCCTTAAGGCCTCTACATGCTTCTGCGTAAGCAACGGGACTGCGACGCGACATTCCTCTGCAACATGTTGCAGAGCACTTGGCAATGCATACTTCTGTGCAACCTACACAATAGGTGTAACCAGACCCAAGAGGGGGGAGCCCATCCTCCTCTGGCTAGCCCAGGGTCTGAGCTTGTAATGACCAACAGTGGTCATTTAGTCCATAGGCAAAACAAATTGAATTGATTAATTTCAAGGCAGCCGGAAGCAGTTGTCCCGGGGTCGTGTGGCAGGCAGGCTGGGTAAATTATTCAAATACGCTGATGCAAGACCGTGTAGGGCTTTGAAGGCCAGGAGCAGAACAGCCTTGTAGGTAATTGGTAGCCAGTGAAGTGTTGCGAGCACTGGGGTGATATGCTCATGCTTTTTTTGTTCTGGTCAAAACACGAAGAAGAAATACGAATGCGGCTGCATTCTGAACAAGCAGGAGGCTCTTTAGAGAGGTATTAGAGCAGCCAGACAAAAGGGTATTACAAAAACTTAGCCTTGACATAACAAAAGCATGAATCCATTTTTCTGCATCCCCTAGTGCTAAGAAATGCCTGATTTTAAGGTAAGGTGTTCTCAGCAATGCCGTTTGTTATAAATAATTAAGTGAGGAGAGAATGGAGGCCGCATTGGGAACGGAAACAGGAATACTTCTTTTATAAATCATTTATCATTTTTCATTTACCATTTATGTGTTCTTTTGTTTGTGTTACTCTTCGCACACCCTTGTGGATCAGTACATGACCTGGCGTAGTGACGAGACCCTGGGAGGATTATCGGGGTGCATCTCTGCCGTGCAGGCCGCTGACCCCAACTTCGGTATGTGATGCCCCCCTCCCCCTCAACACCAGGGGTGAACGGATCACTTCAATGAGGGGCAAGTTTTTTTTTGTAGATTAGCCCTGTAACCGGATCCCAGTCTTGTCTGTAATGAGAGATTTCTCCAGGTTTTACGACGGGGGGGCAAAACCCATCCGGGAACTCAAAAAGAACGGGATCCTTAAGTCAGTCTGCATGACATTTTCAGTCCTGGGATCTCTGGCTGTCCGTCAACAAGAGAAGTTTACTACTTTTAGAATAGCCCCAACATTTTCCCCTGGGCAGAAAGTTTACTGCTTTCGCAATTACGCTGTGTTTTGTACCCCCCCAGTGATGGGTCATGTGGTCGGGACGGGGCTGGAGCTGATCGGGACAGGGAGCTCGGTGCGGCTGAAC
This sequence comes from Aldrovandia affinis, assembly GCA_029706075.1. Classification (NCBI taxonomy): domain Eukaryota; kingdom Metazoa; phylum Chordata; class Actinopteri; order Notacanthiformes; family Halosauridae; genus Aldrovandia; species Aldrovandia affinis. The sequence goes on from JAINUG010000150.1 coordinate 269,656, forward strand.
GAGCGGTTAGCGGGGGCTGTGAGGCACATGGCGGAGCTGGCGGCGGCCCAGGACATCACCCCCAGAGAGAGGCTCCACGTTCGCGCCATCCAGCAGTTTGCCAAGGGGTGAGCGGCGCCTCGCCCAGCGGCTCCCAGACAGGCCCCCTGTTAGGGGCTCTGACGCCTGAGGTTACGCTCGCCGCAAACTTAACGAGAACCAGAGACTCTAATGTGACCGTGGTTGCATTTGGGTCCGTGGTGTGAGACGGCTGGGACGCGCATCAGGCCCTGGCGTGATGTAGGAGCCGCGCACGCTGTACGCTGCTCTGTTTGCCCACGGCGCTATCGCTGATCCCCCTGTCACGGAGGAGTCATGCGCTTCTCAACACTACAGTAGCCTCCTTAGAGGCTGCTGCACAAAGGCCATCGCTGTGGAAACCAAGTGAATATCATAGCAGTTCTTTCAGAGAGTATCCGAAAAGTATCTGCTTTAAGATTTGGCTCATGTTTTAATACTGAATGTGGAGGGCGCATTTGCTTTTTATTTGAGTTCCTCTGCTTGAGCGTCGCCTTGGCTAGCAGTTATGCTGTGGTATTATCCAGCTGTGGGTATTTCACGCAACAGTGTTACCTGTAGAGAGAGATGGTAATGTAATGGTGGGGTTGTTGCATGCCAGGTCTTTCCCCGAAGCCTGCGACCTATGGGACGAGATTCTCCTAGAATACCCAACGGACGTGCTGGCGATCAAGCTTTCCCACGACGGCTTATTCTACATGGGTCGGCAGACACAGATGAGGGACACAGTCGCCAGAGTCCTGCCTCACTGGAACCAAAATATGCCCCTGTACAGGTCTGAACCACATTCTCCAACCGCCATGTCTTCTTTCCTGCTGACCTTTTGAACCCAGACTGCTTAACTTGAACTTTTACCTATCCCAGCATGCATTGGGCGAGAGGCAGGGATATATCCTGGACAGGTTGCCAATCCATCGCAGGGCATATTCACTCCATTCACTCATACACTCATACCTATGGGCAATTTAGACTCTCCAATTAGCTTAACATGCATGTCTTTGGACTGTGGGAGGAAACCAGAGTACCCAGAGGAAACCCACGCGGACACAGGGAGAACATGCAAACTCCACACAGAAAGGCCCAGGCCGGGATTCAAACCCGTGACCTTTTTGCTGTGCGGGACAGTGCTATCCACTGCACCATGGTGCCGCCAAGATTACATTATTATTATAAGATAATATTTTCATTCTACTCCATTCTCCACTGAGGTTTACATTCAGAGATCCAGTTTCCACATTTTCAGGCTTGCTCTGGAGAAGGCTCCCTGCTTTACTGGATGAGAAATAATAGTTGGTGTTGTGGGAAGTAGAGGGGGATGCAGGCAGCCGAGGTTGACCAGATTGAACACAATGGTCAGGCACAAAGGCAGGCAGTGTGGTATAATGGTTAGGGAACTGGGCTTGTAACGTTAAGGTTGCAGGTTCAATCCCCAGGTGGGAAACTGCCGTTGTACCCTTGAGCAAGGTACTTAACCTGAATTGCTTCAGTTAATATCCAGCTGTATAAATGGATTGTAAAGAAATTTATTTTTTTCTATTTTTATTATTTTTTATTATTAAAAAAGTAAAATAACTGTAAGTCGCTCTGGATAAGAGCGTCTGCTAAATGCCTGAAATGTAAATGTAAACAATGTGATGAGCAGGGGAACAGGCACACCAAGTGTGTGAGGTGCAAAAGCCCTTGGGGTGTGCTGTCTCCGAGAACCCGTGTTTTTTTCATCTGTGACATCCACGTCTCGAGAGGCATGTCTGACCCCCGGCCTAGAATGGCATGTTCCCTTCAGACACCAAAGATTAACCCCCACTGACTGAAGAGACAGACAGAGAATACACAGTCTTGCAAGAATTCTAATGGTTCTCATATGATTATCACAACTACACAGTAGAGCATGTATGAACTTAATCAATATCATGTAATATACACGTAGATATATTATAACAGAAGTCTTAACAGTTCCAGTGAGTTCAGGATTTAGTGAGTGTGTGTGCGTGCAAGCGTGTGTGTTTCTGTGTTTGTGTGTATTTAGTATATGTGTGTGTGTACATGTGTGTGAGTTTAATTGTGTGTGTGTGTGTGCATTTGTGTGTGCATGCAAGCGTGAGCTTGTGTGTGTGTGCGCGTTTGTGTGTGTGTGTGTGTGTTTGTGTGTTTGCATTTGTTTGTGTGTGTGTGCACGCAAGCGTGCGTTTGTGTGTGTGCATGCACGTGTGTGTGTGTGTGTGTGTGTGTATGTGCCTCTAAGCATGTTTGTGCGTGTGTGTCCGTACGTGTCTGTGTGTTTGTACATGGGTGTGTGTCAAGGCTATTTCTAATGATTCTCATTCACATGCTTATCTAGAAATATATTTTTAGTTAGTCTTGTAATATGAAAACATCCCATGTGCTGCAAATGTAATTTTGTCTGTTTTTGTTGTCAATTTATTCCTGTGATCAGTTATCTCAAAGGCATGTATTCTTTCGGACTGGTGGAGACACGTTGTTATGACCAAGCTGAGAAGATGGCAAAAGAGGTAAGATGTTTTTACTCGGCTCTGCTTAACCTTCAAAAATTAAAAATGCAGCCTCTCTTTAATGTCAGAACTGAACATTAGCTGAACAGTGCCCTCTTGTGGTGACAGTGGAGCACATCCTCAATGGGAAAGGCTAAGTGAAAAGTGTTTCATTCATTATTACAGAAGTCTTGTCTCTAGCCAGTTGGTACTGTAGTTGGTTCTGTAGACCAGGGTTCCTCAAATCTGCTGTTTTTCCATGCTCCCTTTACCTGGGAGTCAGGTGTGAAGACACTGGCCAAACAAATTGCATTAATTGTTAAATTAACTACCTGAGAGAAAGGAAAACCAGGACCGAATTTGGATTCGTGGGCCCGATTTGAGGAACCCTGCTGTAGACTCCTTCGTTCCAACCGTCCTCTCTGCTTTTTAACGACAGGAGGTTCCGGTTGGTAACAGGTGCTGTATTACAGCACAGCACGTCAGTTGCCACAGTACTGCACTTCCTCATGCCCCTTGATGAATTTTCAGAAGATGCGTCAAATCGGAATGCTTCAGCTTCGACAGTAGGGAGACAGAACCTTCAGTGTTAGGAATATGGAGTGGAGTGTCTGGTGGGTCCATAAACTCTGTGGTTGCCACTCAGCCATTCCTCCCTGGTCTCTCCAGGGTCTGGCTCTGGTCCCAGAAGATGCCTGGGCCGCCCACTCAGTGGCACACGTCCACGAGATGCGCGCCGAAATGGACAAGGGCCTGAAGTTCATGGAGACCACAGAGAAGGACTGGCAGGTCAGTTCCACAGCCTGTGTGCTGCCTGGTTTTGTGACTTGTCTCCCACTCTTCCTGTATCTTGTAGCTGGCAGCTGAAGCAGAACCACTGACCCTTAACATGTTCTATCTGTGTCAGCGAGCAGAACACTGGTCACGATCTACGGTATCAAATTAATGTTCATAATTCAATATAAAACAAATATATACACAGTACCAGTCAAAAGTTTGAGTACACCTTCCATCTGGACTACGGCTAAGCGGGCACTCCTTCATTCATGAGCAAGATAACGACCCGAAACACATCTTGAAGTTGTGCAAGAACTATCTGGTGAAGGAGGAACATGAAAGACAACTCAAACTAAGGACCTGGCCTGCCCAGTGTCTAGACTTCAATCCCATAGAACTTGTATGGGATGAACTGGACATAAGAGTCAAAGCAAAGCAACCCACAAGTGCCTCTGGGAATTGCTGCAGGAGAGCTGGGAAGACATATCGGGTGATTTCCTGCTGAAACTTATTAACCGAATGGCCCGTGTTTGTGAGGCTGTTATCACAGCAGAGGGTGGCTATTTTGAGGAATCCAAGATTCAATTTTCAATTCAATTTTATTGAACATTGCTTTGATGTTCCTTTTGTTTATTGTTACATGTGTTTTTTGTCATTTTCAAGTATTTAAAGAAACCTATATGGTGTAAAACATTGTCAATTATTAAATAAACCTAGTTTCCAGCAGGTGTACTCAAACTTTGACTGGTACTGTATATATGGATTCAAAGGAGCCTACGCATTTTTTTGTTTGTTTAATTTTACCCATATTTTCCTCTCAATTGGGAATTCCCAATTGTGCTCGTGCTCATTGCTGCAACCTCCTTTGTCAATTTGTGGGAGCACAGAAATGTCCCACAGACATTGAGTTTGATGAGGACACTACTTGGGCAACTTGTGCAGGCAGACTGTGGGAGCACCATTGACCAGAGGGGGCGCTGGTGCGCAGTGAGGCACTGAAATCTTTCCCTAACTGGGCGACGCTACAGCCAGTTGTGCGCCACTCTGTGGGGCTGCTGTGGTACGGTCTGGATTCGATGGGGCCTCAACCTCTTTAAGTATGTTCCGTTATTCTTTTTCAGGTCTGCGATATGATTGCCTGTCACAACTACTGGCACTGGGCTCTGTATTTCATTGAAAAGGTAAAGCATGAACTCTAGCTTCTTGGGTCAAGCGCGGTATTATGATAACAATTGTATATATCATCTCATGTGACTAACAGAAGAAGTCATTCAACCATTTAAATCTGGATGCTGTCAGGTCGGTATTGATCTTTTTGATCATTTTCCTGGGGAAATTACATTTCCATCAGGCTTAATGTCTGACGACCTGAACACCTCCATGTGTTTTGATGTAGTTTGCCTTCTCCCTGCAGTGCAGTTTGTTTTTGTGAGTTGAACGGCAATCTGTCTTGTGTTCCACAGGGGGAATACGAAGCAGCACTCAGCCTATATGACAGCCAGGTAAGAGTCAGGAGAGCCATAGCACGTCTGTAAAGTACAGTGGTGTAAAATACATTGGGATTTAAGCACACCCAGATGCACTCTTGTGTACTGAGGCGAAAGCAACATGTTTTGTTTCTTCTGTGGGCTCAAAAGAAATAAACAATGTATACATTTTCTCAAGCCAACTAGTTTTGACATTCTCCTACATATCGAAGCTGAAGGGCTGTCTGTGTTAGGGTGGAGTTTGTGGACAGTAAAGTGCGCCCCCTGCAGGTGGCACGTCGCTCTGTGGGCTCGGGAGGGATACTGGACATAGTGGATGCCTGCTCCCTGCTCTGCAGGCTGGAAATGGAGGGTGAGAAACCCCACCCCCGCCCCCACCCACTCCTCTCACCATACGAGCACTGTGACCCCTGACCTATGACCTGTGCTTTTAATGTGGGCATGTATGTGTGTGTGCGAATGGGCATGCGTGTGTGCATGTGCTTGTGTGTGTGTGTGTGTGTGTGGCCATATGTGTGCATGCACTTGTGCACGCACGTATATGTGTGTGTGTGTGTGTGTGTGTGTGTGTGTGTGTGTGTGTGTGTGTGCGTGTTTGTGTATATGTATGTGTGTATGTACAGGTGTGAGTGTAAAGGATCGCTTTAGGGAGCTGCTGCAGGTGTCTCAGTCTCACGCAGAGGACCACATCCTGATGTTCAACGACCTCCACTTCCTCATGGCATCTCTGGGGGCCAAGGAAGAGAAGACCACACACCGCCTACTGGACACACTGCGGGAGCTAGCAGAGTGAGCGGCACTATGCACAGCACACTCACACTTACACACCACACTCACAGCACACTCACACTTACACACCACACCACACTCACACACCTACACAGCACACACACACACCTACACAGCACACACACACACTTACACAGCACACTCACACTTACACAGCACAGCACACACTGGCGGACAGCACAGAACCCTTACACACTTTGGCTGGTCCGGTGTGGTGTGCCCACACACTTACCTGAACAGGGACACACAAAACCAGCATCTCTACCAGACTGGCCCTGGTCGTCAGCCCCGACCGGAGGTGGCGTTTGGCTGTAAAAGGAGCAGGAAAAGGCATCCGTGGTACACAGCACAGAACCGGATAAAATCACAAAATAGTGTCTTGACCCAGCACCTCATGGGGGGGTGACTTACACATAAATAGAGCCCTAATTGCAAACCAAATTGGGAGAAAAACAGGGAAAAATTAGAAATACATTTTTTTTTTTTTTAAACAGCACAGCACACACACACTTACACAGCACCTCACACACTTACACAGCACCTCACACAGCACAGAACCCTCACACACTTACACAGCACCTCACACACTTACACAGCGCCTCACACACTTACACAGCACAGAACCCTCACACACTTACACAGCACCTCACACACTTACACAGCCTCACACACTTACACAGCACCTCACACACTTACACAGCACAGAACCCACACACTTACACAGCACCTCACACACTTGGACAGTGCACTCTCTACCATCTCTAAGAAGGGCTGTTTGTTTTTTGACCCTCAGACCACAAATGTTTTCTGCTGTGCCATCTGGTCTGCAATTAAGAACATCACACAGTTCTCCCGCAGTGAATATTTTTACATAATATAAACAAACTTTTTTATCCAGGTCTTCGAAGATTTGGGTCAGGTGAAAATCGCTCACTAATTGAAAGACAGGTTTAGTTTTGGAGCAGTTGTGCTGCTAAATGAAAGCCATTAAGTGGCTTTACTAACCAACTTGTGTCTTCACAGGGAACACCACTGTAACTTGAGAAGCACTTGAGAGACTGATGACTCCTACCTAGCGATGAAAGAAAAAATGTCAAAAATAATAAATACATGAACATAATAATAGTCTTTTAGTGTAGTGTTCGAAGGAAGACTGAATACAGTCGCACGGGGATACCTCTGGTGTTTTTCAGTCGTGGGGCAGGGGGTGTCTCGGGACAGTTCAGTGTTTTCACCCCTGCCCCCTTCCCCCCCTCCAGGGCCCCAGGGGAGAACTATCAGCACCAGCTGGCGAAGGGGGTGGGGCTCCCCATGTGCCAGGCCCTGCTGGCGTACGACCAGGGCGACTTCGGCACGGCCGTGGAGCTGCTGCGCCCAATCCGCTACCGCTTCACCGAGATCGGGGGCAGCGACGCACAGGTCAGCACTCTTTCTCTTTCTCTCTCTCTCTCTCTCTTTTTCTCTTTCCTCACATGGGCCTGATTATGATGGTAGAACGTACATTGCCAACCTCAAATTGGCGATGTGATTTTCAAAACCATTTCCATTTAGGTCGACATTCTTGTCTTGGCACAATACACAGTTTAGCTGCGTGTTTTACACACAGTCCGTTCATACAGCTGGATATTTTTAATCATCCAGCTTTTCAGGTTCAGTGGCGTTGCTCAAGGGTACAATGGCAGTGTCCCACATGGGAGTCAAACCTGCAACCCTCTGAGCTACAAGCCCAGCCCATAACCATTACACTACGCTGCCCCCGCAATGGCGCTCTAGCGAAAGGTTCACAGTAGTCAGAGGCAGTGGCTCGTATACGCACTCAGCCTTCCTCAGTCAGACAACGGTTCCTGACTGATAGGTGCGTAAGAGTCAGGTGACCTGGGCAGGTCCCGGAACCAGGACCGTGCCCAGAAACCGCTGCACACCTCCATACCAGACCTGGCACACAGGTGAGCTGTCAGGGAACGCTAGCCACACGGAGCGCACCGCTCTCCGGTCCTCGCTCGGCGGCGCCCTGCACTGCGTCCGTGTTGAACCGGGCCCAGCGATCACATCTTTGCCAAGTTTGTTTCCCTTTGTTGTCTGAGTGGCTCGTTTCCCACTTTGTCAGGGGAAAGCTGCTCGTTTCCCCAGTGCTTTCACGCTTCCTCATTTGTGAAGAGTGTTGCTTGGTCTGGCTGATCTCTCTGTGCACCACGCTGTGTTGTGGGTATGACCAAAGTGCTTCATAAGCCAAATTCATTATTCTTTATCCTTGTTACCATGTACTGATGCCAAACTTCTTACACTACACTAATAGTATGATGTTATTATATAGCTCTTATAATATGAATTTTATGTATCATGTCATGCTAGCCCTGTAAGTCTTTATTATTATTATTATTATGATGATTATTATGATTGTTATTATTATTGTTATTATTAAGAAGAAGAAGAAGAATGTTAATGGTAATGTTAATAATCAGGCCATCAATGTGAAAGTCACATACATGTCTGTAAGTGGTGATGATTTTAACTGCAGCTTGTTCACTTACAGAGGGATGTCTTCAATCAGCTGCTCATACACGCTGCTATGAAGTCCGATAACAAACTGCACCAAAGGTTTGCCAGGTCAGTGTGTTCTTTTCATTTAATAACATGAGCTTTTAATATAATGTGACCCAGAAAATTGAGACAGAAAAGGAACTATGAGTTACATGACTGAAGCTCTCCACTGGAAAGGGGTGTTTTAATGGTGGCGAAACTGGCGTCATGTCTCAGACCATTATATATATATATATATATAAGAGTGGCTTTTTAATGGAGGCCACCGTCTTATTTAGGGATTCATATTCACCATATGGCGGCGATGCCTTTTCATGATGCCTTTTTCCTTTGACAGCAACACCACTGAACTAGAACTTTGTGCTGTGTTTGCCATGTGAGCGATTCATTGTCACATTGTGTGTGAGATTGATTGTGTGGGATCCATTGTCATGCTGTGTGTGGGTTTTATCCTCAGGTGCCTGCTCGTGGAGCGCGATGCGGCCCGGCCCAACTCTTTACTCACAGATCGCCTGATTCAGAGAGCCAACGCCCTGCATGTTTAAAGGTCAAACCAGGCCTGGGTTCCAACCATCTGTGGTCTGATGGTCTTTCCTTAAATTAAAAAACGTAATCTTAAATTTAGGGCTTAAGTACAGTGCTCAAAAATGGCCTTACAGCCAGAAACATATTAAATCATTTGAATGGACTTTTTCCACCTTAATTTTCACATTTTGTCCTACAACTTCCAAATGAAAAAAAAATCTCAATTTCTTAACATTAATCAAAAATAAAAACTAGACCAAGGAAGTACCAATCAGACTTCAATTGTGCCAAACATCCATATCTGCATCATTCCTTTTCTACTGTTCATGCCTTGTAGTGGGGGCAGAAACACATCTTGTAAGTCGCTCTCACATCTTGTAAATTGCTCTGGATAAGAGCGTCCGCTAAATGCTTAAAATGTCAAATGTAAACACTTTCAAGTTGATGCAGTACTGGATATTCTTTAGACTGAGACATACCGAGCCTAGACAGGCTGAATGTATTATGTATTCTTATGTTTTGTGTGTCTCTTCTCTAAATCCATGCTAGATTAACCACACAGATCGACGATAATTGTCAGAAAGTGCAATGACTCCCAAGGTGTGCTTTTTAGAGCATCATTTTATTAACAAACATAAGCATTAAAAAATAACTCAAGATCAAGTCTTCATGTCAACATATATATACAGTACTCATTCAATTTGTATAAATGCTCTAATAAATAAATATTTCCAAGTTGAACTCGTCTCTCTTTGTGTTAAGTACGGTACTAAAGGTTCAGCACACCGCAGAGTGTCCGACGCTCGCGTTCCTCGTTCAGCTGCAGCGACACAGACACACACTCTCCTGGGTAAAAGCAGGGGTTGAGTTCGCTCTGGACCAGGTCGTGTCCGCTTCACCTCACAACACAGAGCTGATCTCATCCTGGATTTGGGAAATCAGGATCTGGGACAGCACTATTCCTGCAATCTGGAAAAACGGGAAGCGTTCAGGGAACGTCTGTGTTCAAGCTGTGGAATATCACCAGTGTCTCTGTGGGGAATACTGTGTGTACGTTTCTGTCAGAATCCGCAAGGCATGTCCAAAAACGATTCATAATTGATATAATATGAAGCTAATTTTGGTAGGGAATGGGCCATTGGCTGTCGGGAGGCGGACATTCAGTTTAAAGTGTATGATGTGGGTGAGACTAAGTGAGGTGTCTAAATCAGGCTTGAATTTGGGCTTGATATCGTTATAATGAAATGCAAAGATTGAACAATACAAGGCCATATTAAAAGAGAGGGAACCTCGTCCTTCGTCTCGTGTGAAAATGGTCACGTCCAGGCCTTTTGAATCTTCGTCTAATTGTTTTAATGCGACTGACAGGTAATTCAATTCAGTTTCTCAAGGGTAACGATCCAGGCTGAACTGTAATTTGCATATCAAACAGGAACTTTCCTTTCATTTGCGAGCAAACGGACGCAGTGCTTATCCGCAACAAACCGTCGCGGAGACACTTGCTATTGATGCGGCCTGACACGAGGAGCGCGTATAATTATCACGAATGCAGAACCGTCGTAAGCGTTCCTTGATTGCTACCGGCACCGGTGTCGACATCTGCCACCTGAGAAGCGCAGCGGCATAAAGAATAACCGCGCGCATAACAAATTGTGACGTGATGCACAATAGGGGAAACGGAGAGGAGGGGGTACGTATTTTTCATGGCATCTGTCGGGACCAATAACGTGTGCGCATATGTGCTGTGCAGTGTCAGAGGGGGCTCATGTGGAGCGAGAGAGGACCACTCCCACTGAGAACCTGTCCACAAGAATTACAAAAACCCAGGAAGCAGGATTATTTTTTGGAATGGGAATCAATGAGATTGCCCCCAATATTCTCACAAGTGAGCTATTTGCTCACAGTCTAAAAGGGGGCTTATTTGTTTGATTTTTTTTTTTTTGGATCATCTATTGTTTCTAATATTTTCCCCCCATTTGTCTCCCAATTTAGTAGCCAATTAGACCCTCTCTTTTTCATGTCAATCATCCTCCCTCGTATTGTGAGTTCGCTGCCGTAGCCCTGAGACCGGCCGTGACCAAGCGATGTGCCGGCTCCTCCGAGTTGGCATTCGCAGAGCTGTCGACTGTCGACGGAGCCACTCCTATACACAGCGATGCCATGTCGGCTTCCTTCCCCCCTCCCTGGGGCGGACAGCCAAACACCGCCCCACAGTGGCACTCCCGGCCAGAGTCGACTCTGGCGCGGCCGGTGGAATCGAACCCCGGGCCTCGGACGTTGTAACCACTGGACCACCAGGGAGGCCTTGAACAGTTGTTTTATCATAGCTATACAGTTCGGAAAATATTCTGCTGAAAAGGATGTTTGGAAAAATCTTTTCGTATGACACTGCCCTCGTTATAACGAAGTGTTTCCTCATGCATATTTATAAAGTTAATTAATATTTATTTAGAGCTTCCACAGACATTGAAAGAGCCAGCAGCAGCAACGCTAAAGCGAAGCTTGAATAAACATGCTGTTCAGCTTGTAAAGGGCAGATATTTAATACACTAAAAGATCTGCCTAACCTGTCTCAGCGTATGTGCACAAGGTTCCCAGGTGGACTACAATCTGACTACAATTTGTGGATGGCATGGCCCCATTTGCAAGAAATCACGTGGGACATCTTCTTTATCCGGTATCTTTGGTAGTGTGGAGATGTACCTGTTCCCTATTGGAGGGTGGAGCATAAATCTACTTCCTATGCAGATATCTATTAGAGGGAGGGGTAGAGAACTACTTCCTGAGAACAAGGCTTCCTGTGTGGAGTCAATATTGGGGGACCAAGAAATTTATATTTTTTATATCAGCTACTATATATGCAGATATCTAATGGAGGAAGGTGCATAATGCTACTTCCTGCGTGTATATATATTGGAGAAAGAGGCAGAGAGGCAATTGCTGTTTTTTTATACCTGCGGAAGGGCCATTCCTAGAGCCAGAGCTCCGACCAGCAGCAGATGGGACTCAATCCACATGACTGCCTTTTCTGCACAGCCCTCTGGGTAGATGGACTTGGTTGCCTCCAGATATTTCTGGATCTGAATCCCGAATCCACACATGGTGTTGATCACAACCTGGTGATGTGGAGGCAGAATTTTCATATTAACTCAGGCTCCAAAAATGAGTTTCCCGTAAATTGTGTTGGCGGGTAAGGCTGGTGCCAAATCCTCTCTTTGATGGGCCATTGACTCCAAATGGTGACAGATCACGTTAATCCCAACGTGAATCAGGCCCATTGCGACCGGCGCAGTTACAGCCACAGGACAGCAGGTGGCAGCAATGCACAACAGCACCTTGAAATAAGTGAAATTTAATTTCGTTTGTGGAAAGGTTTTCAAAAATAACTGCGGTACAGTTATTATGTATCGTCGGGTTATTAGAGAAAAACGCAAGTTAAATTGCATTATTTGTATCCCCACATATTTTAGTTAAAACATTCCATGAATGACATTTTTATTAATTTGATGGGGTAGAAATATACTGAGTGTTTTAGTAGCGTTTAGTGTATAATAGTGCTTCAGAAGAATGGGTGGAACACTGAGACGGGGTGGGGGTGGGGGTGCAGATCGTGCGGGGACTGGAACCCTACCTCCCCCGGTACGGGTGTGCAGCAGGAGTAAGGGACCGCACATCTCTCTGTACTGGGGTTCTCCTGGGTGCAGTTGAAGTACAGGTTCCAGGACCAGTCTGTGTAGTTGTTCCACCCACAGCACTTGAACTGAAACAGGGCAGGGCAAAGGGTTGAAGGGGAAATTAATTTGACAGAATACTCCTCAAATATTTGCTGGACAACTTCCCATTGCAACGCTGCACCGCATTTTGTAGTTTGTAGTCACCTGGCGATATCACATTCATATTAGACTGGTACACTGAGAGTGGGAGTGGCTGCCCTGGTGATGCGAAATGCATCATTCATTTTTCCAAGACAGGAGATTAATATCTGAAGATTGGGATGTTGTATTTGGCTCATTTCTAACCACATTATCAGTGGACAGGTGAATATATCATCAAAAAATGTATTTTAGTTCCCCTCTCAAATCCAGAAAGATTCTGTGTGGTTGACTTAACCAGGCGTGCGGATTCCTGCGGTGAGCTTTGTAAAGTTCAGATCAAATAACCAAATCCGCAGACTAGATGACTCGAGAATTTGTCGCGTTGAATCTCGGAGACTACTGCAGCCGTAAGCAGACGTTGTAAAACTCCATAGTTCCCGCTGAACAACATGTCTCCTGAAAGCGCTCTGAAGCCAGCCTTTCGGCTGACGGCTGGTTGATCTGAACAGACCCAGAACGGGCCCCCGGGTGGCGCACCCGCTGAAGGCACATGCAGAACACAGGAAGAGCGGGCGTTCGCCGCGCCTCACCTCTTTCTGGATGTAGTCCATCAGGTTCTGCAGATCCAGGTCGTCTCTGTAGTGCACGATGGCCTTCTTCACAAACTTCCCCAGCGCGTCCCGCGTCTGCACACACACATCAGGCCTGCGTTTGTTATGTCCACATTTACCGCTTATTGAAAGGAATTTGATCATCTGCGGAATCAACGTGGGCAGGGAATGCAAGCCAATGTAGCCAATCAGGTGTAGGGGAGATGACGAGGTGGCCAGATGTAGAGAGCCATTCTTTTGTGGGGATTTGACCAGAATGTGACCCTTTGGAAAAGTGCCGTGGGATCTTTAATGAACATGGTGAGTCCTAAATCAAAAAGGTGTGTAAATGTACAGATGTACTGTATATATCAATCAGGTGAGTTTATGTAAACACACATACAGTATATATACATTATGTGTGTGTGTACATAGTCCCGCAGGCAGCCGTTTATGTATATGTATTTATTTTGTATTTATTTATGTATATTAATATATATGTAAATGTGTATATATATATATATACTATATATATATATATGTCCTACAGACAGCTGTTTAATGGATACCCTCCTACAGACATTGTTTAATGGATACATAATGTACACATTGCATGATGACACATACTTTACACACACACACACTCTCACACACACACACACACACACACACACTCCAAATGGCTCAGAAGTGCTAGCTCTGTTTATGGTTCAACTGGGAGAGGAGGCTGCCTGTTTAGATGTCTGGCTCTGTGACACATTAGCAGGCAGGTGTGGCGTGTTGTGTACCTGGTCAGAATAGAAGAAACCCAGCACTGCGATGGCCAGTTGGGTGAGGAACACTAGAATTAGACTGAGGGAGAACTGAGGAGCAAGAAAACAAACGTCATGAAGGAGAGAAGGGGAGGGAGGGAGAGAGAGAGGAGGGGGGGAGGGAAAGAGGAGGAGGGGGGGAGGGAGAGAGGAGGAGGGGGAGGGAAAGAGGAGGAGGGGGGGAGGAGAGGAATAGATTCTACTTTTTTTTTTTTCTATTTCTTCTTGTTCTCTCAACTCACATGACGATATAATTGTTTTGACAAGTATACCAGCTTTGACAGCTTATATTGCAAGCCATGTCATGCCAATAAAACCTTACAATTGAACTGAAATTGAGAACGAGAAAAAGGAGAACAGAACAGACACACTAAAGAACAGAGAGAATCAACAGACAGTAAGAGAGCAGAACACAAGGCCTACATAACACAAGAGAGGGAACACAACAATGAAGCTTAAGGGCATCAGTACTGCACACACAAAGCTTGCAGTGTACAGCGTTTCGGCCTTTTCGGTGAACTTCCTTAGGTTCAAAGGTCAAAGTTCACTGTGAGCTTGCTATAATGTGCAGGGAAACTATTGCCACTGAACACTATGCCATTCAGGAGGATCATCAAATTTCTGTGTTCAATTCATGAGCTCCTATTCCTTCTTGATGGCCCATTTTGATTGTTAGGAATAAAAATTGCCCTTTTTATTGTTTGAATGAAATTTATGCCACGTATTTACGATGAAGAGAAGAACATAAAAACACATAATGCCAAGAAGAGGCCGTTCAGCGCATCTTGGCTCATCATTTTGTCTACAGTCTAGAGACTGTCCAGCACTGTGCCAAGTCTCAAAGGGTCTCTGCTGGTAATGCCTGACCTGGCAAAATGGGCTTCCAAACACTGATAACTCTCTGTGCAAAAAACCCCAAACAAAACTTCCTCATATTCCTGATATAAACTTCCTGGAATTTACCGCTAACCAGTTTCTCACCTATGCCCCCTGGTTCTGTTCCAAAGCTGACGGTAAGTTAGTGAGGTTAGTTAGTAGTGATGAGGAAGACCAGGCCAGTTTTAAAGAGGGCTCACGGTTTTAAGAAGGCGGATGTTCTCCCGGAGAGCACCGATGCAGCCACAGAAGGTGATGAAGAACATGACCACGCCCACCACGATCAGAATGAGCGCCGGGTCGATCAGGAACGTGTCACGGACCGTGTCTGTGGAACAGGGATGGGCACGGTCACACCAGGATCCAAGCTAGAGCTAGCATCGTCTCTCTAAACCAGGGTTATTCTAATCACGGTCCTCGTGGGCCGAGTACTGCTGTTTTTCTAAACCCTCTAAACCCTGTGGTTTTGTGGGCGCCATGGTCTTTGACATTGTAAGCCAGAGGCCTCCAATCTTATCCGAGAAGTGGGTGCAGGTTTTTGTTCTAGCCTGGCACTAATCCCATCGGGGATTAATACGGTTGTATTGTATTGTAAAACACCTGATGCAATTAATTAACTAGTCATGGCCTTCAATCAAGTGTAATTGAATCAGGTGTTGTAGTGCTGCGCTAAAACAAAAACCTGCACCCACAAGGTTGGATACCCCTGGCATAGGCTAACATCAGCTTCAAAATTAATTTAAATAAAATTAATGAATTGAAAAATCCACATAGAAGATTGGAAATTTTTAAACGATATAAGAATATAACAATATATAATGACGAGAATGGGCCGTTTAGCCCATCTAGGCTTGTCATGTCCCAATCTAAAGAATATCTGGTACTGCATCTAGCCTGGACTTGAACCTGGACCTGGACTTTATTTTATTTTTTATTTTGTTTTGATTTTACCCTGTTTTTCTCCCAATTTGGCTACCAAATTGTCAAGCTGTTCCAGAAGTTCAATTCTCTGTTGAACTTCAATTAATGTTCTGCATAAACTAAATCGAAATGGAAATGAGCCCAGCCCTGGTGAGGATAGTGGTATGGATATCACTGCTCAGTGTACTCTACTGCTGCTGAAAGAGACAAAGAATCACTCTCACCTGTAGCCTTTTGAACCTTGGCGTACACTCCAATCGCAATTATCAGCAAGGAGAAAACCTAGGAGGAAACGCAGACATTTACTGTGCACTGCAACTCAAAGTAAACATTACGTGCCAAACACAGGAAGAAATACCAGACAGCTGGGAAACAAACCACTTATTCACTCTCAGGCCAACGGAAGCATTGGGAACTTCAGGTAGACATGTTTATGGTATGTGAGTGGTTGGTATAATCAACAATTTATAATAATGCGATGTCATACTGGCCTATCACCCAAGGGCATTACCTCTCCTTCAGTGGAGAGTGAGAGAGACAGAGAGAGGGGGAGAGAGACTGAGAGAGAAAGAGAATGAGTCACAGAGGAGGTTCAGAGGTGTCTCTTGTGTCTCTTCCATTCACTGTCTCTCCTGGAGTCGATCCAAATCTGCCCTGACATCCAGTAACTGAGGAACAGGTGAATGCCGATATCTTCAGTTCCCGCGTCCCCCCCCCCAGGACCTCTCATCCACTGTCAGGGATTCTGACGGACACTTCCTGTCTGGATGAAGATTTATAGATTTATGGCATTTTCAGGCTCATCTCCATAGTGTGCTTTTCATAGAGATTTAATTGAGTGAGTGTGCTGTGGACCACAGATATATTATCACACATTACAATCACAGGATGACAGCAATAATGATATTACTACTACTACTAATAAAATTAAACATTGTTATTATGATTATTATATAATCATATTCCAATTAATACAATTGTGCCTTTATAATTATTATAAACAGTTTACAGTTTATGAATGTTCATGAGAAGGCACGCCCAAGGATGAGAAGATCCATCCATCCCCAGGGTGATGTCATTGGCCACGCCCCTTCATAAATGTTCATAATATGCATCAGATTGCAATGTTCGGGCTTCGGCGGTAGTGAGGCGGAGCGTTCAACGGGTGTCTGGTGAGCCTACGGAATAGGTGATTTAAAGTTTGATGCATGGTTTCAGGGGCGGAGTGATCAATCGAGCAAAGAAGACCAGGGAGAGAGGGAGCGAGGGAAAGAGGGATAATCCATCATCCGCACACTCCAAATAAACATGATTCAGGCCGAGGCTGCTGTGGGACAATGCTGTGGAGCATTCTGAATTTAGACTAAGTTAAAAGCGTACTTAGCACTTTTTGTTTATCAGAGTTAAGGCTGCGTTTGGGGTGAAGAATTAGAGCATGGTTAGAGTAGTATCTCAAATCAACACCATCGTAACTTCGAATGAAGGATATGAATTGGACAAGAGCTACAGAGACCTGCATCTATAGAAATGAGTCCGTCCATTTACAAGGGTTTTTTTCCCTGCGAGTTAGGATTACACCAACCAGACTACATTCAGGCCTGTAAACCAACTGTATAAAGACATCTGCACAAAGCACTACCTGATCCCCCTCGATGACAAGACCTCAAATCATTTTTTCCTCATTGTTTGGCATCAATAAAAACTGTGACTGCAAAGGGTACTTTTGCAGCCATCGAGCGGGTAGCTTGGTGAATGGGAATTGTGTGTGTGTGTGTGTGTGTGTGTGTGTGTGTGTGTATGTGCGCGCGCTGAATTGGGGGAAATATTCCAGCGATGTTTTCATGTTTTGAAAGAGAGAATCGGTGCGCTCTCCCAGTGGAATTTGTCACGCTGAAAAGGCCAGTGAGTCACAGGGACTGGAACAAAGGGCCGATGGATTATTCTGCTGGGTCCAATTCAGAGCCTGTCTCAAATACACAAACAGAGCTCCGGCGGGACAGCATTGTGATGGCTCATCTACTGCAACGGCACTGTGTCTGCGCAGTTACCCTGTGCAACACCACTGTGTCTGCGCAGTTACCCTGCACAACAGCACTGTGTCTGCGCAGTTACCCTGCACTACAGCACTGTGTGTGCACAGTTACCCTGCGCAACACCACTGGATCTGCACAGTTACCCTGTGCAACAGCACTGGATCTGCACAGTTACCCTGCACAACAGCACTGGATCTGCACAGTTACCCTGCACAACAGCACTGGATCTGCGCAGTTACCCTGCGCAACAGCACTGTGTCTGCGCAGTTACCCTGCACAACAGCACTGTGTCTGCACAGTTACCCTGCACAACAGCACTGTGTCTGCGCAGTTACCCTGCACAACAGCACTGTGTCTGCACAGTTACCCTGCGCAACAACACTGTGTCTGCACAGTTACCCTGCGCAACAGCACTGTGTCTGCACAGTTACCCTGCGCAACAGCACTGTGTCTGCAGTTACCCTGCACAACAGCACTGGATCTGCACAGTTACCCTGCACAACAGCACTGGATCACCATGTGACATGATTGTCCGCAGTCACTTGCAAAAACAACACCTATTGACTGCACAGCTTTCTAGCCTCTGTGTTCCGTTTACATTTCCCAAGATTTTACCTGTAACAGACAAAATCACTGAGTCTCAGGTATCCTGTTTACAGCACACAGGTGAGTAAGCTGTATACAGTCTGAGATAGTGCTCTAAAAAACATCAGCTTCACACAAACTCAGCATGAGTTTGATCATGAATACTAAATGCCATGCTTGAATAAAAATGAGACACTACTTCCACAAGAGATCCTATAGATAGAGAGCAAATTCAGTGTACACTACCCGTGCAGTGTGTATGCAGATTATAATTATTACAATTATTGCAATTTAAATATGGGGCTTTATTGAATTCAAATAACCTCAGTAACAAGTGGCATAGTCATTCATTATACATGATAATGTATGAATATTTAAGCTGAGTTTCATAACAACGAGGGCAGGTTGTATTTTAAGCAGTGGCAAGTCACTGAGTTTCACAATTTCCTGATGATTAATTCATGTTAGTTTTTGCCAGTGAGAGCCCTTCTCCGCGTTTGGGAGAAGCGCACCCCTCCATATTTGATGTGGGTAAACAGGTGCTTTGGGCGCTCGTGCTGTCGAAAGATTTTGGGGCGGGTGGAGCCGGCGTAGCTTCACTTACCCAAAATAAGAAGCTGAAGAAGAAGAGAAAGTAGCGGATCCAGGGGTTAATGAAGGAAAAGGTCTCCGCCCGGTTTAAATTCAGTTGCCTGTCCATTGCTAGGGTCAGCGGGGGCGCGCGGGGCAGGAGGACATCCGCTGCGGGAAAGGAAAGCAGGAGAAAACTGATGACAGCAACCTACCCGAGAGGAAAATACGCCTGGCCGTGCTAGAGTTTGTGGCTGCTGCCTAAAAAAGGGTACGAGCAGCCGTGACCGTCCTGCGCCATGCTAGACGCCCCCCAGAACTGTCCCGCTAGCCAGCGCGGGGGTGGGGCGATAGAGGGGGGTAGGGGTGGGGAATCCGGTTACACAAAAAATATTTCTGGCTTCAGCGGCACTGACTTGCCCAAGTGCCGAAATGTTGCCATTTCCCTCAGGGGACCAAAACAGAAGGGATTGGGAAGGGGGTGTGTTAAAAGGAGGCCAATTCTCCATGTCTATAATCACATGCTGCATTCATTCGTCCTTGCTGTATACATACGGGGGCTTGCACGACACACAGTGGGTTTGAAATTCTACATATTACGGCAGGGGTGGCCAACCCTGGTCCTAAAGAGCCAGAGGGTCTACTGTTTTTTGTTTTCAAGCAAAATCAGCAACCAGTTCATATCCAAGAAGAGAGGTGAGGTGATTGATCAATGAAGGGCACAGTGAAAAGCAGCAGACCAGAGTTGGGGACCGCGCAGCTGTGCTCATTCACTGTCATGCACACGCGCGCTTGTCTGCGACTGTCTGATTGCTCAGCAATCAAACCGTAGTGCTAAGGGTGCAAACCAATGAGGCCTGCTCAGGTGATCTGACTTCCCTGGCCCAGGGACATCTGAAACGCGTTTGGGAGAGATGGTGGTATCGGAGCCTGCACTGACTCCTCTGTCACTGATGTGGGCTCTGGTGCCCTTCACCGCCCCGTTAATGGCGCTATCGACCTGCGGACTGACAGGTAGAGATGGGACCCGCCGAGACACTGCCGCCGGTCAGCGCACCGAGACGGTGACACGTCCCGGACTAGGATCGAGTCTCATTTTGTTTCGCGTAAGAATCAAGTAACGACATCTCATTTTGCTTTGATTATCTCTAGACCGCAGAGGCAGTTTGTGGCTCGGAGATCACAGGGCTGTCCCTGGGACTGAATGAATGGCTAAAACGGATTACACGACGAGGAGGGAAAAAGCAGGCACTGGACTCCAGCTCCATCTCCGTCATCATCCATCATATCTGTCCCCTTCTTAATGGAAGCAATTTAACACGTTCCTCGGAGGGAGGTTTCCTGAAGGACAACTCCTCGCCCCAAAGTGTGCTTCTGAAACGTGATCTTTCAGTGATGCTCTCTGTATGAAGGTCTCATTAAGGAACCATGAGCCATGAATAAAACAGTGTTAGCATTAATTAATTGTGCACTTGCTCTATCCCGGTCCTTTTTATGTTGCTCCGGAAACCTGTTTGTTGCAGCTTGTTGCTAATGTCATATGCTGAACGGAATCCGTTGCTGTCTCCGTGGGAAATGGAGTTTCCCTGAGATATTTACACTGGGTTATATTGGAGACCTTTTCTGTCCACCTATGGCATAGGTGTGGAACTCAAGTAAACCTTGCTTGACCTGCAGTATGTTGTACACATTTGCATATCTCCTAAAAGCATTATAAGTGTTTATGAAGTGCACACTATGAATAAGCTTAGCTGGCATGTTGTATATAACTATTTCAGTTTCATGACTTTTTATTGGATCGTGAATAGCTTTTTAGTATTTGAATATGAAGTGTTTTTAATTCAACTGAAGATCTATTACTTTGCTATCTGGTGGAGCACTATTGCTCGTTTTGCTGTTGAAAATATGGTTTAACTTGCAAGACCACCTACTGTAAAGGCAAGGCAGCTGTGTATGTAAGGGCTGGATGGATCTTCTGAATGTTTAATGAGGTGTGGCTAGCTTATGCTTTCGATACGACTGTCCTTGAGAAAACGCTGGAGGCAGAAGTTGCCCCTAAGCACTGATACAGGACCAGCTAACTCTGCCCAAAATGTCGCCCTAACCATTACGAAGAAGAACAGGCTTCAGGCTAGCGCTCGGGGGCAACTTACACCTACGCCAGAGAAAACTACAGTGCCAAGCTTCCTGTAGCACAATTACAGCTACAAGCACAGGACTGTGGAATTGTATGTCACATCTCCTTTATCCCCCTGTTTGAAGGTGAGAGTTTTGTGAACTAATGATAATAAAAAACAATTCTGCTTTAAAAGAGTAATATTAGTGTATTGAGCTCTCAACTATGCCTCTCCAACATTTGTCTCCAACATTTGTCAACAGTTTGTCTCCCTCCCTTTGTCTCCCACTACAGGTTGGCTTGTGCCCTGTCCCTCCTCTCAAAGTCTCCATCGTGGCCCCCTAGTGGTGGAATTACCAACCTACAGCCAGTCACTCTCCACCTTCCGTCATGCTCTGATGATTGACCTACATTCACATTTTACATTTTAAGCATTTAGCAGACGCTCTAATTCAGAGCGACTTACAAGATGTGCATTAATACATGGTGACCTCTTCAGGCTGCACCTGGGATATCATCCAATTCGAAAATGTATATCGTCTTCTGATTGGACGAAGATCGGAAACACACTTGAATGCTGTTTTCAGGTGTAACAACAGTTGAGGGCTAGTTATTATGATTTAGATTGGAGTTAAATAGCATGTGTAATTTTGCAGGGATTGTGAGCAGATTGAGGTGCGGGAGCTTAGTGTTCCAGCTGTGTTTATCTTGCTTCGGAGGGCAAGACTGGAGCTGGAGTGGCGGACAGAGGTCATAAAACCTGGCAGAGGAGCGAGGCTGCCTCAAAAGCCCCCCTTCTCTTTGAACCAGGTGCCACTGCTCCAGATAATCATTGGGGGAAGTCTCAAGGGGCTTAGTGTCCATTTTTTTGACCTTCTTTTTTCCAACACTGCCATCATCGTGGAGAGGGGAACTGCAGCCAGCAAATCCCTCTCTTCTGGTGTGAGTGGAATCTGGGGAGTGATTAACACAATTTCCTCCACAGGGGGTGAGGTCGCCAGACCTGGACTGTCTGGTCCATAGCCTGCAGCTCGCCGGAATCGGCAGGGGAAGAAAATGAGGGAAAAACTCTGTTCTCTGCCTGTGTGGGTTGTCACTCTGCCAGAGCAGATTTTTCTCCTGGGTGTTGTCCCGCGGCTTTCGACCGTACCCAGACAGACGTTTGGAGTCAAATGTTAACCGGTATACGATTACCGCTCTCGCCTCCCGGGGTGCGATTACCTCCTTTCCTGCCTGATTACCTCCTCTCCAGCCCTCACCATGGCAGATAATGTCTCCTGGAAATGGAGTGTCATCAGTAATTCCATAGCAGAACCCCAGGGATTGAAAGGAGGACTGTCCTGGTCTCTCCCCTTTGGTACTCGCTTGCTGTGTGGCCCATAATTAAGTGGGTGTCTCCTGAGGTAGTGCTCCATTGCATTGGCGACAAATCCCTTAAACATTGAGCCTCAGGAGATGTCCCATGAGCGAGCAAGAGACTGCAGTGTCCCAAATTCTGTCCAGTCGAGCCCCTCCACCCAGTCAGGTAGTTAATCGAGGCCGGGGTATATCCCAAGGAAGTCCCTTTTGTGTTTTTCAAAAGCTGGGCATAATGAACAGCTCTCTTCTGTGCCTTGGAATGAGACACTAATGGCTGATATCTCAACCATTTCATTCTTTTGTGAACAATACATGTCAAGTTGTAACTATATTAACTAGAATTAAAATTAAACCAGAAATCAGACAGTGCTCCAAATTAAATGTCTGCAGAATTAGCCTGGTACCATGCCTGTCTAGGTATTTGTACCTAGACCATGGAAATGAAATTGCCCTTAAAACAGACACACGTTCTGAACACTGCAGAGGTTTTTCAAAAGGCACCTTCCCAACACCATCTACCTTGAATAGTAGCACAAAGCAATTTTCATTTAACTTTTGGTACAAAGTTTAATCTAAGATGGATAGGCTTAGTATTAAAATGACAGAATCCTCAGCTTCTATCGCTGTAGCTCAGGTTCAAATGTGACCGTCCTACACTACTGGTTATTAAATGTTGAAGGATGTGATTTATCTGTAAAGGACAAACCCATGGAGTCTGACTTCCGCATTGTATTCATGCCAGACTTTTCAAGGGACCACGAGATCAAGTGAAATCTGCTTTTATCGTTCAAGGTTGTTGCGAAATAGGAACTGTAGTTATAACACATTCATGTGAGGAAGTGATTTATATGTGACCGGTGAGCGCCTTGCATCACTGTGGAGTTAGCACACAGCCCTAAGGTGTCTGTCTCTCAAAAATGAGACCAGCGAGTTTGAGCCCTGCTTGGGGAGAGTCAGAGTGTTTTGTTAGTTGGTTTTAAGATTGAAATGTGCAAATTACATTTGGTAAATTAACTTCCTTTTTTTCCAACCCTACATTTGCTCTTCAGGGTTGTTGGCAAAATTCATGTTGGGGCTGAAATGTTATCAAAACAAAGATTGCTGGCTTTGACATTGAAAACCACTTGGATTTTGAATGGGGAGTCAATGAGTCCCTGCTGTGGTGTAGGAGTTAGCATGCTGCCTTTTCACCTGCAAGACCTGGGTTCGATTACAATCTATGCACGTCTCTAGTTGTCTTTTAGAAGTGAAGCTTCATCTATACTGGATCTGTAACTGACCATGGAATGCTGGCAGCTGTGGTTCTGAATCCCACCAGCGGGACTTTAGCGTCTTTGCATTTTTCCCAGTTCTGGTGTTTTAGTGAGGGTCCATGCACGGTGAGAAGGAGACGGGGGTGTGGCACTGTGTAAATGGTGCATGCTGTTAAAGTGCCTTCCTCCTGACCGTGGGGTTTGAGTTCAAGCCCCTGCAGGGCTGAGCGCAGGAGAAGGAAGTCTTTTATCTGTCGAATCCTCAGTTTCTGTGATTAACTCTGACGGATGAGTTACTGGAGCTGTCTTGTTCTTCAGAAGGTAAATCCCGGGTTTACATGCCAGAATCTGTCGCTTAGAATCTTATTGTTGTTGAGAACAACCATGGCCACACATGCTGCAGGTGGAAATGGAGGCCACTGCTGCTGGCCAGGTAACACCAGCACTCACCCTTCAAGTCACTCCAGAACTCTTACACAGGGAGTTCATTTATCAAATGTAGTTGTACAAATTTCTTAATGCCCAACTTAAATGAAAAATGTCATAAGTGAACACAAGCAGGGCTTGAACTCCCTTGCAGCTTCAGATCTCATTTACTGGGAGACTGACACCTCAGTGCTGTGTGCTAACTCCACAGTGACACAACAGGCTCATCTGTCACATATAAATCACTTCCTCACATTAATGTGTTATAAGTATAATTCCTATCGTAAGATTCAAAGCGACAGATTCTGGCATGTAAACCCAGGATTTATCTTCTGAAGGACAAGACAGCTCTGCTGCAGCTCCAGTAACTCATCCTTCAGAGTTAATCACAGAAACGGAGGATTCAACAGATAAAAGACTTCCTTCTCCTGCGCTCAGCCCTGCAGGGGCTTGAACTCAAACCCCACAGTCAGGAGGAAGGCGCTTTAACAGCATGCACCATTTACACAGTGCCACACCCCCGTCTCCTTCTCACCGTGCATGGACCCTCACTAAAACACCAGAACTGGGGGAAAATGCAAAGACGCTAAAGTCCCGCGGGTGGGTGGGATTCAGAACCACAGCTGCTGGCATTCCAAATCAGACACAGCTTAACCTGAACCCACCCATTTAAAGTTGCAATCTGAAACAGCAGAAGGAAAATATTTTGCAATGAGGAGTCCAGCAAACGCTGGAACTGAGGCATGTGAGCTGGGAAAGCAGGACCTGAGCTTTGTGCTCTCCTTCCACAGCAACACCTGACCCTCTTCCACTGTAGAAGGAAGCCTTTTGCTTCCTGTCACAAACAGGAAGAACTTGCAGAAACACAGCCAGGGTGGGATTTGAACCTACTGCAGCAGGTTTGAGCAGCATGGAAGCAGTTCATTTGTCACACGTGAATACCCAGTGGAAAAACACAGGACTTCGCTCTAGGAACAAACAGAGGTGTGTCTGTTGGTTTGGGAGATCAGAGCCTTGGCCGCCTCTTGCCACACCAGAATCTCCAGCTTGCCCAATGCAGCTGAACTCCAATTCAGAGAAGCCAAGTGAAGCTGAGGTAGGCAGAAAATCATGTGGTATGGGTGGGATTTGAACCTACGGACCTTAGTGTGCCAAAGCAGTTCCTAGTTCCTTATAGAGCCACAGCTCAGCATGAAGGGTGACATGAATTATTGGCTCTTCAATTTGAATTAATCACAATGTGATAAGCACAGTCTGTTTTTGAGGATTCCAGCCCATGAAGGGCTTGACCTTAGCTCCCTCTGCTGGAAGGTGCCAATATTGCATTTAATATTGGAGTGGGAGGCCACTGTCAAGGATGGCACAAGAGATTCATACATAATATGCAAAGCTATTTTTCCAAATACCATTGAAAGGGAATCAATACATTATTCTCAGTCCAGAAATATATTTTATTATTGTGTCAACACATTAGCACATGGTCAGTTACAGATCCACGATAGATGAAGCTTCACTTCTAAAAGACGCACAGATTTGAAGTGAACCCAGGTCTTGCGGGTGAAAAGGCAGCATGTTAACTCCTACACCACAACAGGGACTTATTAACTACCCATTAAAAATCAAAGATTATTTTTCAGTTTACAAATCCTTCACCAATGCCAGCAATCTTTATCTCTGTCGACACCAAGGGTTTCTCCTTCACAGATAAATCACATCCTTCAATATTTAATAACCAGTAGTGTAGGACAGTCAGATCTGAACCTGAGCTACAGCGATAGAGGCTGAGGATTTTGTCACTGAGTAAAACCCAGAGCTTGCGGGACAGAGCAGAGCTCCCTTATCCCTCCCTTATTCTCATGGTCAAACTGAATGCCGTCACACCTCCATCTATCAAAGGAGACTGTCCTGAGTGTGGACAGGGCCTTCTCCTCAAGGTTTAAACCAACAGCTTATCTCCAGAGCCCTGGCTGTACAGATGGGTCTGTACGAAAAGCCCTAAAGTTTGAATAACAAACTTAAATCCGTGAGAGAACTGAAGACGTTATGCTCTAATCCCTGCTGGGGCTGGGATCTTGCTCCTTGAGGTGAATGGGCAGCTAGTTTTTTTCTTTTTCATTATTATACATATTAAGCCTATGCGTCTTAGATCAAATTTCGTACAAGAAGTCAAAGGAAAATTGTTGAAGGAAAGTAGCTTCGTGCTACTGTTCATGGTAGATGGACTTGATTTGAATAAAGATGTATTTATTATATATTTTTCAGTACCTACTCTTCAAGCAAGAACACATCAGAGATTCTTAACACCCTGACCTTAAGGAAACCAAACTTTGCCACGGTTTTCTTTCATAAACACCCACAATGCTTTGGGAAAATGCAAATTTGTACAACATAGAGCAGGTGAAGCAGGTTCACAAAATTATTTTGCTTACTGGTCCCTCCTGCCAGCTGCCAGAATGGTCTTTGCCTGCTACCTGTGATAGCATCTAGCATTACACTGTTTCCTGCTTCTTACGCTCAACCATTGCAAATAGTGCTTCCTGTTATCTCCCACCAACTGTACACTGTTATCATTTGATTCTTATTCTTATGTACTTTTGACTCCCCCCCCCCCCTGTTTATTGACTACTTCTCCTTCCCTTAATCTTTTTGGTGCCCGCCAGAGGAGGATTGTCTCCCCCCCAGAGTCTGGTTCCTCTCAAAGTTTCTTCCTTCCTGCGCCCTTCAGGGAGTTTTTCCTGAGTTTTTTCCTTCACACTTTTGCCCTTGGCATGTTCTTCTGGGGGGTTTAAGGCTCCACACCCTGTAAAGCTGCTTTGTTACAATGACTTTGTTAAAAGCGCTATACAAATAAAATGATTTGAATTGAAAGAAAGATTATTACTTTGAAAAATAATATAGAAAATATCACTGAAAGACATGATTATATTTGTCAGGGATTTAAAACGCTGTCCAATTTTCAATGTTGCATGATATGTATTAGAGAATTTCCATAGAAATAGGTTTTGTATTGTGCCAAACAAGATAAAAAATGAAACAAAGTTTAATTTGAATGATTATTTTTTACACACCATGTTTCAATTCTGGGTTGAACAAAAAGACAGCATAGCTGTAGTACAACTGTCAAATAAAAGGTAGACAATTAGCATTAGAGTTGGACAAATGAACAAAATTGGTAAAAAAGGGGTTTTAGCCCCATAATTTGTACAGATGAAATGTCCTCCTTCACCCCCGCTAGCAAGCTGACACTGGTTCAGATGACCATCCTCCCAATACTGGACTCTGGAGATGTGATCTACAGATCTGCTCCCAAGACTGCGCTTGATAGGCTGGATGTTTTCTATCATTCAGCCATCAGGCTCTCTACCAATGCCCCTTACAGAACACACCTCTATTCCTCTGTAAACTTGACATCACTACACACTAGATGGAAACTTCACTGGACTATCCTCATCTACAAATCCCCTCTTGGACTGGTACCTGTCATCTCTGCAAAAAAAATCTGATCCTGCCTACAAAACCAGATCCGCCAGCTACATCCAACTAGTCACCCCCAAAGTCAGCACTACTCTCATGCCACAGCCTCAGACTGGAATGAGCTGCAAAAAACCCTGAGATTGGACAATATTGTATCAGTTCCTGTTTTAAAATCTCTGATCAGTGTTTGGGAAGTTACTCTGAAAATGTGGTTAACGAAGTTACCAATTACTCTACACTATAAGTAGTTAAGCTACAGCAAAGCTACCATGATGACAAAAGTAGTTAGCTACACTAAAACTACTTTTAAAAAGTAGCTAACTACATTGAAGTTACTTTATGGAGAAACAAAACTGTGTACATAAATGGCCATTGCTTTACTTACTTTTACTTTAGCTCTTCTAAATGAATTACCTTTAAGTGCAGATAATTACAAAGCACTGGTATATACCTGGTAATTAACACACTGTAGAAGAAAGTGTAATGCAATTTCTTAATTTTCAATACTGAAAATGCAGTATACCTCCCTCTGACAATGAAGACAAAATATTTTAAGGGAACTCTGATCTGTCAATGCAAATTATAATGTTGTACACAATTAAGCTACTACCAAGGGTGAGATTAGATGCCTGTTCTATGTTTCATAAGTCATTCAATTTATCAAAATGATCATTATCATTCTGTACTGCTTATGGAATGAAAAAGTGAGTCCGACTCACCAGTTCACTTCACCTCTAAAGAGACAATTGAGCGCCCCACCAAGAGAAAATAGCACCGCCCCCACTGCATTCAGACAGAATGTACGGAACGAGTGCACACAGTTAGCACTTAGTAGCCTTGCTAGGACGTTTGCCCGTTGTGAATTGCTCGTTGAGGTTTAATGAATGAACCAAAGCCACTAACTCTGTTTTGAGGACCCAAATCCTGAAACCCAAGTTCAACATTAAACTTAGCCATTCCTTTAGCTAACGTACTTAGCCATGGTAAAACACCAGCTTAAAATACTAGCTTCTCATCTGAATATGTGTTCTCAACTCATCTGAATATGTGTTCTCAAGTTTGAACTTCATGTCTTCGATGCATTGAGCAACTTAGGCTTTGGTTGGCACAGAATGCACAGAAAAATGTATACTTTCTAATTTTCTTTTATTAGTTTCATGTATGGCGATAGGTATGGCTATGGTGGTTTTACCTCCTCGGCCATGATTAGCCAAGAGTACCGCTGCAAGTTCTCATCAAACAAAATTAAACAGCTGCATTGAAACCGTCACATGACATTTGATATTTTTGGAGAAAAAAAATACTAATTGAACTAATTGAAAGCTACTAGATTTTGGAAGCAATTAAACTACCACACGTTACTGGAAAATGTAGTTAAAATGAGTAGTTCCGCTACTTGTAATTCCGCTACTCCCCAACACTGTCTCTGATCATGGACATTTGCACAGACTCATGCTCCTGCTACAATTGATGCATGAGCACTGTGTCTTGTTCATCTATAATGACTGTGCATGTTTTTTAAATTCCTGTTTGTCCAATTTTATTATGGTTTGCTGTGTTTGGCCTCTTGGCCAGGCCATTATTGTAAATGACAATCTTTAACTTGATTGGTAAAATAAATAAAATTAAAATAAAATGTGCACAACATACTGGTAACATAATTTATTAAAACAGAAAAGGGCTTATCACATACAACAATACAACACACAACATTGCCTGCCATTCAATATTCACCTTGTTTGAGACACAAGAGCATCACAGCTGACCTAAAATGGAAACACTAGCATTTTAGAATTAAATATGGCTTGAAGACCAATATACTTGCTAAATAATATGATAAACTGCTCCTTTTTGTTTGCTGTACCTCAAATAACCCTAATATATTTACTTAAACAGCGCCATAACCACAGAATACTTAACACTGACAAATTATCCAGCGGAGGTGAAGAGAATTCAGTCAAGAATAAATGTGGATAGATCTATAGATTCACAGTTGAATAGGGAATGTACAGATTCCCCGGTGAACAAGTTGACGCACCCCAACGATGCAACTTTATGAAATTACATATTGCGAAATCCACAGAGAACTCCCTCTAGTGGTTTTGTTTTGTCAATGACTGTGCATGCTTGGAAAGACTAAACGGTTGACTAAACGGTTGACTAAACAGGCTGTGCTTGTTTTCAAAATGCTTTTGACTCGGATGCCACCTGATTGTTGAAACTAGGACAGACCAGCCCTGCATTTTAACTCGTTATCCCACAATGATGTCCCAAATTTTAAGAAATAATGACATAACGGATATGATCTCCCCGTCAACAATATCACAGCCCCGCCCCCCACCAGTCCAAAAGACATGTGTTTCCCATTGATTTTTGTTAGTGATGTTAGTGATGAGAAGTAAATGTAGTGTCACATGACTTGTGCAAGCTCCAGTCTGAATCATTCTCGCATCAGAGTGATAGATTTGTTAATGCTGCCCAGGTGCCGCGATGTGTTTTGTTTACCATTTACACTTTCCCTAATGCACATTTAGAGCTGTTATTTCACATTTTCCAGAACTGTCCACTGATTTGAGGCACTCACGCGCTCTCTTCCATTTGCCAAATCGCACAAAATTGGGAATAGACATTCTAAAGGACATAACTAATGGAAATGTAGCAACAGCCTGTTCCTGTTGATTATTAGAGTGCCATAATAAAAATTATGGATTGCATTTACATAGCGGCTTTCAGGATCTGGAAGCACTTTCCAGTTGTGAAGGGGGGCGGGCATCTCCTCAACCGCCACCAATGTGTAGCCACCACCTGGGTGTTACACGGCAGCCATTTTGTGCCGGAATGCTCATCACACATGAGCTGAGGTGGACAGGGAGGGAATTATTGAGCCGATCATACTGGGGGAAGATTAGATCAGTCACTGGGGAACCCCCTACTATATGATCTTAAATGACCACAGTGAGTCCGGACCATCTGCTCCAAAAATAGGGTCCCCATCACTGCACTGGGGCGTTGGGCTTTTATTTTGGTCTTGAGGGAAGAGTGCCATTTACCGACCCACCAATGCCACTTCCAGCAGTGACTTTGTTTTCCCAGGAGGAAAAATTGGGCATAACCCTGCTTACATTCATCCACTATGCAGGTAAGCTGCAGGTTACCTATGTTAGGTAAGCTGCCTTCTTACATCTGTTCTCTTCTTGCACAGAGGCCTGTGGGTAATTACAGCTTGAGATCGCAGGATGTGGTTTTGTTACATGTTCCAAGTGCAAGGACTGTCTTTGGAAAGAGAGCTTTTATGTGCTCTGCTCCGCTTGCTTGGAATAGTCTCCAAAAAGACTTGAAACTAAGCTAAATGGTCCCTCTACCTAATTTTAAAGCTCACATAGGTGAAATGTTAAATGATTCAGCTGGTACTTGTCAATGTGTGTAGGTATTCTGACCTCCAAATGCACTTTCCTTTTGTTTTTTCTGTTGTGTACTGTATGTTCTGTCTGTAACTTATTTGCTGCTATGTTGGCCAGGTCTCCCTTGAAAAAGAGATCGATGATCTCAATGGGACTACATGGTAAAATAAAGGTTAAATTTAAAAATTTAAAAAATAAAAAATGCAGCCGAAAGTCACCGAGCAGGACCACTGTGGGCCCCAGGATGGCCATTATTAGTTCTCCCTCAGGGTTCACGCGTCGTATGATCATTATTATGGCCTATAATTAAAATGATTTGCACGGTCGTTTATCTGGTTCAAATTGAATATATTAGTGTATTTTATATTTGCATTGAGATTTCACCTATGCGAAAACTACTTTGTGTACACATTTAGAGGATAACTTTAGCAGACAAAATAGCATATTTAAATTGTTTACCATAAGATAATTTGTATGACAAATGATACAAGTTTAAATAATGGAACTGTTAATACTTCTGACATTTTTAGACAGAGAGATGTGCTTGCTACTACAACTGAACTAACTTAAAATTGAATGGACTAAGTTAATCAATCACTATTTTGAAAAACCGTATCAGACTACATTTCCCGTAACCCATATGCTGCCGTATACCTCCAAATTAGTGGAAAAATCATATTTGATAAATATGGGTTTCACACCGATGTATGATTGGTGTCATCTGTGGATCCTACGGTGGCTGTGGAGGCCAATCCTGGAGCCACAGATCCATCCATAGACGTCGCAAAAGTAGTTGGAGGGCAGTCAGAAAATCACATTTACATTACTATCACGTATAAAACCAATATTTACATTTATTATTTAATATTTATACTTGGCAAATCAAGTTTATAAAGCACATTGTGTGCTCTGTGAACAAATATAATAAGATTGTTTAACTTCCATTTCTTCTTCAAATATGCTAGAACACATATTTAGAATACATAATCAATGCATGCCGTATAGCAGGGTTCTTCAACCTTCTCTTGCCCAGGGACTCCACTGTGGGAAAAGACGAAGACCAAGGACCCCCCTATTATATTGTAACGAGCGTGCGCGAGGTGTATCAAGAACGAGACAGAGTCCAGTAGTGCAAAAATGACCACGCGAGTAGCCACTTCATTAAAAGAAGCGATAATTATCCATGCTCCATACACCGTACAGCTATGGATAATATCGGTGGCAAACCTCCGTGTTCCATACACCGCACAACTACGGAGGATGCCCAAAAATAACCCTTTGCTGATCAAACACGTCCTTAAAAGGACACGATTGACCATTACCAAAACGCCTTCCTTAGATGTCGTAATTATCAAGACGTAACAGTCTTCTTCACACTTGGTTTACTGTACACTCTTCCCTTGAAACGCAAGGGACTGCATCATTTACACTAGGCGTACTGGCCGCGGTGGTTTCAACATTAACTCACCGCGACCAGCTGGCTAACACAATAACACAGTCTTAGAACACACACATAAAAGACTAACATAACAGTTTAGCATTTAACCCGGGGGAGATGCTCAACAGAACACTAGCGTTTCCCCACAATGCCCCGCGCACACATGTTAATGAGGAGCGACCAGTAGAAATACTTTGTTACTGTACTTAAGTCGTTTTTTTGGGTATCTGTACTTTACTTTACTATTTCTATTTCTGACTACTTTCACTTTTACTTCTGTACATTTTCCAAAGAAAACTGATACTTTTACTCCTATACATTTCCCATAAGCATCTTCGTTACTCGTTACTACAACAAAATAAAATCGGAAGACATTTGGTAGCCAATGATTTTGAAACACAACTGCAAGAAGTTAGACCATTGGTTAATCACGTTAATGCGCAAGTGCAAACAGGTGCCCTCAAAGCCGCGGTTAAAATTCTAATTTAATTCAAGTCCAGACATGTCGACGGACTAGTACGTGAATCATTGGGGAAGAAGACTTCATGATGGATTGATTGATTTGGAAACGGCACCTGTTACTTCAGCGGCAACAAACGACTGTGTAGAAGATGAACACCCTTGGCCATATTTGCAAGAAATGTTTTGAAGATGATGGTTTGAAGTTCGAGCTCCAAAAAAGAACCAGCGCTGTGCTTGTCACCTACTCAACCTAATAGCTACGGTTGTTGCCACAAAAGCAACATCCAGTGAGGCATACAAGAAAGTGTACCGTTCAACATTTGGCAAGTGTAATGCACTTTGGAACGAATGTGGAAGATCCACACTTGCAGCCGAAACTGTTGAAGATGTGTACTCCCTCCAGCTGCTGCGCCCGAATGCTACCAGGTGGAACTCCTTGTTCCTGGCAGTGGAAAGACTGCTGAGGATCATCAAAGACAAGAGAGAGGGGGCCATCAGAGTCATCTGCACAGACTTGAAGGTTCCAATGTAAGTAGGAATTATGGTTTTATTATTTCATAATTGATGAACTGTCTGTGTTTCCCCACCCTTTCTTGGGCACTAATAAATGTTTCACAGTTGTATCCCAACTTCCACTTATCATTGGTCCATTTAGTTAAAGCTGCATGAGATAACTTTGGCAAATTTTGAACTTTGGCGCCTGCTCTGGTTGTGATAAAAAACTGCACTGCATTGAAGTGATGGTGTACTAGACAGTACACCGACATTCTAAACCAATAAATTCACAGGGTTTCATGTGGTCTCATGTCACGAAAATGATTTTTTGGGTCTTGCTAATGCCAATTCATAATAGCAAAAGCATAATAGCAAAAATTTAATATTTAACTATAAAAAAGTTATCTCATGCAGCTTTAATTACTCATCCAGCTATTTTTTTGTTGAATCCGATGAAATGGTTATATAGTGTTATAAAACGATGTTGTTGTTTTTGTTTTCATCACAGGTTCAATCCAGCTGAACTCGCATTCCTCACAGAGTATGCTGCTGCCATAAGCCCAATCGCCCAGGCAACATCTTGCGAGGAGAAGCAAATGTCCAGATGGGGTGGCTACTTCCAACAATCAACCTGCTGACCGCCAAACTTGACAGAGTCAAGTTGCGACTGAAACACTGCAGGCCTCTGGTGGATGCCCTACAGGTATATTGTATTGTATCTCATTCCTTGCACAATGTTTGTTTATTGTTTACTGTGCACCAATGTACCAAAACAAATTCCTAGTAGGTGGAAGCCTACATGGCAATAAAATCGTTTGTGATTTCTGATACAGGTGGGAATAAAGAATTGGTTTGGCCACATGACAGAAGACCCTAAGTTGATCGCAGCTGCGATTCTTAAGTACATTTACATTACATACTTTTACTTTTGATACTTTTAGGGTTTTACTCAAGTACTTTTACTCAAGTAAATATTCTAATAGGTGACTTTCACTTTTACCAGAGTCATTTTCCAGTAAGGTATCTTTTAGGTACTTTTAAGTATGGCTTTTGGGTACTTTATACACCACTGGGAGCGACCCTCTCAGGATCGCTACATAGCCCCCTTGCAAGGGGGTCAGCCGGGTCAGCCGTCCAGCACATAGTCAGTTAAATGTGGTGGTGCATGCCGTCACCGCAGGGTTTGCCTCTGGCCTCCCCCAGGCGCACCAGGAGAGTCTCTAGGGGAAAGGGGTCTGGGCAACTCACCTGCCGCTTCGGCAGCGGCCTGTGTCAGGGGTCGGTATGGAGCCAGCCGGTCTTGGTGTAGAACCACCTCCCACCCCCCGGCCAGGCATGCGCACCCGATATACAACTTCGCTGAGCCGCTGCAGGACCTCACCAGGCCTGTGCCAACGGCTCCGTAGCTTGGGGGACACCCCTTTTGTCCGGGAGGGGCAGAAGATCCGCCCCCGGTCGCCGGGTGCGAACGCTTGGCCCTGACACCGGGTGTCGTAGGCCCGCTTTTGTTTTACCCCCGACCCAGCCTGGGCCTGGCAGGTAAAATCGTGGACCACTTTCAAGCGCTCCTGCAGCCGGCGGAGGAAGTCAACCTCAGGCCCACCCTCCACTTCAGGCTCGGGAGGGGGTCCGGACACCAGGTCCACCGGGGTCCTGAGTTCTTGCCCGAACAGGAGGCTGGCCGGCAGGCGGCGCGGTGCAACGGGCCGGTAGCTGTTGAGCGACGGCGGGCGGCGCAGTGCAGTGGGCCAGTAGCTGTTGAGCGACGGCAGGTGGTGCGGTGCAGTGGGCCGGTGGCTGTTGGATAACGGCAGGCAGTGCAGGCAGGGCAGCGATGGGCGAGTCCGCGGTCTGGCAGTGAGCTTGCTTCTGACGACGGCCGGACTGGAGAGCTTTGGCCTGGTCTCCAAACCGGAGTGCCGCTTTGGGGACATCCATGCACGCATTCCATCGTGTCATCAAGTCCAGACCGATAATGCATGGGTCGTTGATATCGGCCAGCCAGAACTCGTGCGTAGCTTCCTGGTCACCGAGGCAGAGGTGCACCTTCTTTTTCCCCCGTATGCTGGCTCGTTCCCCTGTCACGGTCTGCATCTGCTTACCAGTGGGGGTCCACGCTGCAGACAGTGCACCGGCGGTGCCAGGCAGGATCCCCGGTCGCACCAGGGAGATGATAGACCCCGTGTCTACAAGTGCGAGGCAGTGCTGGTCATCGAGCAGGCATGCTGCGTAGAGGCCTCGGATGCAGCTGACTCGTCCAGCCAGTGAGCAGTGACCTCGGAGAGGGACTGGGGATCGGAGCGATGCTTCCCTCACTGGGCTGCTCCGCTTTCATTTCCCTCCGCAGTGGTGGGGCGAGGCCTAGGTGCCGGCGCCGGGAAGTCCCGTGCAAAGTTCCCCGGTTCATTGCAGTGATAGCATCGGTTAGTGGCCCCGGGTCGACGCGTTCGGGATGGTGGAGATTGGCGTCGGGGGGCCGGGTGGACCTGACATGCTGGTGCCGCTTCTTCTTCCATGTCGCCGTCTTTACCGGCGGCCATCCTGACCCGCGGGCGGCGAGCAGGTGCTTGACTTGAAGAGAGGGGTGTTAGAACCGCTTCCGCTCGCTCAGCTATTAAAATAGCTTCAGCTAGCGAACCTGGAGCGGCAAGGCGGATGTGTCGGCACAGCTCCTCCGGAGCTAGGGTACGCAGAAATGCGTGTAGCGCTAACTCTTCCTGGACAGCAGCGGGAAACGTGGGGTAGCCTAGCCTAGCATGATAACTAATATCGAAAGCGATCACCGTTTCTCATCCCTCACGAGTGCGTTTAGCTAGCTTTTCTCGGCTGTGACTTTCGAAGACCCATCGGGTTTGAGGGTTCAGCTTACAGTAGACTAGGGTTAGGGCTAGGGTTAGCCGACGACCATGTGGAAGAGCGACGGCTAACTACCTGGGTGAGATGTGTTTGTTTCATAGCCGGCCCTGCCATAAAAAACTAAACCATGTAATGCTGGTAATTTATCCCTGCGAGATTGAATGTCAAACACAAACAAGCAAAAAAATATCATTTTCCCTTCCATTTCCTCAATTTCCCGCAAGAATTATACGCTTGAACCAGTGATGAGCATTACAAATATGTTAAAATAATATTTGTCAAGACAATCACTAAAAAAATAAATAAACAATAATATATATTTATATCACAAAAATATATAAATGTATAAACAATAATCTTACACAACAAAGTAATTCAGTAAACAGCATTAACAGGAGAACATTGCCTTGCAGCCAACAGATAAATGTTTAAAATGTTGTAAATGTCTTATCCGTGTTCATTCTATCAATAGTTCTATGCACGCTAGACACATTTAAAAAAGGTTTAAAAACGGGTTTCTTACTCCTTTTCTCTTTTACACAAAAATCTCAGCAGGAGGAAAGATCAATGTTGATATTCCGCTGGGTAATTTACATACAGGGTTCCTGTTCAAAGACATTTCATGATTTACTGCAGAACTGAGAGTTTTCCCCAATGCACCAGACTGAGCTTTTGGGGTTTTTATTGATTGGTATTACGAACCGAGAAGGGCTCGATTAAGGAAATGCATATAAAATAGACTCTCCAGATGTAGCTTTTGCTTTTGAACATTTACAACTAACAGAACTGCTACAAGTGCAATCATGGACGGCGGACCCTCAATGGTTTGACTCAACTTTTCCTTCTGATTTCACTCTCCAACATCTAAACCAATCATATTGCCATGGAGTGTTTTGATCGGTTCATTGTCTGACTGGTGACGGCTGGTGAACTGACCAATTGAACTGACTGGATAAGTTCTGTTCTGGATGTTGGTGGTTTAAAATTGGCTAAACAGTCTGAGGTCCTCCTTCCCTGAGGATAGATGTAGAGCTGTGTTGGGACTACAGGGCATCTGATGTGTTTCTATTGGCCATTACATTACGGGTTCCTCCTTTTCATTGGCTAATGTTTCAGTCCATCTTAATCTCAGTGTCCTCCTTATGTGTCACATCTCTCTCCCTTCTAATCTGCTTGCAGAATTAATGATCCAATTTGCACATACTGTAGGCACAGCAGTGTTGCCAGTTTTGGCCTTTTCAGCTTTGGCCTTATCATGAATTTGGTACTGATTTCGCACTGACTTCTGGGATTGAAAATACAGTTGGCATTTAGACTTTTTCTTTTGCCATTTTTCTAGAATCGTGGCAACCTCAAAGAAACAGACATTGTTAATTGTTAAAATAGCAAGACTACCTTGTTACTGAGTAGAATCATTTAGTCCTATTTGGGTGCTTCTAAAATGTATTTTAGTTAGAAGCCTTGCAGTTTGGCTTCTTCCAAAATGGGTGTTGTTCTGGACATTGGCTTTTATTTTGCCAGTGTAATATCATGCTTTCTGCTTATTTACAAGACAGATTACATCAATTTGGCTTGGAAATTTGGAATCATACTGGAAACCAGATGGATCAGACCATGGAACAACCAGATAACACAGGGCATGTGTGTAAAGTAAAAACTGCAGAACTTTTTCCCCAATGCACCAGACAAAAAGGTTATATTTGTGCTCCTGTTAGAGAACCCACTGTACAAATACATACAGTTCATTCGTCTAATTCTTAGTAGCATGGTATCCATGGTATTGTGAGAGATCTGTCCTCTGATCATTCTGGTGATAGTGTTATTTTCCTTTGGATCACCTGTTTGATGTTTTAACATTTCTTCTCAGATGTGCTGCAACAAAGGTGTGTTACCATCTCTCTGACTGATGTGGTTTATCCCTGCAGTAGCGATGTATTCTCAATCTAATGAAACTTTGGATTTTGTGATGTTCTGAATGATCACAACGTTCACTATCAAGTAACTCCAAGCTAACTCAGTTTGCTGTTGCCGATTCGTTTCCATCTCTCCAATCTGTGCCTGAAGACGAATGGAATTCTGCCTCTGTGCATCGAGTGCTCTCAGGTGGGCCAGGTAGAGTACGTCTTGAAGAGTGTTTTTTTTTTTCTTTCCTCCTCTGAGATTGAGAAAAGGACTAATGGATGCCTCGCGATCCCCGCCCGATTTCACGCGAGTTCATTAGCATCTCCTTCAGCTCTAATTGAATCTGAGCTTTCCAATCTCAACACGCCCTCTGGTTAGAGTGCCATCTTCTCAATCAGCGCATGCCATGCCACCTCTCTGCACCTCATTACGTCAAAAGGGCCTCAACTGA
This sequence comes from Aldrovandia affinis, assembly GCA_029706075.1. Classification (NCBI taxonomy): domain Eukaryota; kingdom Metazoa; phylum Chordata; class Actinopteri; order Notacanthiformes; family Halosauridae; genus Aldrovandia; species Aldrovandia affinis. The sequence continues at coordinate 308,156 of JAINUG010000150.1, forward strand.
CCCTGCCACGTGGATGGACAGATGTCGTTAGGGCCCCCGACTCTCTGTCTGTCGTCACTTAAAGTGCCAGTGTTAAATTTCCGCTGTGTATGCTGTTTTTTGTTACAGCCAATCTCATGATCAATTAAGGTTGCGGAACACGTGTGTAAGTTCTGCCATCATTTTATGGTTAAAAACACAATCCAGGCTTTAACACAATGCAGGTTTGGCTCACAGCTAATTGCTTTGTCATTGGCTCAAGACTTCACCCTGTGTTATTGACTATTTCCCCTTCCCTTAATCTTTTTGGTCCCAGCCAGAACAGGATTGTCTCCCCAGAGTGTGGTTCCTCTCAAAGTTTCTTCCTTCCTATGCCTTTCAGGGAATTTTAACTTCACACTGTTGCCCTTTGGGGGGCTTAAGGCTCCATACCAGGTAAAGCTGCTTGGTGACAATGTCTTTGTTAAAATTGCTATACAAATAAACTCAACTCAATTAAAATGTTCATGTATATATAGGGCCTACTATACTTTCTTGTCATACATTTTAGAAGTGCACATTGAATGACATTTACATTTACACTTTAGGCATCCAAAAAAAAAACCCTGGCATCTTGGGGTTACAAGGTGTCTAAATCTACCATTTGACGACGCCTACACGACAATGGCCTTTATGGCAGAGTTGCAAGAAGGAAGCCTCTTTTTCACCAAACTACATCTGAACTGTAATTGGAACTGTGTCTTGTGGTCAAATGAAACAAAAATCAAGCTTTTTGGACATGCACATCAGCGTTATATTTGATGTCCAAAGAATGCAAGTAATGTTGAAAAGCACCACATGCCGACGGTGAAACATGGTGGTGGATCATTAATGTTTTGGGGTTGTTTTGCATCCATAGGCCCTGGGGCCCTTATTAAAATAGATGGAACCATGAACTTAAGCATGTATCAAGACATTTTGTCCAAAAACCTTGAACCCTCTGCAAGGAATCTACACCGTGGCCACAGACGGACCTTCCAACAAGACAACGATCCCAAACATAAGTCCAAATAAACTAACAAATGGTTGACAAGGCACAAGATCAATTATTTTCTGGGGGAAAAATGATAATTTGTCAACCACTCGATTATGGTTTATGCCAATGCATTATTATTAAAGATTATAATTTTATGAATTTTGTGAACATAAAATAAAGCTCATTACTTACTTTATTTTATACTATCTCTTTTGGTCATCTTGAATATAAACACGAGTCTGTATATATATATACTGTATATACACACAGTATACGCTACCAGTCAAAAGTTTTAGAACACCCCCATTTTCCAGTTTTTACTGAAATTTAAGCAGTTCAAGTCCAGTGAATAACCTGAAATGGTACAAAGGTAAGCGGTAAACTGCCAGAGGTTAAAAAAAAGTTTAGGTTACCAAAAACAGAAAAACTATGTAAATTATAGTAGTTTCCTACATCATCAAAAGGCACTTGGAAACTGGAGGAAACTCTGACAAGAAGAGGTCTGGCAGACCCAAAGCCACAACAAAATCAGAAGACAAGTTTCTGAGAGTCAACAGCTTGCATGATAGGCAGCTCACAGGACAACAGCTTCAAGCACAGCTTAACACTGGTCGAAGTAAGGAAGTCTCAGTTTCAACTGTGAAGAGAAGACTTCAAGCTGCAGGTTTGACAAGTCGAGTGGCAGAAAGAAAGCCATTGCGAAGATGGCAAAATAAGAAAAATAGGCTTGCCTGGGCCATGAAGCATCGCCAGTGGACTACTGAAGACTGGAAGAAGGTCATATGGGATTATGACCTTCCAGTCGATTAATTGAAATCTTGAAATTTTGAAAGGTTTTTGTAGGCTGTCGAGTAGGTGAAAGGATGGTTCCTCAGTGTATGACACCAACTGTCAAACATGGAGGAGGAAGCGTGATGGTCTGGGGCTCTTTTGTTGGATCCAGAGTTGGAGACTTGCACAGAGTGACTTTTAACCCACGTTAACCCATTACTTGTTCCCTGAAAAGGACCTTGTTTATAACTCAGAAATTTACATTATTTTTCAGCTTTTGGTAACCTAAACCTTTTTTTTTTTAACCTCTGGCAGTTTACTGCTTACCTTTGTACCATTTCAGGTTATTCACTGGACTTGAACTGCTTACATTTGTGTAAAAACTGGAAAATGGGGGTGTTCTAAAACTTTTGACCGGTAATATATATATACAGTATACAGTATATATATATATATATATACAGTGGGGAAAATAAGTATTTCACCCCCTGCTGATTTTGTGAGTTTGCCCCCTTACAAAGAAAGGAACGGTCTATAATTTTCATGGTAGGTTCATCTTAACAGTGCGAGACAGAATATTTTAAAAAATCCCAGAAAATCACATTATATGAATTTTAAACATTTATTTGTGTTTTATTGAGGAAAATAAGTATTTCACCCCCTACCAACCAACAAGAATTCTGGCTCCCACAGACCGGTTATGTGACCAGGAGGCACACAGATTAGTCCTCTTACTTAATTAGTACTCCTAATAAGTACTCGTTACCTGTATAAAAGACACCTGTCCACAGAATCAATCAATGAATCAGATTCCAACCTCTCCACAATGGGCAAGACCAAAGAATGTCTAAGGCAGGGGTCGGCAACCTGCGGCTCCGGAGCCGCATGCGGCTCTTTCAGCCTTATGTTGCGGCTCCGCGTGGCTTGTGAAAATAAATAATAAGTATCCAATTGAATCGGGCGCAAAATCGGGACCCCCCGGTCCGCGAAATAAATGAACTGGTCGCTGCGACCGATTCATTGCACCCCCCGTCGACAGAAAATGGTGCGGCTCCCAGTGTTTTCTTTTCCGTGGAAACCGGGTCCAAATGGCTCTTTGAGTGTTATGGGTTGCCGACCCCTGGTCTAAGGACATCAGGGACAAAATTGTAGACCTGCACAAGACTGGAATGGGCTACAAGACCATTGGCAAGCAGCTTGGTGAGAAGGAGTCAACTGTTGGTGCGATAATTAGAAAATGGAAGAAACACCAATTGACCATCAATCTCCCTCGGTCTGGGGCTCCACGCAAGATCTCACCTCGTGGAGTGAACCTGATCATGAGAAAGGTGAGGGAACAACCCAGAACTACACGGCTGGAGCTTGTTGATGATCTCAAGGCAGCTGGGAACACAGTCACCAAGATGACCATTGGTAACACACTACGCCGTAATGGATTGAAATCCTGTAGTGCCCGCAAGGTCCCCCTGCTCAAGAAGGCACATGTACAGGCCCGTCTGAAGTTTGCCAATGAGCACCTGGATGATTCAGAGGAGGCTTGGGAGAAAGTGCTGTGGTCAGATGAGACTAAAATCGAGCTCTTTGGCATCAACTCGACTCGCCGTGTTTGGAGGAAGAAAAAAGCTGCCTTGGACCCCAAGAACACCATCCCCACCGTCAAGCATGGCGGTGGAAACATTATGCTTTGGGGCTGTTTCTCTGCTAAGGTACAGGACGACTTCACCGGATCGAGGGGAGGATGAATGGGGCCATGTACCGGGAAATCTTGGGTGAGAACCACCTTCCCTCAGCCAGGACACTGAAAATGGGTCGTGGATGGGTGTTCCAGCATGACAATGACCCAAAGCATACGGTTAAGGCAGGGGTCGGCAACCTGTAACACTCAAAGAGCCATTTGGACCCGGGGGGGTGCAATGCGAAAAATACTTGCGCCTGTCGGATTTTCGTCGTGCGAGAAATTTAGAACTACAAATAAAATACACTTCAATTGGATACTTATAATTTATTTTCCCAAGCCACGCGGAGCACAGCATAAGGATGAAAGAGCCGCAGCATAAGGGTGAAAGAGCTGCAGCATAAGGGTGAAAGAGCCGCATGCGGCTCCGGAGCCAACCCCTGGGTTAAGGCAACAAAGGAGTGGCTCAAGAAGAAGCACATTAAGGTCATGGAGTGGCCTAGTCTGTCTCCGGACCTTAATCCTATAGAGAATCTGTGGAGGGAGCTGAAGCTTCGAGTTGCCAGCGACAACCTACAAACCCTAAGGATTTGGAGAGGATCTGCAAAGAGGAGGGCCAAAATCCCTCCTGGGATCTGCGCAAACTTGGTGACCAACTACAAGAAATGTCTGACCGCTGTGCTTGCCAACAAGGGTTTCTCCACCAAGTACTGAGTCATGTTTTGCTAGGGGGTGAAATACTTATTTTCCTCAATAAAACACAAATAAATGTTTGAAATTCATATAATGTGATTTTGTGGGAATTTTTTTAATATTCTGTCTCTCACTGTTAAGATGAACCTACCATGAAAATTATAGACCGTTCCTTTCTTTGTAAGGGGGCAAACTCACAAAATCAGCAGGGGGTGAAATACTTATTTTCCCCACTGTATATATATATATATATATAGTCATGGATCACACACACCTCACACTAAAGACCTAATTTAGTTGAAATGTTGTGTATCATAGTGAAATACACACACACACACACACTTTGGGAGCACCAATATTGTGTACAGGTTTTCTTCCACTTTTGAGATGACTTACTATTGGCCCAGCACCAGTGCAAATGACTGGATGTGCGTATTCTCACATCAGTGTTGTATGTTTGACAGTTGCCTATTTATTAATCACACCTTCATAGATAACCATACATTTCTGCCATCATTATGAACATGTACCATGGCATTTCAATCCATGCTTTTCTTAATGGCAATATTACAATGATAACTAATTGAATATGAACATGAATTTTAGGAAGTAAAAAACCGCAAAACTATTTGATTACATAAAATTACATTGTAGAGAAGATGCTGTGCATTTGCATTCAAGTTTTTCGAGTGTGTGTGTATATATATATATATATGCACACTTGAAAAAATATGATTGTATGCATAAATCTTTAATCAACGGTGTGCATTGCAATGGTGTAGCAGTGAGATACAGTAATAATAGCAAGCATTATTTTTTAAAGAAATAGAATCTCCCTCCCAGATATTTCTGACCTTTTATTGAGCTGTGCTCTATAGAGTCTTGCTGTTAGATATTGACTTTGTGGCAAAAAAGATTCATTCCTGGACAATATTATTTTTCATTGAATCAGGCTTATTTTAAAGAGGGCCATAAATGTTGACCTTGATCAGTGTCTCAAATTCGACCGGTTCAAATATGACACATTCCTCAATGACCATAACCTCTGAACTAGAACTTCATCTGCATTGGCGGATATTACTGCTTCCTCTTCCAATGTGCTATTACCAATAATGTTTATGGATTTACACAGGATTATGGGTATTGTCTTATTAATATGGGAGGTCCTGGGGAACACACACATTCTGGGTACATCATTGACTCTATTCACTTTAGTATAATAGGTAACTCCTTTTACAAAATAATTTGTACAAAGTCTATAGTGGGGGATCTTGCAGAGAGGGAACAATGGCATTAGGAGGAAAAACCTAGATGGAACCGAAGGATAAACAATTTCCACACACGTCCTGCATCAACACTACTCATGAATAAATTTAACTGAAAATAAATAAATAAATATATATACCCCTGCACTCAAGACACACTATGTAGAACAACATCTCCTTGTCTCTATGGAAACCCCTCCATCTCATCATCATTTTTCATCATTCAATTGGAGGGCCGCGTATATATGAAACAGATCTGACAGGTTCTGTAATTTGAATATTGACACAAAGGGGGATGGGGAATGGAAGATAGTGTTTTGCCTCCATGGTATCCGGATGCATCTGGGTCAAACCTTGCCAAGAGGCTGTATACTGACAATGCAATCAGGCTGCCAACATTGCCAAAAGCTAGCATATTTAAACGCAAACACATACCGTAGTCAACCGTGCTATTAACAATGCAATATCAAAAACTTTTTATTGATAGGCAATGAATGTGCAGGATTATTGGGGTTCTGTAATAAACTACAGGTTACAATACAGGTAACTGGCAAATTCAAGGAAACACTTGAGTAAATGAAGGGTTCTGGAGGCTCTCATGATGTAGGGTGGGTGCATTTTCCTGCCATGGTTTAGGTCCACTCAACCCCCTAGAGGGCGATACAAAGCCATTCTGAGTGATCACCTTCATCCTATGGTGAAGCATTTAAATCCTGATAGAAGTGGTCTCGTCCAGGATGACAATGCCCCCATCCACAGGGCATGAATGGTCACTGAATGGTTTGATGTGCATGAAAACGATGTTAAACCATATGCTATGGCTGTCTCAGTCTACAGACCTCAACCCAGTTGAACACTTGTGGGAGATTCCGGAGCGGCACCTGGGACAGCACATTTCCTTTATTTTGGCAGTTACCTGTATATTCATTAAAAATGATACAATGTAAAGGCATCACATTTATGGAGGCATCTTGTGTAGATGTTCAGAGGGCATTTAATTTGCCAAAACCAACACAAGAAAAGGTATCAGCTCACAAACCTTCACACAATAATGCTACCCAGCAAAACAATCTGAAACCGTATACAGGGGCATTCATCTCAGCAGCTCATACATTCTCATATTCTCAATCCTTTTAGCATTTATTTTTAAAAAAATTTTTTTTTTAAAAAGGTCGGGATGGTAAAAATGAACATTTATGCCTTTCACATTCCAAAGCTTAGACAAAAAACAAACAGAATTGAATTAGTGGTTGGGGTAGTTTTCTTCTTTATTTCTGTGGCAGTTTCCATGATAAAGTGAAGTATTTTGAGAAAATACTTGATCTCTTTCAAAGCAATTTATAAAATATTTCACTACAAGCTGAAATATTGTTAATTAAAATATGTATACAGTGCGAACAAAAAGCTCCACATTTACAAAGTTGAATAAAACACTGACACTGCTCATTGAATTAAAAAGTACAAAAGCATAGATGGTTATAAAATCAGTCACCCCAAAAAACAAGAACCTTGATTTCCTACTTGGGTTTTTGCTCAAAATACAATACCGTAAGCAGGGCTGGTACCTTATTCACTACCTGCCATCATTTTTCAAGTAACCCAATATTGGATAATACCAATAACCTTGAATGCCTTGTGACAAAAAAAACTGATCTGATTTGTCTGCCAATAATGAACTGAAGAAGCCAATTTTTTTAATTAAACCTGACTGAGGAGTTTTTGCAAAATTGATTGATATTTTATCTCCCAAAGCAAAGGAGGGAGACTGCAGGAGAGGATTATTTGGCATTGAGTGTTCAAAAACATAATAGATATTTAACAACTCTTCCCAACTCAAACCTGCAGTCAATAAAAGGAGATGAAACAAGCTGCAAAGACAGATGTTTATCTAGATCGAGTCAGCTGCAAACAGACCTTCAGAATTAGAATGCATGTTAATTACAAAATTTGATTTCTAAAATAGGTGGGTTGTTGAAGCTTATTTTATGAACTAATCCCAGCATTATTTCTTTGAAATCTGGGTTTTCTTTATTCAGTACAATGCATCGATACTAATGTACCATGTTCTCACAATACACTTTTGCCTAAAACAACAAGGACACAATAAAACAATAACACATTATATATATATAAAAAAATACAGAAAATGGGGACAACTAATGTACAAATTAAAACTGCTGCATTAAAGAGACAGATATTGAGTTCTCTCCCCAGCTCCCGAAACATGTGAGATTCACCCATTGAAACTGATGGAGGAAGATATAGACTCCATCACAAACAGCAGAAACATGAGAACCAGAAAGACAATGTAGATACAATGCACTCCACACTCCAGAATAATTATGTGAAGGACATAATTGTTGTGTATGAATTAATAACTGTTTTGGTTTTTAGTACTTTCAATGACCTGACACAGAAGTAGTGGGAAGGGATGGCTGATTATTTTTTATCTCAGAACAGGAGGACAGTATCAGGAAGCCAATCAGGTCAGGGTCCATCTCTCCACCGGCGGCAATGTCTGGGCCTTGCCGGTTCTAACGTGACCACGGTTTCGCGTTTCAGAAAGAAGGCACACCTCACGATTTTCAGCCAGCTGTTTTAAAAAAAAATCAGTTTGATTTCCTGTTTTCAGGAAGGCAGACTATTCTTCAATCCCAGCCCATTGCAGAACACGCAATGGGATGCACAAGCATTGCATTGTGGGGCATAATTCCACGTGACACAGGGGCACAGTTCTTCATGTCAAACGCTCCGCTTGAGAGAGAAAGAGAGAAAGAGAGAAAGAGAGAGAGAGAAAGAGACACAAAGAGAGAGAGAAGCAGGGTCTGGGGATTTGGAAAAAACGAGAACACCCAAACTGTTTCGGATTTCAGTTCTGCAAATCTGCGTGAAATCCTGAAAAGGTTAATGTCAGATTTTGTGCTGAGCCCAAGTCGTGGGGCATGTATAATCACTCGAAGGCCACAGCTGTCACCCTGTCAGATTGATGCGGAAGCTTCCGTCGCCCTGCGGGGGGGATGTCTCATTTGACAGGCTGGCACTCTGGATCAGCTGCGACTCTTTTACAATCCAGACCATCTCCACCGATAACGGGGCTGTGAGGTTGCAAGATTCACGGTGGAAACAAAAGTCTCACAGACGCTGGGGGGTGGGGTAACAGGCGTATCAAAGTTTCGTGGAACGGAGCTGGGAAATAGCTGGTGTCCTATTCACCAGAGAAGCCCAATTTGTACACCTTTGTTGAGTGCAGACAAGCGTAGCCGCCAGGGTTTCCATGAGCAGACTGCCGAGGGCGCTAGAGGGTACCGGGTTTCAAAGCGGCTTCCGCTCTTTGATTCCTTGTCTACCTTCACACCTTCCCGAGACTTCCAATTCTTCTCATCTGAGGCTCAGAGATTTTCTCCACCCCACCCCCCACCGCCCCTGCTCTCAGCCTCTCACAGATCGCTGTAGGACAAATATTTCATATTTAAACATTTCCCAAATCCAAATGTATACTGATACCAAACCAATGTGCCAGGTCTTACAGAAATGATCTACGCCATCCTGCCAGATAGCCCTGACAGAGGCTTGGCAGAGCTCTGGCCTGTCTCCTATTGGATTCTCTCGTAAGGGCAAGAGGCTCTCATCATCGATCTGCACTTTGTCCTCATCGATTGCAGCGAGAGCAGCGAGACTCACTCCCTCCCGCAGATGGAGGTGTTTTTGAAATTGGAGCAGCATCCAGATCAGAGGTACACAAGGAGGAGGAAGAGGAATAAGAAGAAAGACTCATCTTTATTCTAAAGCAGGAATGTCAGTGGAAGTGAGCGCCGTGGGGACAGACTCAGATCACCCCACCCCCGCTCCTCTGCTGCGTGAAGATCCCCCCCTCCAATAAAAAAACGAATCCGAACTAGATGGAACAGGGAAGAAAGAGAAAGAGTCCGAGAGAGAGAGAGAGAAAAGTGAGCAAGAGAGAGAGAGAGACAGAGAGAGAAAGAGAGATAAAGTGAGCGAGAGATAAAGAGAGAGTGAGAGAGAAAGAGAAAAAGGCAGCTGAGGTTTGCAGAAAGGAACTACCACGGGCCTCTCGACTCGGAGGATCGATCGATGGCGGGGCGGTGTCCAGAGATGAGTGTCGCCTCCGCAGCGAGACGCATCAATCCTCTCGGCTCTCAGCTGTGGGGCCTGCTGGAGAACTCTATCCGCTGATAGAGCCAGCCTACCGCCAACCTCAACATGTGCCCCAGGGAGAGCTAGCCTACTGTAAACCCAAATATCAGCCCCAAGAAACAATTACGTAATCCAAGGCAGGAGTTACCCTACCCCCGACCCCAACATGGGCCCTAAGTAGAGCTAGCCTACCTCCACTGTAACAATCATTAATAAGCACGGCTCTTCTCACTGCTCTCTCTGGGTCCTGAGAGATCTCCCCCAACAAGAGGGGGCCCAAAGGCAGGGTTCACCCTGCCAGGATGTCCGACACACTCTCTGCCAAAAAAACCCACATACATATATCCCAGAGGGTGATATAAGACAAACATAATTTGGGAAATAAAAATGCACTGTTCCTTTTTTTTTTTTTTTTTTTTTTTTTTTTTTTTTTTCTTAAGAGAAAAAATGTTTTTGTTTTACTTTTAAATTACAAAGTTATGTAGAAAATAAACCTGTAGCATGCTAGATTTTAACCTTTTGACTTTTTACATGGGGTAGGGGAAGGGGTGTCACCATTTGTCAATCCTAAATCCATTTATGGTGGGGAGCAGAGGGTCTGTTTTTGTTTTCTTCTTTTGCCAGGGGACTGGAAGAGTGTATTATTACATCCATGCGTTCATTCACTTTTCCTTCCTGCTAACTTTTAGTTTGAGAGGGAAAACAAATCCAAAAAAGGAGGAGAGGATAGCCATGTAGCGTTCCTTGCCAAAAGTCAATGCCCTTAAGTCTCTCCCAGTCCAATTTCTCTTTGGCAAATAAAATGGTGAATAGAAACAGGAAACAGGAAACAGTAGTGACACAGCTGGAGTCTGTGGGGCCCTGGGCTTCTTTAGGGGCGTGGCCAGTGATGCTGGAAAGACAGGGGTTGGTTGTGCTGGGGGTGTGTCCCCTCCACAGTCTTATCCCATTGGACACAGGGGTCCTTCGGGCTCCGCTAGGCGTTGTACTTCTTCCCCGTCCTGTGGATCTGCTGGAACAGCGTCATGGAGAAGGCCATGCCCAGGAGCTGCAGAGAAACAGGAAGAGGAAGTGATATCGTTGAAGCACTGGGAGTGACGACGTGTGCACACTTCAGGTTCCTCAGATATACGCCAACATTTTGTGCGCACAGGATGCAATTTGCTAAGTACACTCACTATGTAAGTGATATCACAGATGCCCCCCCCCCCGCCTGCACATACCCTACTTCAAGCAGAGATGTATTTGGGAAAACTCTGCACGTTATCAATTTCATACCAGTAAATTGGCTCCCCCATATCTCCCTGCATTTTCTAGCCAGCCTTATATCCTTTGATGGAATAATACCTGATGTATAGAGGCATTATGTCAATGAGGTAAACAGCAATGAACCCCAAGAAAATGCGATCCCTTTGAAGATTCCATTATCCAATCCCCGAGATAGGCAGAACACATCCACATCAAACAGAGTCGGTAGCTCATCCCAAAGCCATTATCTTTAGCATTCCGGCCGGCCCTGTTCAAGTCTTCATTAAACAGGCAGGGCCTGCCTCTGTCCCGCGTGCACCTTTGAGTTAGAGAGCCTTCTAGACTGCGCCCAGAACTCTGGGAAAGTTGCTGACTTTGGTTTCAGAGACTGCTGTCCATTCGGGGAATGTGCTTTTTCAGTGTAACGAGGCCTCCGCTCACAGCAGCAGCCAAGGCGTGATGGGAATGCTTTCATTTCAAAGAGCGCGGCTCGCTAGTTCCAGCCGTGTTTCAAGTTCCCACAATCGTTAAGTCTGTTGATCTTTGCAAAGCCTTCTGCGACAAGGTGTGTTCATGTGTGTGTGTGAGTGGGTGGGTGTGTGTGTGTGTGCCTGTGTGTGTGCGTGCACGTGCGTGTGTGAGTGTGAGTGTGAGGTACATGTGTGTTGTGTGTGTGTGTATGTGCACCTCTGTGTGTGTGTGTGTGTGTGTGTGTGTGTACATGCGTGCTTGCATGTGTGTGTGCGTGTGCGTGCAGGTGTGTGTGTGTGCGCACATCTGTGCGTGTGTGCTCGGTGCACTGCCCTAGCCACTGGCAGTGGGGTGTTTTCCGCTCGCAGTGTGAGCGATTGTTATCGGCCTCAGAGCCTCTGGGGTTAATTACCCTGGCAACCCAGACCTTAACTACAGCGCTCAACGAGCTGAGGGAGGCCAAATGACTGCGCCACACCCACAACGAACCCACATCAAACCCCGAGCCAGTGAACCACTGACAGCATTTAATAAACATGACGGGCTTTAATTAAAAGAGCAACTGCTCGAGTCGATGTATAGCACACAGTCTTAGGTTCTGTGCTAAAGAACATTTTCTTTTAACAAAGCCTTTCATCACTATAAAGGAATATATGCATGTACTATCATCCCTTGATTAAAAGTGCCGCCTGTGTATGACCCATTGCGAAACACATCTTCAGAACGTCTCTCCAAAAACTGGCTCGCTAACTGCCAAGTAGAACTTAAATTATACAAGATGAAATACATAATGTGAAATATGCAAGAAGGGATTAACACATGTTCCTAATACGCCTGAAAGGAGAATATTTTAGACTCCGCAGCTTAGTTGCTAGTCACCCCCTCCCCACCCCCCTCCTTATTCCTTTGGATTGGCCAGTTGGTCAGATTCATAAGACCAGCAGTTCCCTGGTCCTAGGGCTCTGGAGGACCGCAGGGCATGCTGGATTGAGATGTTAACTCCACACTTAATTGATCAATTAAAGCGGTTGATTACACAGTTAACTCACTTCATACGGTTTCTTGGGTCTGAATTGATTGCCAATTATTAAGGGTAAAACAACAAAGAGAAACTAGCAGACCCTGTGGCTCTCCAGGGTTTAGAACCACTGCTTTAGACTCACCACACCACACACCACAGCCGATGCCAAAGAATTCCAATTTGATGCATCTTTCCACATCCTATCCAATTCAATTCAATTGTGCTTTATTGGGAAAAACAACCATAGTATTATTACCAAACGCAGGAATTTGAAATATAAACCATAACAGAAGTCTAAATTGACTATGACATGTTGTTTAAAATTCGAACATTCAGAGGTGAACGTTTTCTCTCTCTCTCGCTGTGTGTGGGGCAAACAGGTAGATTTGTTTTTGTGCTTTTGTTCTTTATCTGTAATAAAGTGCAATTAAAGGTAATAGGTGCAATAAAGGGGCGGAGCCTCTCACCTGCACTACCAGGATGCACATGCCGATGGTGCCTAGGAGGTGCTTGTTGTCGTCCAACCACTCCTCCACCTTCTCATAGCAGCCCTGCAGGAAAAAGACAGCCCTTAGAACCAGTGGACAGGACGAGGAGGCGGTGGAGTGGGGCAGCTTTTAAAGCAGGGGTGGGCAATTCTGGTCCTGGAGGGCCGGTGTGTATGCAGGTTTTTGTTTCTACCAATTACCCTGGCTCAATTAGCTAATTAGTTGGATATGCCAATGCTGGTTCACTTGCAGATTAACTTGCACTTGTGTTTCATATGGGAACACAACTTCAGCTGTCATTCATGGGTTTATCAAGAAGTATAGCTAAAATGTCAGAACACGTAAATGATTGGGCTAATTAAATAATTAAGAGCAGAAGTTGGCATGAAATCCAGAAAAGATTCATAACCAGGAATGCTATGAATCTTTAATCATAGACATGCAGGATGTCAATCAGAAAAGTGGAACACATGGATTAGAAAGCAGGTGTAAGCATTCAACAAACCCTTGAAAAGTGAGTTGTTTCCACTCTGGACAATTTAAAATCCACAAAACTGGCATGAAAATCATTCGCTCAGGAGAGAGTTCCCAGCATGCATTGCTGCACCCGTGTGTTCTCACTACAAGGACACGTACACTGCAGGAAGCGGCTTCATCTGTTGATCCCTGATGTGCAGAACTAAACTGAAGCGTTTAGAAATGTGTACCCCAGGGGCAAATCTCCTGTTTCTCGCGTTTTCATTTTTACATTTTCATAAGCGTAATTAATGAGCAAAGTCTTCATGCACCTTCCAGCTCTGGGGTTTGCAAGCAAATAATAACAAAATAGTTTAGAGCGCTAGGTCAGATATGCTCCTCCCCATCTCCCACACACACTCAAACTCTTTTTCACACACTCACTCACTCACTCGCGCACGCACGCACGCACGCACGCACGCACGCACACACGTTCTGTGTGGCTCAGTAGGTAGAGCACGGCGTTGGCAACGCTTAGGTTGCGGGTTGCGGGTCCCACTGGGACCACATATACTGAAAAATGTATGCACTCACTACTGTAAGTCGCTTTGGATAAAAGCGTCTGCTAAATGGCATATATACAGTATATATATATATATATATAATATTATCACACACTAACACACACAGACACAGGCAGACACGCAGACACGCAGACACACACACACTCACTCACTCACCCGGGTCCAGAACATGTTGGTGGAGTTGCGGCCGCACTCTTTGTAGTGCTCCTGGCAGCAGCGGTCGGGGACCACCTTCTCCTTCAGGGCCTCGTGCTGTGTACCCCGTCACCCCGCAACACTTCCACTGTAAGGGCAGATACACACTGTCACCCCACAACACTAACACTGCAACACTTCCACTGTAAGGGCAGATACACACTGTCACCCCACAACACTTCCACTGCAAGGGCAGATACACACTGTCACCCCACAACACTAACACTGTAAGGGCAGATACACACTGTCACCCCACAACACTAACACTGCAAGGGCAGATACACACTGTCACCCCACAACACTAACACTGCAAGGGCAGATACACACTGTCCCTGTCACCCCCTCTATAAACACGCACTGTATGTGTTTATAGAGACTGTATCACTGTCAGCGTCAGTATGCACAGCCAGAGCACTGACACTGTACCACTGTCAGTGCCACTTCTCTTTAAATACCCACAATGCACAGCCCACAGTCACTGAGAACAGACACTGTATCACTGTCAGTGCCACTTCTCTTTAAATACCCACAATGCACAGCCAGAGAACAGACACTGTATCACTGTCGGTGCTATTTCTCTTTAAATACCCACAATGCACAGCCCACAGCCACACTGAGAACACTATCACTGAAAATACTCTTCCCATCCAGCTGAGCTCTTAATTACTCAGCCTGGATCGAGCTGTTAATTGAACACTGGCTTGGTTTTGACAAGTATCTGCTGGAGGAGAATAATGTGCAGTTGGAAGAGTGACTGTGCCAACAGAGGTAGGCACGCAGCTACCAATCCAAATGAGTTTTTTTTTTTCACATTTTATTTGTGTCCAACAGGGAGTCATTAATGGTGCATGAATCAATTGTATCCCCATTTCCTCCCAATTTGTGTGTTCCTGCTCATCACTGAACGCTCAGACAAACACGTGCTCTCCTCCGAAACATATGATGTCAGCCGCGGCTTCTTTTCACTCGGCATTCCAGCGGTTATGCTCACAGACAGTGAGTTGGAGCAGAACAACAAGCCCTGTAGTGCAGCTGAGAGGCTCCGCCTCTTTATTACACCTTTTACAGGTAAACCCCCCAAAATAGGCTGCTTGCTCCACACACACAGAGAGAGAAAGAAAATGTTCACCTATGCATGTTCGTATGTTAAATGACATGTCATCGTAAGTTTATACATAGTTTCATTTCAGTGACTAGGTATTAGGCTTTAACTTGGCTGTGGAGCCTAAATAAATATTCTCCTTGTAATATTCAAACGGCAGACCGTGGGTGCCCTGATTGACCAGAGGGGCTCGCTGGTGCACAATGTGACACGTTCATCCCGCTGACAAGGCAACAAGGAGTCCCTCCCTCCCTGGGGGACGCAACGGCCAATTACGCACCGTCCTGTCGGGCCACCAAGGAATCTAGTCTTTGTGTGAAACACTGACACTATTTTCATCTTTTGTAGCCAATGGCGCTGCACCGCGGCTGTTCACATGTCAGAGGCGTGAGTGGCAGCGCCTCCTAGCGGGTGGGCTGTATTACAGCGCTCCATGTACCTCGGCCTGGATGATGTTCCATGCATTCTTCAGGCCCACGTTGTTGTGCGTGTTGTACAGAGCCAGCCCGTCCTTCAGGTCCTTCCTGGCGTTCTCGCTCACCTGAGGGGGGCAACAGAGAGCACGGGTCACTTTGGGGGCCAGAGCCCAGGGAAGAGGGTAGTCAGCAATCCTAGCATTGGATGGCACTGTGGCATAGTGGTTAAGGAATGTTACCAGAAGGTTATAGGTTCTGTTATTGGACATAGTGCTAAACCCGAATGGATAACATGTATATAGGCCTGTTCCAGCACAAAACAACAGGTGACACAGCTGTATAATGGTTAGGCAGCTGGGCTTGTAACTCAAAGGCTGCAGGTTCAATTCCCAGGTGGGGCACTGCCATTGTACTGTAGGGCAGTTCACAGAATTATGCCCTGAAGTGACCCCAAAGAGTGTGAACTGTGTTTGTATTGCCAGCAGGGAGCCAACGGGTGAGAACAATGGTTTTGCCCCAGACGTCTCTCAGGCCCCACACTAATCCTGTCTCAGCAAAACAGGACACAGTGGGGGCTGTTCTCAAGACTTGACCACATCACTGAGTTTAATGTGTTATACTGTAAACTTCATCATTCACATGTACAGTATAAGCATGTTTGGTGTTGTTGGAGAGCTGATGTAATGAGCAGTGGGTTGGTGTCATTAATGATGTGGTGCGGGTGGCGCTTACTGAGGATCTCAGAACACCGTTCAAAAGTGAACGGTGCAAATGCAAATGATCTGCAGTCAGCGGCCGTCTGTGAGACTAGCAGTGTGATGCACGTACAGAAACAGCGCAGGAAGTGGTTCCGTTTTTTCAGTGATTATGTCCTTATTTGGTGTTTGATGGTTTCTTTTTATGTGTAGGTATATAGGGGGAAAAGTGGCATACATTGCGGAGATTCGTACTACGACCTCCTGCGCAACTTGGCGTATAGATGTTTTTGTATTCTTACATTACGCAAATTCTGTTTGATGTTTTTCTGCAAGTCCGGTTAATAAACATTTTCATACCAAAGCATCTCTCATTAATCTAGACTGCAGTTACACGTTGTGGTTTTAAGATTAAAGTTAACACACACACATAGAACGTTGCACTCCGTAGTCAGCCGCCTATACATTAGTGCCGTTGCAAGATACGCAACTGTATCCTTGCTAGGCTTTACACAGGCCAAAGGCACGTCTGCATCTCATATAGAGATAGCAACACATATAGAGCCACACTACGCGAGACGAGAGACTACAGTCTCTCATTTGCTTATACAAGTCTAGAAGTAAGAGTTAACAGAGAGAAAAGCTAACATACATGGAGTCAGATAGAGTTGGAGTTAATTAACCTCCATTTAATCCCGTTCCGGTAACACTAAGGTAAGGCTACACGCTATACTTCAACCCTCGGACACGTCCGCCATTTGGTGTGTTCGGGTGGAATCTTACAGGATTCTACAGTACCCTTGAGCTAAAGGTGCCTAACGTAAGTTGTTTCCACTTGTATAAATGGATTGAACGCAATGAAACGTAACCCGTGTAATTCATTCTGGATAAGAGCGTCTGATAAATGGCTACAATGTAAATGTAGATGGAGAGATGTAAAGTTTAAGCTCCGAATAAGTGCCTCTGCTTAGAGATTCAAACCTGCAACCTCTTACAACCCTGCAGTCTATGAATACGCTTAATAACGTAATTGTGTATAGCTGAAGCTTAGCAGGAGATTAGGTTCTGCAGGCTCTAACAAGGGTTAATGGATCAACAGCACGTTCCGTCTCACTGTATGAGCAGCAGAAAGAATATCCTCCCCAGAGGCTAATGAAGAAATCTGACTGAATCTAATTGAATTAAGAACGCGGGGAAGGAATGAACAGAGATGGTATCGCGCCACCACGTACAACGCTTTAATTAAGTATACTTTTCATCCCGCAGTTCTGTGAAAAAATGCAATTGTGTAAGACCACCTCAACAGGTCATGTCAGCCGAACTGTGACCGTGAACGCCGTGCTCCCTTTCTTAAAACGGTTTTCTTCGTAGGCCCACGACCCGACAGCGCCAGAACAAATCAGTAACAATAAGCGCCCGAGCCCACACCTTAATGGAACGAGCGATACTCTCACAGACGGTCGACGCTCGATGCTCGAGAGTGCCTGGGACTGCCGATATTGACTGAAGGCCACTCGTCTGGAGACGGGAGTAATTTATGGGGGTGATTTAAAGGCGAGACTCAGGACGTCTTAAACTCAAGTCCGAGGGAGGGGCAGTGTCCGTTTTAAATCCGGCCCTGTATGGGCAGGTGCAGTAATCCCTAATCCATATCGGTGCTCGGGGACCCAACGCTCTCCTCACGCTGTAATTTTCACTTACTGAAAGAGCTCCTGGTATCTCTGCTTAGGTGGATCGTTTCCATTATACAGTGAATGCAAACCGCGGCCCGAGTGGGTCCTTATGAAACAATCAATCACGGCTGGCATGGGGAGATATGCGAGTGAGATGGGAGACTAATGGCACGATGAGATTAAGAGCAAAGTGTGGCTTCCCAGCTGAGAATTAGCGACAGCAGCTCAACTTAAAATCAAATGGCTTTTCCCCTACAAGTGGCTTCCAGCTTTGGGGTGATATTAATGTGCGCAACAGACTGGGAAGTCTCGCGTCAAGCAGGTGGGATGTATGCAATTTACGGTGGTTGCTCTAGCGCTCTTCGTTGATGAAAAATAATATCGAATCTCATTGGGTTTCGTGGTCGACCAGCACGTCAACTCTGGAAGGGAGGAAGACCCCTATGCGATGTTAACCGTGGTTCCGGATGAACCAGGGAAACGGAAGTAAAGATGGAAACGGTAGACACAGCTCTTAAAGGTTCAGTGTCCTAGCAGACCACACCCCAGTGTCAGAAGACTATAGCGGTGAGAGTGGACGCTCTAATGGCATGACTGGAAATGGGTTTGTCTGTCCCTGCTGGTGTCCTTCCTGTGGACTGTGCCTCACCATATGGACTGGCTAAAACCTCCTCCTCCACCAACTGTAACAGGAGGCCCTCGCTCCCTGCCGCTAAAATGCCACCGTCTCCCCCACACCTCCATGTGCTGATGGCAGAGTTTCAGAATCATGGCGACGCTTCCTTCTAAACATCTACGCAGCGGTTTTCATTCTGGGACTTGATCGCTGCTCTGCGCACTCTGTGTGTTGTGTGTGTTGTGTATGTTCTGTGTATATTCTGCATATGTTCTCTATGTGTTTGTTGTGTGTGTGTGTGTATATTTTATTCTGTGCGTGTTCTGTGTGTCTGTTGTGGGCGCGTGTTGTGTGTGAGTGTTGCATGTGTTCTGTGTGTGTGTGTTCTGTGCATTTAGCGTCAGCAGCAGCACAATAATCCATGCGTTTCAGTTGAATACCTTTATCTTTTCAAAGCTAATCAGAAGATGGGAGGTCTCAGAGGTGTGGGGTTGACATTCTGCCAGGCTCACAGCAGGCTCATTTAAAAATAGTTTTTTTTTTTTTAAGGATCATATTTCATGGGCAATAAAAACTGACACAGCACTATGCAAAAATCATAAGACACTTAGCATTTTTCTACTAAAGAAAGAGAGTCCCAGAAAACGACACGATGTGTGGAACACTATTTCACAACACAAGAGTCTGGAAGGCTCCCTTGAACAATTTCAGTGCTGTTGAAGGAACAGATTGAAGACACTATAAAGCATAATGCCTATGTATCACGTCTTGCAAATGTTCTTTTTCATAAAGCTGTACTGTATTTACTTTCAGTACAAGTTTAATCTCCTTATGCATCAGAGCATAAAAACAGAACACTTCTAAGACTTTTGCATAGCAGTGTGTGTGTGTGTGTGTGCATATATAGTACGTATATAAAACAAAAATGCTTCTACTATGTAATTTTGTTTCTGCCTGGAGGGAGACAAATAATTTTTTTACCTAGGAATGCTGTAAAACAGCGCATCAGATCTAAGACAAAGACAATACCCCAATATAACACAATTGTTATAATAATAACAAATAAAAACGCTAAAAGAACATTAAAAAGTATTTGTGCAACAAAGCTATTTGCTGCCTGAAACCAGCACTGCGGCGCAGTTAAGCTGATTGCTTTAACGCGCACACTGCCCCCTGGGTACATTTTTACATTACTGCAGCGTCATTTGCCGCCAGATCGCCAGTCCCCCTGGCACTGCCGCGGCGTTTTCCCATCATGCCCGGCTGCGTGCGCGTACGACCAGCCCTTTCTGACATATTTTGACGTGGCTGGGCGTTACGATCTGCTCTCATTAGGTTCAGACAGGTCTTTTGGGCTCTGGGACTCCATCCCGCTTGTTAACTGCCATCGAAACTCCTTCGGGATGAGTTACCCGTGCGGAGGCAGTGTGCGGTCACATGGTCTCACGATAAGAGCTGAAATGTCAGTCAATGCCAAGGCGGTCTGTCAATGTGGTTTCTGCGGTGCTTAATGTGTTTCAGCTGGGCTTATTAATACTGACAGGAACTAGTGGGTCAGGGATCCCTGGCTGTAGACAAGCATCCCTCCTTAACCCTCTTTCCTGTTCTCCGCTGTTTCCGTTTCACCTCTCTCGTTCTTGTGTACATTTGACATTTTAGGCATTTTAGCAGATGCTCTTATCCAGAGCGACTTACAGTTTACATTTCTTTTACATACTATCCATTTATACAGCTGGATATTTTACTGAAGCAATTCAGGTTAAGTACACTGCTCAAGGGTACAACGGCAGTGCCCCCACCTGGGAATCGAACCTGCAACCTCTGAGTTAGAAGCCCAGTTCTCTAACCATGATACCACTCTGCCGCCTTGTGTCTCAGACAGAAGGACGCGGCGGTCTCTGGCAGGCTGCTGCGCGTTACCCACGCTGCACTGCATCTGCCTCCACGCTGTGAGCTGGCACCGGGGACGTCACATGGTTTGGGAGGCGGCTCGAACACCACCCCCCATCCTGTCCCCTTGCCAGACCCTCCCCCGGCCACCGTATCCAAGGCCCCTCATGGCCTTGTTTGTGCTGGAGCGCAGATAATTACCCAGGGTGCACTCTGTGCTGCTTCTGGGAGACCCCGGATCCACAGGGGGTGCTCTCAGTCTCGCTGGATGAATAATACAGGGGCAGGGACCCGCTCTGCTCAGACTTGTTTTTTTTTGGTATTAGGACACAGGGCTGGTCTCCCAGCAGGAAAAATACCTACTCTCGCTCCGGTTCACAACTCTGCCCCCCAGACTCACTTCCCAAAACTGCCACTACTCTCTTCACTCATCACCTCGGCAGTTACCCTTACTCTTAAGGGTTTTACATTTGACACAATAATGCTAATTATCCGCTTCTGTGGAACTGCTGCTCTTACCAACCTATTTGAATGCACTTCCTGTACGTGCTTCTTTTCACTCGTCACTCAGGTTAAGAGCATCTGCTACATGAGTGTAGTGTGATGTCATATATTGTGCATGTGTACGTCAGGATCTTCTACCAAAGCGTGTCAGACTATTGTCTACAGTACAAGGGCCCAAGCTGGGTACAGAACCAGAGGGCGTGAAGTTAGCAGCTCCCGGCTCTGTGGCACAGCGATGCCCCCGATGCTTGGGTTTGGCGGAGCGCGGGAGGAAAGCTTGCAGGAATGAGGTCACACCGTCGAAGGCGGATCCTCTAATTCTGGCTCTCGTCAGACCATCTGCTGTGGTCAGGTGGCCCATCACCACGGTGCCAGAGGAAGGGGAGGGGCTTGTTTAATCGTGGCGGGGGGAGCGCACGCTGCTGCTGAAACTCCTTCCACTGGAGTGGGGGGGAAAAAAATCCTGCGGGAAAAGTGCCCGGAAAAGGCTGACCGCCCGTTGACCTTGCGCAGTTTGGCATTGTACGGGAGCTCCTGTTACCACCATCCCCCCACTCTCCAATCATCTGGCCTTAGTGGACTGTGAACTCCAGTCTTAGTTTTCAGTGGGGGGGTCCTATATATTATTTTTTTAAACAGATTTGCATTTTAAACTAATAAAAAAAACAGCCTTGTTAATGAATACCTTATGATGAGAAGATCAAATGAAGACGTGAGTGGAGATTCCCCCTGATCTGGGCGCCTCCACAGAGATGGAGATGGACAGACGCAGCGTTGCTGAGTGTGTTTAATCTGGAAGCAGAGCCAAAGGAGGACCTTCCTGCTTTCCCAGGATTGATGCAAACTGGCGTCTCTAGGCCCTTTTGCTCGGCTATGAAAAACTTGCCCCAGAACTACACGAGATGTGTTATTCCACGTGCAGCGCTGCGCAGTCAGGGAGGGGAGAGCACTGCGCAGGAGCTTTCATAACGAGCGCAGTGTGCCGAAGGCCTCTGGTTTCAACAGCGTCTTAAATCTTAAAGCGAAAGACGTTTAATCCCATCAGCGTTATCCTCCTCATTTCGTCTCGCGTCTCGTTTGACGTGAGGCAAACACGTTGGAAATCTCCGCGGCGAGATGCATGCTGGGATACCTTCACCGGGACCCAATAGAGATGATGCGACTCCTACCCTAGCCCGCCCACGTTAGGCCGTCTTCCGGATGTGCGCCACGGAAGAGCCCTTGGCGAACGCTCCGAGCACCTGTGCCATCGATCTGTGGGCACAGGTGCCCCCTGCGGACCCTTCTATTTAAAGTGGGCTGTCAGGGTCTGCGGGAGATTCATGATGGCGAGTAATATCTCCAGATGAGGGCTGCAGACATCTTTACCACAGAACAAGAGACAAGGGAGGTCCAAATCTCTAAAAATGCTCCAAATGAAATATTCTTATCTTCCTGGAGCTAAAAACCCCTTGAGTATGAGAGTACAAGTAATAACCTCAGAACCAAAGACAGAGAGAGAGAGAGAGAAAGAAAGGGAGAGAGAGAGTGAGAGAGAGAAAGAGGGAGGGAGGGAGAGAGTGTGTGACAGAGACAGAGAGAAAGAGAAAGAGAGAGTGACAGAACAAATGACCACAGCAAACGGCGGGGCTGAAAACTAAGATGACGCGGGACATCTTGAGCGCTCGCTTTAGCGTTAGCATCTCCTTTGTCCTTCCTGTGACAGAACACTCAGGGATTAATGGCATTTTCCGCCTGAATCCACACGGCCGCCAATAATCTCGCTGGCTTTGTGTACCCTCAGACGTTGGGATACCGAGCGTTCCCAAACGCCCTCGTAATACCGAAGCCCCTGGGGGGTCATGGGAAATCCTGATCTGAAGTCACCTGACCCCTGGGTATATGGCAGAAAGGGCAAGGACAGAGCCCTGTACCAATTAGTTACTACCGCACAGCTAGAATGACCTGCATTGTGCCAAGTGACCTTTGACCTCCAGGCCATGTCAGCAGAGGGAGAGTACTTAACCTCTTAGGCAGGCAAAGAAGCATCTGCCTGAGACTGACCTCTGACTGACCTCCGACTGACCTCTGACACGAAAACCTAGGAACAACTGGACTGTGAATTTGACCGCATAACAATCACCTCTGTGATTTTGAGTGTGTGTAAGTTTGTGTGTGAGAGAGTGACTGAGTGTATGTGTGTGTGAGTGAGTGTGTGTATGTATGTATGAGAGATTGAGTGTGTGTATATATGTGTGTGTGTGTGCGCGAGTGAGTGAGTTATTGTGTGTGTATATCTGTGCGTTAGAGAGTGTGTGTGTGTGAGAGAGAGAGAGAGAAAGAGAAAGAGAAAGAGAAAGAGAAAGAGAGAGAGAGAGTGTGTGTGTGTGTGTGTGTGTGTGCATGAGTCAGTGAGTACTGGATGTTCCAAGAAAGTACAAAGTGTAGCACAGGAGAATTGAGGGGTGAAACAGAGCAGGTGATATTAACAGCCTTACCTTTTCTGTGTAAACGAAGAACAAGATGAGCAATATCAGCTCCACCAGGAGAATGATCAGCAGAACTATGAAGAACTGAGGAGAGAGAGAGAGAGAGAGAGAGAGAGAGGATGAGACAGACACACACACACACACACACACACAGGGCAAGAGGACACAATAGAAGACTCTAAGCTCTAATTCCTTTCTCAATCAATCACTTTTGTTACACACAGCTGTGTATCTCCTTAAATGTAACAGCAGAACAAAACTACACCAACGACAGTTTATATTCGTTTTATGCTTATTTTTATCCATCCACTTTATAACATACAGTTTTGATGTGGTCGTGGTCCAAGAGACCCTCAGATTCCCCCAGGACCCGGAGAGAGATGAGAGGACGCAATCGCAAGTAGATCAAATACGTTTATTAACCAGTGTGTGCGCACACAGGGAGAGCCATTCAAGGACAAAACCAAACAACGCTCTGGAGACATAATCTCCTAATACACTTTATTATAGCAAAAAATTGTGGAATCTTCATAAGAGATAATAGATGTTAATAAAGATTACACCTAGTATTGGGGTGGCCAGTTTTGGAGATTTCGCACACTGATTTTATAATTAGCACTGAACGCTTTAAGAATAGCATTTGATGACAGCCAGCCGGGCGGTTGGCGGTTTGACCAGACGTTGGGCGTGATTCACACGCTGACTCAAGTCGCCCCTCCCTGTTTGGACCCACCTCTGAGCTGACAGGTGCACTTTCAACGCTCACTGGCCATTGAGCCATATTTGGCTGTGGATATGTACATTTCATCGTACATCTTCTGCACGGCATAGCTTCAGAGATGATCTCCTCTCTTCAGATCTCCGAGTCTGAGGAGAGCTCACTCTAGCAGTTTCCTTGGTCGTTCCAGGATCTATTGGACGCGCAGTTCAAAGGACGCACAGCGACCGGACAGAAACGACGTGGCTATGTCTCGAGGTCGGGCTAACGTCGTACTCGATGCTGACAACCGACCCAACCTCCTCAGCGAAAAAACTGGCATGAAGAGTTCATGTTTCATTGCCATTTACCTCCTAAAAATGTAACGTGCTGTGACAGTGTGAAAACAGGCAGGACTTTGATACGGTTTCATCGGATTTCAAATGCAAGAGTCTGCAAGTCTGCTTGATTTTTGTTTTCAGCAGCAAGGACCCCTCTAATGATTCCACCTTCGGGCTCAAAGAGCGGAGAAAAAACAACAACAACAAAAGATTCAAAACTTTGGACGATTATTCACGACCGAGAAAGCAACAAAAGTTGGCATGAGCGAGGCGTACTATAGTTATTAGGACATTCTTTTTATTAAATAATTGGTCCCCTGTCTTTGAGAACAGACTATTTCATTAAGAGGCGTGATTCATTAGTTAAACTCAGGTGCAACACAGAAGGCCTTCCTCCTGACACTCAATTTCACTGTGACCCAGTGCTGAGAGAGAGAGAGAGAGAGAGAGAGAGAGAGAGAGAGAGAGAGAGAGAGAGAGAGAGAGAGAGAGAGAGATGGATGGAGGGAGGAAGAGAGGGAGTCAGTGAGGGAGGGGGGAGAGAGGGAGAGATAGAAAGGGAGGAGATACAGGGGTGAGAGGGAGGGAGAGGGTGAGAGAGCGAGAGAGGGAGGGAGAGGGTGAGAGAGCGAGAGAGAGAGAGAGAGAGAGAGAGAGAGAGAATGGGAGAGATTGGGCTCTCCCCTCCACACTGTAGAAATGTTGAGGCCTCAGCCTCCTCCTTCGTTTGGCGCTCTGCTTCGGGAACGCGGAGGAGTAAGACTAATACTGTTTTCCGCCTCTCCTCTGCTCATCCCCCTCCGGAGACCAAGGTATTGTGGGAAAAAAGAAGGATGCGTTCATGTGGCACTCACGCTCAGAAGCAGGCACTTGTTTTCCTTGATGGCCCCTAGGCAGCCCAGGAAACCCGTCACCATGACAACGGCCCCCACGGCGATGACCAGGTTGGCGGCGGACAGCGAGGGGAAGGAGGGCGAGAAGGTGGCGAAGCTGCCCTGCGACACCGACAGCCATATGCCCACGCCCAGCAGCCCGCAGCCGCACAACTGCAAGAGAGACAGGAAGGGGAGGAGCCTAATGAGGAAATACTCAAGGTCACACATCTTACATCCTGAAGACTGGACAACTGTGGCTATGGAAAACTTTCAAAGACTCAAAGACTCAAACACACACACACACACACACACACACACACACACACACACACACACACACACACACACACACACACACACACACACACACATAGAGAGAAAACAGTCAACATAATAATATTGATTTAATGGATTTGATACACAGCATTTAAATGGTTTAGAGATTGAACTCCAGAGCATAAAAACAGATGCTATTCTGCACCAATACCAACAAGGGAACAGTGAGCGTGATAAGCTTTAAAAACAAACACAAAAACAAACCAAAAAAGAAAAACTGATGCTTTAGCAATTTCAGGATGCACTAAGGCAAACTTCCAGCCAGTAACGACACTGAAGAAACGAGTGCCTTTACGCTAATAATGAGCTAGATATCAAGTGGAATATGTGAAACCAATAATGACAGCTGACAGCGGTTCAGAACCACTGAACGGGGAGAAACCGCACCAAAACGAGCCGCTATCACATGGACAACACTACCATATGGAGCCAGCCTATAGAGCTGATGTTTCGGAGAATATAGATCACTGCCAGTTAAGGCCTGTGCCTGTTTACAGCGAGGGTTGATTGGTGGGGTGGAGCGGGTAGTTATCCCCCCTGTCCGTCCGTCAGGGAGATAAATGGGTGGTCAGGGGCGTGCGCTGGGCGGGGGCGTGTGATCTTTAGGGCGCGGGAGCGACGTGGAGTGAAATACGGGCCGGCATTGACATTTTCCTTCTGCCTAACGGATTGAAATATCCAAAGGCAATCCTGTCGCGAATAAGAAATGGGGGAGAGGGGGGGTTGACAGCGCAGTAGATCATCCTGTCCCGTCTTGGCGCCGGCGCTCTGGGGACGTGTCGGGCGCGGGCCCCGGGGACCGCGAGAGCGTTGCTCATGAGCGAGCGTGCCCGCCCGCCCGCCCGCGCGGCGCTGCGTCTACAGAACACGAGCCCCCGAGGGTTCTCTCCGCCTCTCAGACCGCGCGCGAGGGACACGAGGCGGTTCATTATGCCGATAAAGAGCACCTTAAACAACGCTAAACGCCGAACACTTAACCAGAGCCCCGCTGCCACAGTTTCCATTGACGGCTTTTTAATGCTTTCACATATTCCCAGATCAGCGCGCGGTTGAAAGTCTTTCTTCCCTCGCTGGCTTGATGAGTTTAAAAAAGGATGAAGCGGCTAATAAGCCGCCCTGTCGCCTAATTTGGGGGCTTCACGCTGTGAGGAGAGATTTATACCGGGAGTATTTGAGTGACTGATCCCACAGGCTGCCTTTAATATGCAAGGGACGCAGCCACGCTAACGACAACTAAATTGCTCGGCTACATCGGCGTGTCGCGGAGGAGTTCGGTGCCAAAGCCAAAGATTTTTCTCTGGAAGCCGACGTCTTTCTCAAGGTTATCAGGGTATCAGTGTATGGGCCATGGTATCAGCATATCAATCAGGATACCCAGGATAACAGTCAGGATGTCAGGATGGGATGCAGTAGTGAGAGACAGTCGTAGAGAAGGTCATCCCAGCACAAGGGGGGCACTGGCGTGCCACACACTGGATCTATAAATCCCTCGTTCCAGGTAGTCTTCCAAACCCTGCAGCCATCCAGAGCTGTGGGCAGAGCAGAAACCCATCAGCCTGATTCATGGCCAGCGAACACAGGAGGGACACAACGGCCCTCTGGGGGAGAACGAGCCGACCTCACGGCCCTCTGGAACGGACAGAAGAGAAGCGTCTCCTCTGCGAAGGCCGTGCGGTGTTGGCGGGCGACAGTGAGTAAACGTGACGCACGGCTCATCCGGTGAGAGGATTTACAAGCTCTGCCCCTCTCCTCTCCCTGCTGTGCCGCTGCGCTGCGCCGCGCCGCGCCTCGCGGGCCTCAGGGCGTACAATAAAACGACAGAGATCCGCCAAGCTCGCTGTGGACCCTGACTGGGCCAGGGGGGGAAAAGGCTCACAAATCTGGCTGACAAACTTCATTATTCATGGATTTCACAGTTACAGGGAGAGTGCAAGCCAGGCACTTTGCCCTGTTAGGCCTGTTGCCTCTATTTATTTGGTTTTTAATATTTCTGTGGGAAAAGAACAGGAGAAAAAAATGAAACAAAACACTACAATCTTGTGGAAGCTCTTGCCTTTAAGGCAGATGACAAGAACAGTAGTGAATTAATCAATAGCCACGCTTCAGTTTTTTTAACGTTTTGTTTCTGGCTCCAGCTGGGAAGGTTCTGGAAGGTGTTGGGTTCGTTGGGGAGGCGACGAGGCCCTGACTGGGAATACTGGGCGTCGGTGTTAATTCGGGCTAATGGGACATGGGATGCACCCCAGTGTGTTTCACCTGAAAGGATTATGAAATCCCCACCTTCCCCCACTGCCGATCTGCCTGATCTCCTCTGTGCCTCCTGCCCCTAAGCTCCTTGTAGCTGGGATATCCTGAAGTCATGGCTGCAGAGACCTCCCATTGGCCAGCCTCTCCATGATCCTGCCAAACCCACTCCGATCTCATCTCCCACTCAGTGCAGGCCAGAATATGGTTTAGTAAAATTGTGACAAATTGCGATTAGCCACAAAGTAAACAGAAATACACTGAAATACAAATGTGTTGTGCACAAAATAAAATAAGATTATGCAGCTCAATTTAGTTTCAATTTTGGTCCATTCATGATAACACCACCCTTACCGTCAGACTTAAGCATGCATATAAAATGTGTTATATAGCCTATCCGTGTATGCAATCAATATAGTGCATTACACTGTATATCTGATATCCATAAGGTTTGCTATGAATTTATGTGGGTTTGAAATCTGTGAAATGAGGGCATCTCTCCAAAAGGGTTGACAGGCAGAGCTGCCTGTGATTTTATTTCCCATATCGTATTCCCCCATAACTCATATTAAAACCCCCCATTTACCATCGACTCCCATGCATATTTACACTGGAACTTCCCCCATCAATTTTTCACAAAGCCCCTACATTTGAGGGGCTGAAACCCTGTTGACAGGACTGGGTCCTGAACTCGCGAACGTACGGGAGGGGCGGCGGTAATTTACCCTGCTGTCAGGGCTGAGTGGTGGTCCCTGCCGACGGATTACCCAAAATCCCCTCTGGGCATTACCCAAAAATGCATCCACCCCAGTGGAGCTGCGTCTCGCTCGTTAAACACCCGTCCCCTGCTTCCCCCATCAGCTGGGTATTCTCAGGGAGGGAAATCAAGCTTTCCTGGACGACCCAAGGAGAACGACAACAATGAGATGCAGACGGTGCGCCCCACAGCTCAACAGCTGCCTTTCTGGCGGGCGTGATGACAGCTGTGCTCCTCTGAAACAGCCGCTGCTAGTGATGAACGGTGACCCGTCCTCCAAAAATAAGAAATAATCATAATTATTGCCATTATAACACACGGATTATAATGGGATTCTACAGTGTCCCTGCAGTCCTGCAGTCATTGTGGCTGTCCGGTACACTGTGAGGGAGAAACGGAGGTAGCATCCGTGTGTGCACGGTCCAAACCAAACCAAGCGGGAAGTGACTAGCCACCGCCCACACCGCGGGTGCATTACTTTTAGGACAATGCGAACCACCAGAAGGAGCTGAGGGAGAGAGAAGATCCATAAGACACAATATATGACACTAAGGCAATATGTGACAACTGATCTCTGGATGCAGCAGGGTACTCCACCCTGGTGCTGGCTCTTTGTTTGCACCTTCAATTCCACAGAAACCAGGTGAGGTGAGCCAACTGTTTAATCAGCTGCTGAGAAACAAGGAGAACCAGTGGTTCTCCAGGACCAGGGGGGTGGGACCCCTGGTGTACAGTGTGTAAGGGAGATGGCGTGGGCAGCCCAAATCTATGTGTGCTCTCTGCCCCGCCCTGTGCCGTACATGATTGACAGCACGGGCGACCATTGGGAGGGAAGAGCCGCAGAGCGGAAGCGGAGCAATTATCCGTCGCCATGGTGCTCTCCATCACCACGGTGCTCTCTGTCACCATGGCATCATCAATCACCATGGTGCTCTCCGTCACCATGGCGTCATCCATCACCAGGTCTCACGGCTTAATCAGCCGCTGCAGTAACAGGGTCAGCAATTTCCGAAACGTCCGTCTCCCAGGCACACTGGTGTGATGCTCCACTCTCAAAGCACGGAGGGGTACTCTGCCTCGGTTCGGCCGGGAGTGCGCCCCACCAGCTGTCCTGATGTCACTGCAGAGGAGAGGGTCTCTGCACACCCCCCAGATCCTTGCTCCATAGTGCCTTTATTGGTTGGTTGTCACTAAGGGCACAGCCACACAGCAGGAACCTGCGATCTAAATACATGATAATGTTCCCCTCTACACACACACACACACGAGGATCACTCCTGGCCAGGAAGCAAAATATAACAACTACCGTGAACATTTGGGACTGCTGCCACCACTTCCAATACAAACAAAGACAAAAAGGAAAAAGAAAAAAGAAACATTCACTGATTTCAGCCCTGGGCAGCAGGGATGCCAGCGTTTAAAAGGACGGTCAGCCGTCATTGATTTTGCAGTGAAATGAAACAGTGGGATGTAATGAAGACAGGGGTCCTCTGAAGAGCCAGTGTCTGGGCGGCAGGGCTGCAGAGCTGCCACACAGAGCCCAGACGGCATTAAGCCTTCAACAGGGACACTCTGGGGGCCGGAGGGTCGGTCTGTCTGTCTGTCTGAGAGAGGCAGACACACACAGAGACGCAGAGCTCTGTTGTCACTTCATCCTGGAAGCTTCCAAGGCGGCAGTCATAATACCTATTCCACTAGTGTCTCACAATGTCTAATTGAATAAGCCATGTTGAAAATTAAAATGACAATGTCTCTTTGGAACCACAGACCAAGGGACCCACCCCCATCCCCAGAATGATTGAAGGTACTGGTCCGATGTCCTGGACTAGCGATCTCGTTCAAGCTGAAATACTGTTGAGCTTTCTGTCACTTATATTAATGTGGTAATATTTCATCTCTCACTTAGGCAGAGGCACTTTCGGTTCAGGAAAACAAGCCACAAATATGATATGACATGATTTCTGAGGAAGTAAAGTTCCAGAGATAATCCATTCATTCAGTCGAACAAAGTCGAACAAAGGACATCAGCGCGTTGGAAAATTAAAAACTCTGTTCCATTTCTTCAACGTTTTGTCCTTTGAGACATCCAAACATATCCCACAACCTGCCCCTACTGATTTTCCTCTCCCGATGTAGCTCTTCTCAAAAGCCTTCTTTGTGAGAAACGTCTCATTAAATGATGTCTCACTTGTAATTATCTGGAGAAGGTCAAACAGTAGCGCAAAATGTTTTTCCTTGTTAATGAAACCAAAGGAGCGAAGAAAAGTGCAATGTACAATCAAAATATAAAAAATCCAAAGCTATGAACAGTGAAATGTGAAATATATTCCTAACTCAACATGTGCTCAGGAATAGACCCCACATCTGAGATTGATTGCTTTTTACACTGGCCCCTGGGGATGACATCACCTCTGACATCACAATAAGCCCTGATTACAGTTCTGGAAGGGCAGAGCACATGACAGTTTGAGTGCAATGCGTTTCAGCAGCTGTAATAGTTTGTGTGGGATTTTTTTCTATTGGTTTTACACACCGTTCAGGACCCTCGGCAGTCCCGCTCGCCCACTGTTTTTACAGTTTGATTACCGGACCGCCGTGGTGAGAAGGGGCAGGTGAGTCAGAACCAATTACAGCGTACAGGCTGTAATTACAGGCCAGCCGTCTGGGGGAGCTGATCTCAGCACAGCTCCGCGGTGTTTAAACCACTCTCCCTCACAGCTACGCCGCAGAGACCACTGATCCCAGCGCAGTGCCGCAACGCGTTTCATTCAAGCTTTCTGCATCATTGGCAGGAGCGATGTGGCTCCACACGGTTCCACATACACTCCAGTGGCTTGCCACAAACACCCTAATCACCAACCCCTCATTTCCATGTTTGGCCCAGTAAGCCTTTAAGCGCAGTAACGGCCTACAGGAAAAAGCAACCGGGAGGAGCAGGAGGCAGTTTGCACTGAGCCCCAGTGTATTGTGAGTAGGATTGATTTTGACCGTCTACCTTCCATTTCATGATCCACTGCGGTACTTCAGAGCCCGAGGCTGTGGGTTCGACTGCAGACACTAGTGCAGGTGTGTGTGAATGATTCAGCAATTCTGGGAGATGGGGAGAACAGTCTACTTTTATTAAGAGTGAAGTCTAAAAATCCCACCAACAAAAGTAATGCAGATGCACCTAACCTAAATAATGATGCAGATGCAGCTAACAATTTGTGAAAACCTGAGCCTAAAATGTTATTAGGGAGAGCGCATCCCTGGGGCATTTGAAGTTTTTTTTAAAGTCTAAATTGAGTTTGGAAGCATAAGGGACGGCTGGAGTCTTCGCAAGCTTTTGAAAGCGTTAAGTCGGCGCCGAGGAAGCACTGCTGATAGATCTCCATTAACAATGACGCGCTGCACTGTGCTGGGAAGCTGAATACCTATTGGACAATCCCAATTATATACAGAGATATACCGTACTTTATGCCCCATGGTTTTGCGAAACGGTGCAGTGGTTTAAAAAAGTATTTCTGAACAGAGGCAGATTTGGTTCGCGCCACCTGGGTGTCAGGAACGGGCCACTTGAGCGTGCCGTTTAACGGCAGATTCTGTCGAGGCTCCAGCGCTTCCTCTCGGCCAGGTGTTTGGTGTCTACGAGCTGAGCTGCCTGAAATGAGCCTGTCGGGGAGGGAGGGAGGGACAGGGAGAGGGAGAGAGAGAGAGAGAGAGAGAGAGAGAGAGAGCCTAACTGGCCCTTTTCTGCAGCGTCACGCAGCTCCTCACCGTTATCCAAGGACCTGGCCGCTGTGTGGAGTGATTTTAAATCGATATGTCCGGGAGCTGGCAAAGAAGCCCCCCCCCCTCTCCCAACGCCACACACCCCCCCTCTCCTCCACTCTCTATCCACCGCTCCCTCCCACCTTGTCTTCCCAATGTTCTCCACAAACTCTGACAGCGGGGGAAGAAAAGCTAGACAAATACCCAAACAGTCGCAGCTAATTCTGCCCTAAAGGGGATCAAGTTGGAAGTGCCTGACAGGGTTCTTTGATCAACGTCTGGGGGAGGGGCACTTCAATTATGCACAGAAAGAAGGGGGGAAGGGGGGTGGGGGAGAGAGGAGAGGGGAGAGCCCAGGGACCGACTCTCTTCCCGCAATGCAGCTGCCAATCATCGTGACTGCCGGCAAACTCCTGCATCCCTCCGCTCACATCGGGAAGGGTGTGGCGGCCCACTGCTTTTCAACAAGAACGGAAATAAAGCGAGCGCTGGAAAGAACCTCGTTCTTCTCCGCTTGTCTTCTGAGGCTCGTCACTGCCTTTCTAGAAGAAGGGAAACGAATAAAGACAACGGGCTCACGAATGAGCACCGAGAGAGACCGCTAGATCAGGTGGGACAGACGGCCGCTCTTAAGGGCCACTAGTGAGACGGGTCGGCTCAGCCTCTTCCCTCACTGCCGGAACAATAACGGCAATACATCCATCTGTATGAGCGCATGCCAGGGTCTCCCATCACTCTCTCAAGAGAAAACTAAACGTACTCCCACACACGCTTTCCTCTGTGTTTCGGTCTGTGACCTTCATCAAGACACAAAGTCTTGAACGTCACAGACTGAAACATTAACCAATAAATGCAGAGGAAAGTGCGTGAGTGAGTTCCGTTTTTTATTTTCTCTTGAAAGATTGCACTAAATCTTTGTATTATTCCCACCACCACAAACATAGTTTTTTAGAGTTGCATTCATGTTGATTTACTCTTTAAAAAAAAATAGAAAACAGGGATAGTCCTGAATGGTGGACAGACATTTTGAGACACATTACTTACTAAATGTTTTGTGCGTACCAGTGATGTTCCACGGGAGCGGAATTGATGTACAAACCAGTGAGCCGTCCCACTTCTTAGCACTATCAGCACACTGACACTGCAAGGCCTGATCGTAATTGGAATAGAGCTGGAGTTAGCAAGAAAGATGGATGCATTTTGCTCGCTGCTAAGGTTTTTGTTATTTAATTCAGCCAATTTTCCTACACTTTCCAAGGACAGTGGAACATCCTTCTACTTCCTGTGACTTTCCAGGACGTGAATAAGTTCAAGGATTGTAAAATGGCAAGCCGTGTAGATTGCCTCAGGCAAAGGTGTCCGTAAAGCCAAACGTAACCCTCGGATACAGGACACAGGAAGTCATACAAAGACTAGGGAACAATCGATCACTCATTTCACTGGCCGACAGTACGACACGTGTTCAGCGCTGGGCGTGCGACGAGAAGGTGTTGCAGGTTCGATTCTTAGACGGAGCACTGCTATTGTACCCTCGAGGAAAGTATCTAACCGGAACACCTTGAGCAATAATAGATTACGAGAGGATAACGTATGCGGTATGTACTGTAAGTTTCCTGTACGTAAAGGCCACTGCTGAGGGAGGAACACTGAGGAGCGGAGATTTATGAGCAATCAGCGGCCACACTGCTTTGCCAAAGGAGGAGTGCATGACATAGGGCAGCGTGATGAACTGCCCTCTGATTTAAACAGGCGCCAACGTTCAAACCCAGGCTCAATATTACAGTGCAGCCCTCCAGCGCAATGACCGCGTGCCTCAGCTAGGGGGCAGCGCGCAGCGAGAGGAAGTGGCCGACCGCCGCGGCCCATGCAGCTCCATCACCATTACCGCTGCTCGGTAATTGCCATTTTGTACAACGTTTATGTTTTTACACCCCATCGTAAATCACGCTCCCGGGATACGTTCTCATATTCTAGATTCCAGGGTTTGCGGTTGTTGCCGACCCAAATACACGGTTAGATGCTTTTCTGCTTGTTACCAGCAACGAGAATGTAAGAGGTGGTGGCGGAACAATGGTCTGGGGTCTCCCCACAAAGACAGCAGGGGCAGATTATCAGCGGCAACACTTGAAGGTCAGCGATGTGACCTCCCGCACACTAATAGAAGCACAAGCAGCTATCAAGTGAAGCCCATTGGGGTTCGTTAGCTCGTGTCTAATTTGGAGGGGGGGGGGGGGGGGGTGCTGCTGGAGTTGGCAGGTGGCTGTGGAAGTAGGTCACTGGGAAACCTCTCCTCTGATCCCCTGGTTTTACGGTCGGCCTGGACCAGGGGGCCGATGACCTCGCATGATGACTTCATCAGAAACGGTGTGAAGTGCCCCTCCCCCAGAAACGCTAACGGCAAAAAACCCTTGTTCGGGGCTTAAGCAGCCCTCAATGGTGTCGGCACGCACTCTACCTGTCCTCCAACACTCGCTCCGTCTGCCCTGGACAGCTCATAGGAAACGAGACGCATGTTCAGGCCAACCGGAGATAGACACTGCAACAAATACAAATGACGAGAACTACAAACTTTTCCCCCTGCATATCCTTACTGGGGTAAACCTGGTCCCTCACGCGCGTTCGAGGCCCTTTCTCAGCGCCGTGTAAGTTAGCGCGCAGCTGGGGCCTGGTGCAACGGGACGGGAAGCTGGCGGATCCAAGTCACCGCTGACAAGAGCACTGAGCATCGTTGTAACAGGGAAAGGAAATTCACATGCCACGACGTGAAATCAATAAGGCCGTCTCACTGCCTGAAGGGGGTCTGTTTCCACCACGTTTACTGTGGATTCGTAAGTCCTCGCCCTTTTCTCAACTTAATGATCTACCACGAGGGCTTATATGGGAGGCTGTTGTGTGTGTGTGTTAGGCTGTATACAACACGCACTCTTCTCTTTCCACCTAATCGGGTTTCAGCCGGTTTAAATTCGTCCAGCCAAGAACATGAAGGCTTTAGAATGTTTTACATCCACACTTACAGATGTTAATACTGCTGAACAAAATCGTACAGGTGCCACGTTATACGCGGTGGACCCTCGGCTGCGTGCGTGTGATGAGCCCTGCGTTTCTGCGGGGGACGACTCCAGCTCGTTAGCTGGCTAGGCTACGCGCTGTGGAGAGACGGGAGAGCCGTTTCGCTCTGCAGCTGGGAGATGGCAGGGCACTCAGCCGCTCTCTCCCTGTGGAGCGCTGCTCCATCAGCCTCCGGCGTGCGAGGGACTTCTAGCCTCAGTGTGCTCAGGCTGTCTTGTTCCCCGCCCAATCAACACATTTGTGGATTAGCAGGCAAGACACAGGAACAAACTGTGGTCTTGCGCATGCACGCACACAAACATACATACATACATAAACACAGACTCGCTCGCTCTCTGTCAATGTCTCCCTCTCTCATACACACACGCACGCACACAGGCACACACACACACACACAATTCCTCTGTCGATTTCTTGCTCACACACACATACACACTCTCTTCTCTCTCTCTCTCTCTCTCATACACATACACAATCCCTCTGTCGTTCTCTTCCTCTTACACACACACACACACACACACACACACACACACACACACACACACACACACACACACACACACACACACACACACACACACACACACACACACACACACACACACACACACACACACACACACACACACACACACACACACACACACAAACATGCCCACACTCTCTGTCTTTCTCTCACTCACGCACAAGCGCAGGCGCGCGCACACACACACACACACACACACACACACACAAACCACTAAATGTACAGCTCAATCTTGGTTGCGTAAATCAATTGGCTTTGCAATGGTTACCAATTTTGCACTATGGAAATGATTCCTATGGAAAGGAGCCCTATGCTTGAAACAGAATCGATAAATCAGCACTACAGGTGTGGGGAGAGGGGGAATAGATGCAAAACTAAATCTATGCATTCATATAACACACATTTGTATTCATGGAACTGTGCCAGTGGGCCGTCAATTTTGCATGCTGATTGTAGCAGACACTGTGCTTCTCATTTTATCAAGTGTACCATTCTATCTACTTATTTTAAAAATTCACAACCAAAAACCAAGGGAGAAAAAACAAATTCAAAAGCAAAACAACCAGAAAACGAGTAATCGCAACTAAGGCGTGATGCATTCCTATCCATTCCTGGCTGTGGGGTGTGGGAACAGTTGAGAGAGAAAAAATCAAAAATATTGGCACTTTCATTCTGATAACGCCCTACTAAGCCTTGGCTCAAGGCATGCTGGGATACTGAAGCCCGAATAGGGGCTCTAACTGAAGCCCCTATTCGTCAAATTGCAGCCTCTGTCTTCAGAGATGCGGCGCCTGATCTGTATTCTCCCCGGCCTTTATGACGGCGGCGTCCGTCTCCTCCCCGCGTTTTCATGACGGTCGTGCGCTGTACTGCTCTCCGTCTTTTATATCTGCGCCCAGAGGGGCCGGCTGGAGATGAGATGGAGAACGGTGTGGCCATGCATGCTTTACTTCGCTGTGTGAATATTCCCCTTCTCATGTCTTCCTCAGAAGTGTGACCCTGTGACCAACACCCCCAACCCCCCACCTCAGCTCAGTCCGAGGCCGGGTGGTAATAATCGGCCCGCCCCCCCACACGCACAACCCCCCAGTGGAGCTCTCTCATTGGCTGCGGCCCTTTGTATCGTGACCTCTTGACCAAAGCAGAGGTCCTTTGGCCTGAAGCAGAGCAGAGATCGTGATCAGGATGTGAAACGAGGTGGATGTAATGGTGGCTTTCAGCCTTCTGCTCCTTTAGGGCTGACCACAGATCCTGTAGATCAACTCCTGTGATTTCTTTCCTTCCGATGTTCCAAGCGGTAACTGAAAGTTCTGGTGGAATATCACAATACAGAACATCCATTGCCACAGTATCGTCCTTCCTCACGCCCCCTTCACGAATATTCAAGACGCATCACATTTGAATGCGGCGTGGCTGACATTTACCGGTGCGCCAGCCCCTTCCCCCCAAGCCTCACCGATCCAGAGATCACAGCCCGAAAGGCCAGCAGATGGGCGTCGATGAATCATCCAGGACCCGTGATTGTGTTTTCATGAAGCGCCACACAGCTGTTCGAGCCGCCCCAAGGCCGCCGCGCGCCGAGACAATGCGGGGTCCGTCGGTACGACATTGTAACGCGATCCGTGCGTGGCGAACTCCAGCTCCAGTATGGGGGGTGTGCGATAGGGCGGCGACGGGGCGCCGGGTGAGGTCACCTCCTAAAGCAGCGTGCAGGAGGGTGACGGATGCCTCGTTGAAATATTACACAATCAGTGTTTTATTGTTGCGGGGGGTCAGGGGTCAGGGCTCAGGAATGGATAAATTCACAGGCTGGCCGGGGGGAATGAATCAATACTAATTGGATTCATTTCAAGACCGGCGGCAAAATAAGAACGCGCTACGGCGTCTGTATTTCCGAGGCGAGAGGAACAGGCCGCGTCCTGGGCTGTGTGTGACTTGCCGCTCGGCTCTGCAGGAGTGCGACACTTTCATTCTCATTCTCACCCTGCTCTCCCTGGAAGGCTTTTAGGCGCTGTATTTTACCTGCCTGTTTAAGGAGCCAGTATTGAGTCCCTCTGCAGGACAGGGAGGCTTTTATGGAGCCGGGGGGGGGAGGGAGTGAGGGAAGGACTAGCATTCAGATGGCTCTTTAACACTGACCCCATGGAATGAGAGTTTTGGAATTCCCAGTCGTGTCCAGAGACCGGACACTGGTTCAAAGGGGGAACAAGAGACTGACACCAGAGATAATCAGCATAACACGTGTGATGTGTGTGTGTGTGTGTCTGTGGTGTGTGTCTGTGTTGTCTCTGTGTGTGTATGTGCATCTCTGTGTGTGTGTGTGTGTGTGTTTGTCTCTGTGGCCAGCACTGGAGGACACAGGGAAAATGTCAAATGTTTGACAGGAGCCATTTAGATAAATAATGCCATTCCCCTGGACCTTAAGCTTAACCACTTTAAAAATATCACATCATATATGGTGGCATTCCAGTCCTACCGTCAATAAATCATTAAGATTTTGAGGAGGCAAAATATACCAGTGGATATACAGTAAAGGTCATATACGGATCTGACCTTAAAATTAAAAAGAGCACAATTTCTCAAAAAGAAAAAGAAAAAAAAAGCGCTAATATTTACACTTTCCGCCAGCTTCTTCAAGTCTGCATCTGAGGCCAATTACGTTCTGCCCTTCATTCTGGGCCTTTTAAACAGCAGCATCAAAAGGGCTGTGCTTCAATCTTACTCATGAGTAGGAGGTTCATTGTACAATTCCGGCCCTCTGACATGTGTCTGCAATTTGCTTACTCGGTGTGACCGAAAGGACATAGCAAGGTCACAGTAATGTTCTGCAACACTAACACGGGTGGGATGACAGATTCCAGCAGAATCAGGGTTACCAGATTGGGGGTGTTTAACGCCAAAATCTAAGGGATTGTGAGAAATTAACAAGGAAGTTTCAGTGTAAATATGTATGGGAGTCGATGGTAAAATGGGGAATTTTATAATGAGTTGCGGGAGAATAGCTCTGAAAATGTGTATGGGAGTCAATTGAAGACGGGGATTTTGAAGGTGATTTTGGGGATAAAATCCCAGGCGTCCGGCGACGATGGGCACAATCCCTGACCTTGCGTTGCTGCTGTTACCGGTGGCAACCTCCAGGGAGTCCAGAGCGGCGCTTGCCTGCTGCGTCGCCGTTACACATTTCTGCACCTCCAACACGTGAGCCCCTCCCTGACCTTGTTCCTGGAATAGGTGGGTGGGGGGATGAGAGGACATGCGGGCCCCAGCCTCTCCGGTTGCCTTTGTTAACATCACACCCGTGGGAGCGTTTTCCCCCTCAGCACTGGAGCAGCCAAACCTATCCCCGAATGCTAAATGCGTTCATCTACGGCCGATTGATTCATCACGCGCCTTGTGAATTATTATTGTTGTTAAAATAACAGTGTTCTGGCTGACGCTTTACTGTGCTGTAAATGTAATTAGTTGATGTGCATCTGTCAGCAGATTTAGCACCGAGTTTGTGCACTTCAATACTTGTGTATGCGCAGCTGTTTCGGGTTTACTGCCATGCAAATGCTGGCAGGGGGAGATTGACACCGATGACATTTGATGAGAGCATGGCCGCGTGTGTGTGCGTGTGTGTGTGTGTGTGTGTGGGGGGGCTGTGCCCTCTATACTTTCTGATTTGACCCTACCAGCTCAATCCTTATTTGTCCACGTGTCTTTAAGGCGAGACACTTTAATGAAGCGTTCCTTCGTTCATTGTGTGAGCTCTGCGCTGGAGGTCACTGTGCAGAATAGATTGGAGGCACACACACGCACGCACACGCACGCAATGTTGTCTGTCAATAGGCCCCAGCTGCCAATATGAACTGGAGTGACTGCACGGCTCAGCCCATATAATAACATACATCTTTAAATAAGTACATCCCAGGTGGGCTGTTGAAAAAGCCAGCTTTTCCATAAGCCAATCGCACAGCGCATGCCTGTTCTACCACGGCCTGATTGGCCGCACGAGTACACGCGGCTGACGAATTGCTGTTAATTTGACACCCGAGGGATAGCGTCGAGGTCATACAGTGACACCGTGTTGGGATTGGAATTGAAATTTAAACATTGAAATATTGATGGACCCAAATGGAGGGGAAAAGAGCGTGATAATTTGGTTTCTGGAGGATCACAACTTCATTCCATTCTTCATTTTATTCTTAGTATTTTTCCATTTACATTTGGCCGACGCTGCTCTTCAGACGGTCGTGCTCAGATCACAGATTGCCGTAGAATATGCGCGCCAAAACTGATCATTCTTTTGCTTTAGATAACTGAAGGAAATCAATTTGAAATAAACAATTCATCTTTAAGGCGCCGAAATCTGTCACATCTTTATTTGGAAAAGGAGTCTACTGAGAGAGTAGAAAATAAGGGCGCTGAGTGGTTTGACCCCTCTGAACCCCACGACAAGCCAGTGGGAGGGGGGTTACGTGCGGTCAGTGAAAAGTGGACGATGAGCGATGCTGTCGTGCCACAGCCAGGCCACCCTCTCTCTGAGGGTCACGCTGCCAGGACGCTGTATGGTCAGCTGAAGTCCAGCCAGCCGCTCAGCTGGGCTGCTTATATATAGAACATGGCTTGGGATGGCTGGGGGTGGGGTTGGGGGGGTGCAGAGAGAGGCCCCAGTGCTGGGTGACTGGGTGATTTGAATGTCCAAACTTTATTTAAACGACCTTCAAAGACACCGGTAAAACACAACTTGTGTCTGCGTTTGTACATTTCTTACATTTAGCAGATGCCCTTTTCCAGGCTGACTTACACGGTTTACAATTCTTTAGAATGTGTGTCCGTGTGCTATGAGCTGTGAAACACAGAGGTGTAATGATATCGTGGAAATAGAGGGCGGGCTGGTGGTTGTCAGGGGAGGATCGGTCCAAAAACAGACCCTCATCAAAGCGACGCAGTCCACAGATGCTCGCTGGGGTTAGTCAGGGTTAGGCTCAGGGTTAGTGTTCAGGTCACGGACGCAGACAGGACTTCCTCTCTGGACACACCTGCCTGTCTGCAGCCGGTCACATGATCCACGGGCCGACAATACCGGATCCCGAGCTCACGGAGAAGTGAAGGACGCAGGAGAGCTGGGGGCAGAGTTATCCCGAACGACCGCGAGACAGAAACCTGCTGGACCGGGGCCCCTGAGCCGTTCACGGATAGACAGACGGGCGGTCCTGTGGGGCGTGGCACTCAGCGTGCCCGGCGTGACGGGCAGGGGTGCTCGGCATTCTGCCTGGCAGCACCCCCCGTGGCATGACACTGCTGAAATGCGCCTCCTTTTATCTCCACGGCGATACGGAGGGCGGACACTTAACTGGCAGGCCGGGGAGTACAGTTTGAACGTCTACTTTAAATATCACCAGCAGGTCTTCGGTCTGTCCACCTCTCTGACCGTAATCGACTCTGCCCCGTGATTCGGAGGCTGGCAGACGAAACCCCAGCGTGCACCTTGTGATCGTGGCCAATCGCTTTAAGAGGAGGCTCTCTTCTGATGGGAGGACCGGGGGAAATGAAAGCGTTAGAAAAAGCAGTAAGTGTGCCAGTAACGTCGCACCCCCACGAGGCAGCTTTGCACGGCGTCGGAAAAATAATAATGCGCAAAACGCCAAATCACGCCGATCATCTGAACGTGCTTCTGATTCAACCATCATCTCCGCTCTGAGAGCAATGGTGTTACTCTTAATACAGCCTTCTTCAAAGGCTTTGGATTGTCTCCAATTAAATTTATTTTTTCATTCACATTTTCCAAATGTACAATATTTCTTTAGTTTAGTTATCTATCAATTTCTGTCCAATTCTCTCTTTTCATATGGATTTCCGGCAGGATGCCTTGATCCACGGCTTTCTTTCTTCCTCATGAATCCAAGGAGCCTTTTCATTGACATTCACTGGGCTAACTTACTGAATACAGACTCAGTCCCAAAACATTGCTAAGAAGTCCAAGGATGAACCAGACTCCACACATCAAAGTCAAATGGAGAAACTTGACCAATGAAATACTGCCTTTTATCTACCAAACATCTTCTGCCAGGCCTTTCTACCCTAATGACCCCACGGAGAAGCCCTTTCTGCCCTAATGACTCTCTACGGAGAGCCCACTGCTGTGAGAGAGGGGTGTTCTCCTTAGTGCTTTACCTTCGCAGTGACCATCTTCATTGATCAATTAATAGAATAACGAGATATGTGAGATTCCTGGGCGATGCACGGCGCCTGCTATGCAATGGGATCACCGGCGTCATCGCAACGTACTTGTTAACGCTGCAGGGTAAGTTTACATCCCACAGAAAAGAATTAGCATCAATTATAAATGGTACCAGGACACAAAAATATATATATACACACAGCAATATAAAGTATGAATTAGAAATGACTGTATATATATATATATATATATATATATATATATATATATAGAGGATTAATAAATGGACTCATTATAAATTAATGAATGGACTTTTTCCCAAGAAAAAAATAAAAACTGCTGCACTGATACAGATGGCATAGATACGATGCCAGGGAAAGGCAGAAAACCTATTTAAAAATGCATTTAGTTCATCTATTTGATGTGTGTCGTGCCACAGTGCTGGGTAGTCTCTCTCTCTACGCCCCCTCTCTTTCCCCAGGCCCCCTGCGGTCACTTCTGCTCTAAAATACACGCCGCTGTCACACCGTTGCCATCTCAAACATGCGGGGGCGCGGGCAGTCGTCGGGGCAGCAAAGCCATAGCTGAAAGGACCCCTGCTCTAAAGATGGCCATGACACAGCACTTCAACGGCAAGGTTAGGCTCGGCCGGTATTCCCCCTTCCTCAACCGCCGCACAGGCCTGTATGAATAAATGACAGTTGTATTAATGATTCAGGAAAAAACCCTTTCCAGCCATCAGCTACAGAGCCCTGGTGATCTGATCCGATCTCATTCGTCACACTTTTATTTTGCCCTAGTGTGCGCTGCTGCATTGCATTTTTATTTTATTTGTTTCAGTTTTTTCCAGTTTTTCTCCCAATTTAGTAGCCAATTACACCCTCTATTTGATTCTATTTACCCTCCCCACACGAGTCCGCCGCTCGTCTATACAAGGCAAGCTAATTCTCCGTGGGCAGAGAACACCGCCTCCTCCGAGATGGAATTCGCCCACCGACGTTCTGGAGACTCCTTACGTGCTTCATGGCAAACTTGAGCCAGCTCACCCTCCCCCTCCTCCCCTCCCCCCCCCCCCTGCGGTGGACAGTCAACTTCTGCTGTCGATTGGAGCTGACGACCAGGGCCGGTCTGGTAGAGACGGGGGTTTCGAACCGCATCCCTGACAGGCAGTGCACACCGTATCGGACCAGCCAAACTACGGTGCGTTAGACCACTACGCTATCCGCTGCCCCTAATTTTTAGTTTTGAGTCCATGGGCTTGTTCACTGTACTGTATGCTTTTTGTCTTGTGTTTATTGTTCCTCTGTTGAGCTGTTTCTGACAAGCTATAATTCCCCCCTTGGGGATTAATAAACTATTGACTATGCATCTATCTTTGTATGTATCCATCAATCAATCTATCCATCTGTCCATCATTAACAAACCTGGGCATGTATGTACAAAGCATCTCAATCTCAGAATGATCTAGGAGTCATCTAGTAGTGCTGATCTAGGACCAGGGTTCCGCCGTCCATATCCTAACCTTAACCATTATGAGCTGAAAGGCAGATCCTAGATCAGCGGTCCTACTCTGAGATGCTTGTACGGGCCCAGACCTTTATATATACATGAAAAAATACATGTAAAAAAGACTGCTTTGGGTGTATGCGATTTACCAGGCTTCCCTGCTCTTCAGAGACGCACGGACGGACCCACGGAGGCGGTTTATGAGACGTGGGTGCTGCAACGGGGATGGGAACAGAGAGAGCGGATCTGGCCCACGTCCCGGCGACACGCTGTTTGTTTGCGCCTTCCTCTGTGTCACTTAGGAAGAGTTACCTAATGGATGAGGAGCGAGGCGCTCTCCTCATATGACTCAGCCTCCCCCCCCCCCCGGCGGGTAATCCCTT
The DNA here is from genome assembly GCA_029706075.1 of Aldrovandia affinis. Classification (NCBI taxonomy): domain Eukaryota; kingdom Metazoa; phylum Chordata; class Actinopteri; order Notacanthiformes; family Halosauridae; genus Aldrovandia; species Aldrovandia affinis. The sequence continues at coordinate 352,186 of JAINUG010000150.1, forward strand.
CATTCCTCCCCGATTCCGCTCGTTGTCTTCCCTGAGAGCTTTCCGAGAGGGATGGATCCCCCGCTGGTCTAATAAGGCCGTGTTGCCTTTTCCGATCCCGCCGCCTCGGCTCCGCGCGACGCGATATGCTCGTGTGCTTCATTTCTTTCTCGGGGGACGGCGACTCAGTCGCGAGCCGTTATCTGAGCCACGCCGCAGCGCCCGCGCTCCGCAAGAGACTAAAAACAAATAAGATGAAGAACTTCCCGACGTTTTTATCTCGCTGCGCCCGCTCGGGATCCGCTGTGGAGATGGCAGAACTGAAACCCACAGCACGCTCTCGACTACGGGTGCAAACGAGGGTCAGAGCGGCCTACGCTAACCCGCTCATCATCTGATCATTGATCATGAGCCGTCTGACCCGGAACCTCTTAACAAATAACCAACAAAAGCCTCTTTTTATTTTAATTTACTGTTTAGATTTCTTCCCTGTTTGTAAGTATGCAGGCGCATGCTGTCCTTACTCTGCAGGCTGCCAGCAGGGATTCTACACACACACCAGATACCCAGCTCCCCCGTTCCCTCCGTCCTCTCCGCTTCTTAACTACAGGAGGTTCCGGTTGGTAACAGGAATTTCCAAAAAAATTAAATATGACTTAATCGTAATTCCATCAACTGGTACTCAGGATAAAACACATTGTGTGAAACAAAACAAAACAAAACAAAAACGTCCTTTTACTGCATGATTAACCATATGTGATTAAATAGAGTCAGTTCATTTAGCCTACTTGTTATCCTGCAAGGCCTGTGTAAAAGGCAAAGCATAAGACACTACATTCGTTACGTGATTAAACTATGACCAGGTAAATCATTTTTTCTCACGCTGCTTTTCTGGGATGGTATATGAAGCACTGCACTGCATTATGATTTCATTCTTACACATCTTTCTCAGGGTATCAAATAGCGAAAGCTGTCATCCTCTCTTTGCTAGCTCAATGGATCATTTTGATATACACATTATCCACAGGACAGATGCTGCAGAAACTAGGCTAATATTACAGGCGCGGGCAGTGGGAATCAAAACCGACCAAACAATGACTGTTTATCCAGTGATATCGCTTATCATAAACGGTGCTTCTATATGGTAGGCGCAAACGTAAAGAGACGCTTTTCGCTCCGTGTAACCAGTCCCCGGGATATCGGATACGCATGTGGATTACTACAATGTTCGCCCGTGGAGGAGAGCACCATCCGCCATTTAGCCAACCACGGCAGGGAAGAGCACAGGAGCGAATGGGGACCTCCAAAGAAATGAATGTTTAAAATCTCCAGCAGGAGGACGTTAATGACTTTATATAATCGTTTTATGCTGCACCCCCATCTGCCTCTTTGGGGTGAAAATGCAGAGTGGAGGGGGTTGGGGTTGGTGCTAAATTATGCACAAATAAATTCTGAAATTACAAAGAGGGACGACACTAGCCGAGCGCCGAGGGGGGCAGGGGGTGCAGTTATTACTCTGAGAGAATTAGTACAATTATGTAAATCCCCCACGCCGTGGCTGCTCGGTAACGACGCTGGGTGAAGAGCGCGCTGTGCAAACAAGCAGCAGGGAGTCGTGTCATTCTAAGCTCTCATCGGAGAGAGGAGTGGACAGACCCTGCAGACGAGCCCAGAACACACTACGAGCCCAAACACACTACGAGCCCAAACACACTATGAGCATGAACACGTTATGAGCATGAACACACTATGAGCATGAACACACTATGAGCATGAACACACTATGAGCATGAACACACTATGAGCATGGACACACTATGACCATAAACACGCTATGACCATGAACACGTTATGAGCATGAACACACTATGAGCATGAACACACTATGAGCCCAAACACGCTATGACCATGAACACGTTATGAGCATGAACACACTATGAGCATGAACACAATATGAGCCCAAACACGCTATGACCATGAACACGTTATGAGCATGGACACACTATGAGCATGGACACACTATGAGCATGGACACACTATGAGCATGAACACACTATGAGCATGAACACACCATGAGCATGAACACACTATGAGCATGGACACACTATGAGCATGGACACACTATGAGCATGGACACACTATGAGCATGAACACACTATGAGCATGGACACACTATGAGCATGGACACACTATGAGCATGAACACACCATGAGCATGAACACACTATGAGCATGGACACACTATGAGCCTAAAATATGTTCAACTATGGAATTCATTTTGTTTAAAACAACATCAAAATAACAACGCTAGGCCGCTTATTGTTGACTTTGATAAGTGTGAACAGAAGGTGCTTTTGACATTCATCTCCAACCCCTTTTACAACTTAGGGGGTCCTTAACACCAGACCGAGAACCACGACCGACAAGTACTTCACCTTCAGACAGTTTGACGGCTGTTGTGCCCCCAACCCCCCACCCCATGCACCCAGAAGATGGATGGACTACACCACAGGATCAATATGGGGGGTGGGCCACTCACTGGCCCCCTGTCAACACAGCCAGACCACAGGGGCGGCGAAGCCCAGTCCTGGAGGGCTGCATCCATGTCTGAACCTCCTGCCAAATCCTGCTCTTCATTATTTAATTAACCCAATCATTTACGTGGCCTGACATTTTAGCTACCTTTATTGATTAGCTTTATTGAATGACAGCCAAGACGAGTTCTTGCGGTGTCCTCTATATGAAACATTTTACTGTGATCTAATATCAATGAGTGAACCAGCATCGGTGCATGCAGCTGATTAGCTAATTGAGCGAGGGTAATTGGTGGAAACAAAAACCTGAATACACACACACCGGCCCTCCAGGAACAGGGTTTCGCCGCCCGTGATTTAGTGGGGACATCAGCGGCCCGCTGAAGGGCCTTCCCTGCCCAATCCCCTGCTTCTGACCTCATGCTGCATTGAGCGTTGACCCGTAAATCCCCCGCGCTCAGGAGATGACCAGCAGTGACCAGCGGCAAAGGGGCGACAGCCATCCATCGAGAGACTGCGGTGACCATGGCGACCGCGGTTCAGCGCACGACCGCCGTACAGAGAGGAGGCACGACACAGTGTTGGGGGAGGGAACACAGGCCACTACTCTAATATATAATATAAGCCATTTAGCAGACGCTTTTATCCAAAGCGACTTAATAGTAGTGAATGCATACATTTTCAGTATATGTGGCCCCAGTGGGGATTGAACCCACAACCTAAGTGTTGCCAATGCTGTGCTCTACCAACTGAGCCACAGAGAACCACTCTGAGGGGAGGTGGGGGGATGCTGATCCTTGCCCCCCCCCCCCCACAAACCCCAGTGAGAAGGGACTGTGCGTATTTTAGTATTTATGATGTATGGCACAGTCCCAGAATAGCATAGTTAACCTACAGTAACATATCGAATAATTAAATTACTGTTACGCCAGGTCTATGTCACTGCCACTCATTAAACTCATGTGGAAGCACTTACAGTGCCCTCCAGAATTATTGGCAGCCTTGGTGAAGATTAGCAAAGAAGGCTAATTCTGGAGGGCACTGTATGTTCTCGTTTTCAAAATCTCTCTGGATAAGAGCATCTGCAAAATGAATATAACACAACATAATGGGTCAGGCTGCTGACAGGCAGGTCTGTTCAGAAAAGAAAGTCTAATTCCGAACACCATCAGAACAAAAGAACACATAAAGACAAGAAAAGGCCATTCAGCCCATCTAGGCTCGTCCACAAATCCAAATTTGGTCCTGGTTTTCCTTTCTCTCAGGTAGTTAATTGAACAGTTAGTGCAAATGATTGGCCAGAATGTCTTCACATCAGATTTCCAGATAAAGGGAGGGTGGAAAAACAGCAGTGATCGGCCCACGAGGACAATGATTTAAGAAACCCTGGTCTAGAGAGTATCCAGCACTGCATCAAGCCTGGGTCTGAACACCTCATGGGTCTCTGCCTCTACTCCCTGGCAAGCCGTTCCACACATTGACAACTCTCTATGTAAAAAAATATTTTTTTTTTTTTCATTTTTTAAACCAGCACAGAATTCATATTTAAAGAGGTCTTTTCAAAGGATGTGACAGCCCAACTCAAATGTTAATCAACTCAAACTCTATTATAATTGAAAGTGTTAGCTAGAAGATCAGTGTATCCATGGTTTGGGTGAGGGTGTCATTTTGGAGCTGTGACGTAAACAGCCAGTACCTTGTGTCCCAGCAGTCATATGGTACATGCCTGTAACAAAGCACAGCAGCCATGCCAGCGCACCAGCACGGCCCCAAAATGTAACGCTCCCCTTCGTTACTTGGGCTTTATTCGTATTACTCTCAAATTTACATACAAGTACATATTTCCGGCCCTGATTGGTTGCTCTTTTACAAGTACGAAAGATAAGCAATGGGGACAGCGATGGAAAACACGACTATCTATTTACAGCATCAGCTATCAGTAAGTTTGACATGAGGAATTCCTTCACTCCTACTGTGCTACGATCTAACTTCTCCCTTACCGTATAATATATATGTATATAAGCCATTTAGACGTATAGACGGCAACACTTTCCCCCTGTAACGGAGTAAGTCCTTGCACACTTTCTCTTACATGAGTACATAATTATGCATCTTTGTGAGGAAGACTATCTGGGACACGCAGATTCAAGCTTTAGTATCAGAGATCTTTAAAAATGAATGCCACCCCACTGCGAAATGTGAGTATTATCTACCACGGCAGATTAAAAATGCAAAGTGCGGCAATCAAAGATGAATCTTAATTCCTGCTCTTATTTTGAGAAGGGAGACCGCAGGGTGAAAAATGGATAGCCTGACCTTCCGAGGCTCGCATGTTTCCCTGGACACCTGGAATGGCAAACAACCGAGTACGCAAAACAAAACAAAGAAATTAAACCTTTGGGTTTCCCTCCCGCCTCCCTCCCTTTCTCCTGATTAGGGTTCCTGTTTGTTGATCCCTGCCCCAATTTTAATTAAAAACTGAAAATGAAACACGGAGCATATTTTTTTCCACTTCTCCTATTCGGTTATTTGCTAAAAATATTTCCTTATTCTTCTCGTATGCCACGCCAAATACGGGAGGGAAATTCCCCCAAATGTGCTTTGCGTTCCTCTATAGTTTGAAACAGGAGCAAACACCTCCCCCAATAAAGCAGCAGCTCGTTACATTCAGTCTCCCCCCCTCCCTCCCCAGCGGTGACGCATCAAACACAGTCCACCGCGGGACTAGAGCGGCACCGCGGCCAAGCCCCGACCAAACAAGATTTAATAGTGTTGGCAGGGAGATCATTTCATTTCTTTTCAAACCACGAATGCATCCCAGAAGATTTCAACAAATTAATAGAATGGGCTGAACACGATTCACTCCAAAAAACAACAAAACAAAAAAACGCACAAAAAACTTGCAGGGAAATCACAGCTGGCGTCCTGGGCGGCTGTGATGAGGTAATTGCTGTGGTTTGAATGCAGGCTCTCACCGTTACCTCATTACACAGCGTCAGACCTGTGGCCCTCCATCCTTGTCCTGCTTATCAAAACACTTGTCAGGCTGTGGCCTGATGGGAATTCTGAGAGTGCTGCCACTGCCGGCTGCCGGAGGCATGCGCAGTCCCCTCAGATCGCATCCGCCGGCGTCGTCTAGCCCAACCGCAATAAAAGCCGCCGGCGTTGGCCTGTAAATCAGAGCGTGCAGTCGCTATGAAGCTGATTTTCTCTCTGGCTGCCCCAGGTTGAACTTCCCGAGCCGAGAGCCACCAAGCCAGCCTAATGGCGGAGAGCCACAGCTCACAGGAGCTGATATATGAGCGACATTATGAGCGGCCGTGAGGTTTTAGATTGAATTATTTTCGACTGCAGATCCACAGTCTGCCCATGTAGACAATTACTCTCTAGTTCTTTAGTCAAACGTGTTTGCCCCTGCTTTATTTCAAAGCAATAATACAAAGCTTGAGGCTGAGAACCTTGTTGAAGGTACGTACAACCAAAGTTTCATGTGATCATGTGCCCGCCCCCCAATATTAATATTCCCTAATGAAGGACATCCAGTAGAGACCGATTGTGACCTTGTGAAGTAATGGAAACGCTCCCGAATGAGGAAAACAAGGCAAGACAAGATGACAACAGTGCAACCTACAGAAAGACATTGCTCCACAGGGAGCATCTATTTTTAAAATCGGTATAAAATCTACAGAGCAGACAGAGAGAGAGAGAGCGCAAAAACAAAAGTTTCCAGCTTGCAGTGGTCCTATCTTATTTGCGGTCTACAGACAATTTTGTTGAGTCATAATAAAATAAAGGAACTGACACACGAAATATGCACAGTGCATCAAGCGCAGGTACGCATGTGAGCTTGTACATTATTTACCAGTGGCACGAACTGTTCATGTCCACACAACGTCTTGACGGTCTCTTCCGTATGGTCGCAACACATGCGAGACTAATTTAAAGGGTTCCCACACTAAGTCACAAAGCCCTTGCCTTTTCTGTGGCTTCCGGCCATCCCAGCTTTCCCACAATGCACCGGAATGCGCTGCAAACACTTACAGTTCTCAAACCCAAAATAAATATGGAGAGCCTTCTCCTCTGGGCCCGGGCCTGCGCATGTACCTTGGACCTTGATTGACGTGGTCTTGAGGATAATTGGGCTTATGTTTGCGCAGGGCTCTGGAAGCTCAGGGCATTAAGGTTAGCTATGAATAAAACACGGGGAAGCAGCCTAGGTCAGCGAAGCGAGACAACGGTTTGGAGAGGAACAACAATGGGCTTTTATCGTTCCCCCGGCACTTTGCCGCAGGGTTTCTAGGAAGAAGAAGAAAAAGAAACCCAAAAACAAAACTAATTTACTTGAGGAAGGGATCCGTGCAAAGTGTTCGGGCTGCTCGAGATCGGAGGGAGAGTTCTGGGAAGGGCCGTCCAAAACTCAGTTTTCTCTGCATTCTCCTCACATTCCGCCCACAAACAGGGAAGTGATAAAAGAATGCACAGAAGCGCAGAAAAGCCCTCTCTCCTAGGCTGTCTTGAGAAGGAGAGTTTCCTTCTTTCCTGCTTGGTGCCAGTGAACCATCTGGTTTTGGGCGGTGAGGGGTGTGTCACAGGTAAAATCGGTCTGCCATTGGCTGAGGCTGCGGACTGGACAGGTGACGTTAGTGTGAGGAAGCTTCGCGGCCACGGCCACGCCCCTTGTCCTGAACCCACACAAAGGGACCGTGTGGTTGGGGTGCAAGACTTGCAAGCTCTGAAGTTTTGAAGCTGCCTGTGTGTGTGTGGGTGTGTGTGTGTGTGTGTGTGTGTGGCAGTTAGAGGGGTAGAGAACAGGATATCTTAGGTATTGAGAGCCCAGTTGAGAGAGACAGAGGGTCCCCCCCCTCTGATAAGATCCGATTTCAGGGAAAAACTAAGTAAGTTCAAAATACTAAATTGCTACAAGGGAGAAAATGTACATTTCACAGCTTTAATCAGCCGGTGGACCGCCTTTCCTGATGATTTGTCAGAAATAAAATGCAAACTGTGCAAACAGCCCCAAGGCAACTGCTGCCCCCTCACTGACTCACTGCTCAAACATACATGTGCATGCCACTGAAGCTCACCAGCACACGTGTGAGCTCCACAATGCACACACCACCACAAACTGTCAGCCCTCTCCTCAAAGCACACACCAAAGCACACACCGATCTGCCTCTCCACAAACCACACACCAAAGGGCTGATCTAGCCTGTCCACAAACCACAGTGGATCTGGCTTCTAATCCCCACCCCTCCCCCAGATTATACTTACAGCCTGATTAGCACAGACAAACCTGTGGACCTCCAGCTCCTAGGGAGGAGGCCACTGATTGGTCACGCGCCAGATCCTTGGCTCTGCGTGGAACACTGTGGACATGTGCTTCCGTTATGCATGAGTGGTCATTGAGGACAAACCTCAAACAAACACACCACACACACACACCACCACTTAAGAACTGTGATTTAAGAGGATGTCCATTCTGCCACAATGGCCGAGCCTTGCGCTGCGTCGCTCTTCTCTGGTTCCTGCAGCTCAGACTCAGTGAGCAGGAGGGCCTCCTGTCACCTGCCCCACCCTCCTGTGCATCTGCAAAGGGCCTAGATCACCTGCCCCACCTTCCTGTGCGTTTGCAAGGTCGTGCTGTGGAGATTCAAACATCCTCCTTAATCCTCTGATTGGCGGGGCCCTCAGGTGGCTCGACAGGAAAAGGCACTCGCCCAGAGCGCAGGTTGCCCACTGCGGCCGAGGTTTGACTCCCTGGCTGCACCAGCCTGGCTCTGGCCGGGGAGCCTTAATCGGGGGCGGCGGTTAGCTGTCTGCCCCAGGGGGAGGCGGGAGGAAAAGCTTCCCTGCATGTGCTGGTTTCACGGTCGACGGCTCGTCGGGGTCCGTCTCAAAGGAGGCGGTTCGCTCGCCCTCGTCACTAGCGGTCCCAGGGTAGCGGCTGGTCCCGTAGTTGCAGGCAGCGGGCTCATGGCGAGGGTAAATTAATCAATATAGGGTACAATTGGCCACCAAATTGGGAGAAAACAGGGGAAAATCTGAAAAAAACATCCTCTGATTGGATAGCTATGCAATTTAAAAAAGTCTGCTCCCCTTTAATACAATAAGTATCAAATGCATATTGTGCTTCACTCATCCTGGGGTGGAAAGGAAAGGGGGTGCGGGGGGATAAAAGATATCAGAAAGATGGAGGCCGGAGGGAACACTTTGTGCATCAGCAGAGAGCAATCACAGTCACAAATCCGTTGCTCATAATGAATACCGACTTCTCTCCTCACATACTGGGCCTCATGGCTTCACACTCTGTCACAGTGTCTCCGGAACAGGAAAGCAGGAACAGACTGTAGGCTGTACAGAGTGTGGAGAAAGAACACAACGCATCCATCTGCCCGTAAATCACTTGGTATGTGCGTGCCTGTTTGTAAATCTCGTCAAGCTAACGATGTGATTAACGGAGTGGGAGCCCGAGGTTAACGCAGTTTATTCAGCCGAGTGCAGCAGCACAGCACACCCGCTCTTCAATTTCACCGCCAGATCGGATCAAGGAATAAAACCAGCAAACTTCAACGAGCCCGCCAATTTCGGCACTGGTTTTCACACAGTAATACAACAAGCAAACTCTAACGGCTTTGGCTGCTCTGGAGGATGGCTGTGTGTTTGATGTAGGATGTTCAGGGGGTTTGTGGGGGGTCGGGGTTCCCAATTTGTGGACGTTTGCTGCTTTGATCCCTGGCTTCTGTAACCAGTTTTTCTCACCATCAAAGATTTATCAATCGCCTCAGCAGGCAATTGCTAGAGAATTCCACCAAAACTGACTGGTGGCCAGACGTCAATTGGGCCTTCAAACCTTATCGACAGCATATGGATCCGGCTGTTTGCTGTACACACACACACACACACAACACACAAAAAACACACTTGTTTGCCTCTCACTCATTAGCCTAAAGCACGCATGAGGTTGGAGCATGGTGCGCTTCATTGTACCTAAAGAAAAAGAAAAAATAGATATAATACGAGCGCTAATTTCCCAGTGATAAACGAGCGGAATTTAAATTCCAGACCCGGGGTAACCATCTCTCGCCTGGTCTCTAGCCAGTCTGGCGCTAATGCTAACTGCTGATGCTGAGTGAGTAGCAGTCCGGGAGGAATGGCCCTGCCCTGGAAACTCACCAGCCCGTGACGATTTGGCAGAGAGATCAATACCATCCAATCTTACCATTCATGCGCTTCAGCTCTAATGAGTGCTACACCGTCACAAACATTGCAGTGCTGGGGGTGGATTCAATTCAGTCCCCACCCTGTCCTTGCTGGAACAGATCGGCTAACTGGGTGGATGCCGCTTAGGCGCGTTAAGGCGACGTCCGGCCCCGTCGCCTTGAGCGAGCGGCTTGTGCTAAACAGTCGCGAGACTGACGTTGCAGGAAGGCCCTCGAGAAACCCTCAAGCCGGGCCGATAAACGGAGGCTCGAATTTAAGCCGGCCCGCCAGCGCTATTTAAAGTGTGTTTTGAAAGGTCAGCATCCTGCCTAAACAAAAGGGGGAAGCAGAAATGTGAAAATAAAAAATGAGCGCTGAACTTCTCTATGCTAATTCCATCTAAAGGTTAATAAGAGGAACCGGGGCTTGTCGCCCTGCAGGAGGGAGCAGACACCAGCACCCGTATGGGAGGCACGTGGTCACATGGTCCTTCCCCACCAATCCGCTTCTCCGAAACATTACCATTACGTTGTCACAGGACACGGGCCCTCCCCCACAACAATAAGACAGGGTTGCTGTGGCGCCACTTATCACGGCTATCCCAGAGGTTCTGATCCAGTGACAGGCGTACGTGCTCCGAGAAGAAGGGGATTCTGGGATTGGAACAGGCCTGGGGAGGGTGGCACATGTGTACTCCATCCTTTCATACATTCGTCCATCCAAGATCTGGGCAGGAAAGGGAAGACCCTTCTCCCTTCTCCCTTCTGGACCGCTCAAAAGACCGGCCAATTGTAAGAACAGTAACAAAAAAACTATGAAAATTATACCCATAATAATGGTCTAATCCGATATCCACCCTGAAAATGTCATCATGTACTGTAGCGGTTGACTACAGTGTAACAAGCAAACTTTCAAACTTCAGGAATTTATGAACACAGAAAGCAAGCAGAACAGGGTTCTGGGAACAGAGAGAAACTGTGTGCTGTAAATATTGAAAATCCCAGAGGGTTCCCCCCGTCATAGGCTCTGTACTGAAAATGTATATCCCAGATCACTCAGCTTTCCGTATGGCTTCCAGAGCCCATGTCTGTCATCCACTACGCCCCCGCCACCACGCAGTGATTCACAACACGTACAAAAAGTCACGGCATGATTCAGGGCCGATTTGGACAATAAAGCCGCAACGTTAATCTCTCGGACAAAGACGGCGAGGCCAATGTATCGTAACCAGGTCTCCAGCAATTAAAAAGCGCGCACTGCGGTCAGGTCACCGTTCCAATTAATTACCGAATGAGAAACATAAATATTAAACTAATAAAGTTTCCACACATGACATCATGGCCGAAATCAGATCAGTGTTTAGCCGAGTTCTGTGAAAGGCCCCTTGTTTTGTTTGGCGTTTGGTTTGAGGGATGCTTCGAATAAACTTTTCGGACAGATCTCTTCAGAGAGAGAGAGAGAGAGAGAGCACACTAACCCCTCTGTTTGTGGTCTCTTGTCAGATTGAGTGCTTTTCCCATCCCTTCCACTCTGAGGACATTTCAGACAAACCCCGAAAGGCTCAAGGCTACAGTTTATTCGAGTCCGATGGCGATCGAATGTGCTCCCGTTACCAACTGTCAAACAAGTTTATTTCACCGTGAACTTTCTGGCAGCGCAACTCTCTGGGAAATGGGGTCATTGAGCAGGACCACGACTTCCCCGTAAAGAGAGGGAGAGAAGAAAAAAACCACACACACACAAGAAGAAAGAAAGAAAAGGTGGCGGAAGAGACAATGACAGACACCGGGGCAAGATGCGTGCTGCCATGGCGACAGATTATATTTGCAGCCATTGTTCCCGTGGAAACTTCTTCCAGGTGGGGGCCCAGCGATACAAGGCAGGATGGGGAGAGAGGAGGCAGGAGGTATGGGATGACGGAGTCCGCTCTGCCTTTAACGAGCTGAAGGGAGGGAAACGGGCCAAGCAACAAGCACAGCGCAGGCTGGCAGCCAGTGGATTAACCGAGGCAAACAAACCCCCACAAAAACAAAAAAACAACAACTCCAAAACCAAGCCAAGTGCCTCGAACTTTAAAACAATCTTACTCCCTCGAAAACCCCCAGGTCCAGAGTGCTGCCCTGGTGTTAACGCTCCTGGGCCGGATCTCTCTGCCCTCAAGATGGGCTAATACTCTAAGCTCGCTTCCCTGCTATTAGCATTCAGTTGCCCTCAGGCACCAAAAAAACATGTGGATAAAGATCGACCGAGGGAGGAGGACTATGCATCAGGAACAAGCTGCCAGAGGTAGCTCAGCCTCAAACACAGAGGGTCAAGCTATTACACGTTACTCCTATAATGTCGGTGAGCTGTCAGGATCTTGCACACAGTGGCCTGTGCGTACCCGTGAAGCACACAAAACTCGCCGTGGTTTCAGAACCGCGGGGGCTGGTCAGCCGCACAATCACAATCACCAAAATGCAATAAAAGCGGGCGCATTTCTGCTGTTTTCAGCACTGCCTGCGGGGGACGTGAACCGCCGCGCTAATTCCATGCGATCTAACGAGACCGCGGCGCTCCTCCCTCCCTCGGAGAGCGCGTCTCGTCCGTGTGTTAATTTGAGATAAAGTGACGGTGTAATTGAAATGTCCCGGGGAAAATGGAAGGTAAACCCGCCGTGACAGTGACGTCCCCTACGGCGCATAGCCTTCCTCTGTTGTCATGACGAATGTGACATCCTTTCCTCCGAATGTGTCGAGTCTGCTCCAGGAGGGCTTATCTGAGCTCTCTGGATAAAATCATCGGCAGCATTTACAGCGTGTCATCGGATGGGCGCTAACAAAACTCTGCTGATCCAGAATAATCGCAAAGACAAGACATTAAGGACATTGTGATGGGGAAGTGTTAAAGAGTGTGTGTGTGTGTGTTACTGTGTGCAGGGCGTATATGTATATATGTGTGTGTGTGTGTGTGTGTGTTAAGAGTGCAGGGTGTGTGTGTTTGTATAGGGTGTGTGTGTGTGTGTGTGTGTGTGTGTGTGTGTGTGTGTTACTGCAGGAGGTGTTTGATGTGTGGTGAAGGAGGGGGATTTGATGTGTGGGAAGCCGTAAACCTTTAGAAGGCAGCTGAAAGAAACCCTTCAATCTCGCAGCGCTTTGTACGCAGAGCCACGGCGCTCTCCTCCATAAATCAAACTGTAAGGCAGCGGAGCGCTAACAGCTCACCTCGGCAGCACAGGTGTGAGGTTACCTGAGCAGCGCTGCTTTATTCATCTCCCGGGCAGGCCAAGAGTCACACAGCGGGCACTCCAGTGACACTGCCCAGGGAGGGGGTCGACACTCAATAAAACATTCCGCTCTGTCTCTCCAAATTATCCGTCCTTATTAACCACGCTGGCGGTCTGTCCTTATTAACCACGCCGGTGGTCTGTCCTTATGAAGGTTTGCCAGACGCCCCCATCTCTCTCTGTTCCTGCTGTACGATTGGCCGGGACGGCACCCTCCGGTGCTGAACTTGCCGTGGTTACATCGCAGCCGGTTGGCTGGGAACTGATAAGGCGCAATCTCGTTCATCCAGGGCGGGCATGCTGAGGAGACGGCATTGCGTGTGAGGGCGGGCGTGGCACTAAATCTGTGCGTCGGAAGACAAGCGGGATCTGCCCTGCCGCGATAAACGTCTCTGTGGGTGAGAGTAAAAACACAGCTGACCATCCATCAACATCCAAAGAGCAGCAGAGGACATTACAGCAGCTGCTGTTACACTTTGCTTAGGTTTCCTCCACACACATAACATTTATTTATATATATATATATACACACACACACACACACACACACACACACACACACACACACACACACACACACACACACAGACACACACAGACACACACACACACACACACACACACACACACACACACACACACACACAAAGACACACAGACACACACAGGCACACACAGGCACACACACACAAAGACACACACGCACGCACAGACACAAAACATGCAGTATGTGGTTATGAGATGGAAAAAGCTGCCTGGACACCTCGTGCAGGGGAAATGTCAGACCTCAAGCACTCTATTGTGTTGCACAGTCTAAGAACTCTGGCTACAGCTCTGGTCCCTTCAACAGATCAGTGACACAGAAGCGTGACCGTGACAGCATATCAGAGGGGAACATTCGGACCGAAAAGGGTGACAATATCTGAGCAACGAAAGGTGACACCAAGTCGAGCAAAGCGAGAACACGCAGGGCAGGTTCCGCGGTGGGCAAATGCCCTCTTTACAAGGGGACATTCTGGCCCGCGGGCTTTGGGGAAACAAAACCCCAGTGTAGCGTACGTGGACGTGAAAGGGTTAACTGGAGATTAACACAAAGACACAGAGAGGTTTTTCCGAAGCCAGAAGAGGCTAATTTGTTGCGACAGGTCCCATAGCCGGTGTCAACCTTTATCACGCTGACAGAGAAGGTGACGCAGAGGAGGCAGTCCCCCGATGTACGAGGTCTGCTCAAACCGACCGAGAGGAGATGAGAATGAAAGTAGTTAGAGATGAGAAAGACTAGGGCCTTACGCACAGGCGACCGTGCGTCTGTAGCTAGCCAGTCTGACGGCAGCCGGAAAAGTGAACAGCAGTGGCCGCCATGGTTTGGCCAAAGTGACACTACAGTGAAGGCATCGTGGCCGAGTCCTCCCATTTCTGCTTTTCTTATTTTGTAACTTAGGGTGCGGACCTTAATCATCCTCTGCCTACTGATTATTGTCTGAGTCTATGTGTGGACAGCAGTCGAAATGTCATTTGCGAAGGAGTAGCCTTTGTATGTGTGCATTTCAATGTTTAGGATGCACCATTTTGTCAGAAACTACCGATATAAAACATTATTCAACGGATTGTTGCCAGCATCACGAGAACGCACTGTCTTGTAGGCACGCTGATTGATTGATTGATAGGAATACTCCTAGGTGAACCTAGTGATTACAGGCATATTTAACCCCAGCTTTCTGACAAAATGGAGGCATTTTTCTTTGGGTAACAAGGCATGTGGAAGTAAGGTTGGAAAGCAGCTTAAATTATTATGCTAACCAGTTTGATGCCAGTTGTAATCTGATCCACCAAGTCTTAAATTTTGCCTAGGGTGTTTCTATGTTTAGCTTGCTGGAAGATATATTTAAAAAAATATTTTTGGTCTTTAGTGAGTTTTAACTTTTTTGGTTGTCCAAAGCATCGGGCAGCTTTTTGACATCATTCATTGTTTGTTTTACGCAGGGTTTGAAAGGTTAAACAGGGGACCGTACGACTCCAACACGGGGACCACGTTTCTACAGAAGAGCACAGACGGGTCAGCTCAGCTCTGAGAAGTGGGCTAACAGCTCTGCCGATCTCAACACTTTCTCATCACGGTTAAGAAAAAAAAAAAAAAAAGCCAAGCCGATTTGAAAATGCACCGAGCCTTTCTCTAAGAGGAGAGAGCTCTTGTTCGCAGCCTACTTCCCTCAACCCCCGATCACAAAGCCCATCTCTGGGACGCCTTTGTACCGTTTGGCCGGCTCAGGCAGTAACCCATAAAACAGACAACAGAAGGAGAGCAGCAATCCCACTGTCGGGTATTGTGTGAAGGCTGAATCGCTGGTATGCGGCAGCAAGGACTCAGATCTGCATGGGGGGCAGGGGGTGGGGGCCAGTCCTCAGGAAACTCATTCGCCACGAGTGCCTTTTCATGCCAAGACAACTCTGGGATGAAAACGGTGCTCAAGCGCGCCGCCGTTTCCGACGGATATACACAATCCCCCCCCACGCTTTACCGGCCCCCTCCCTCCTCTCACGTCACAGCGGGAGCCAAACTTTTAGATTTTATTCTGCACTATGCAACCGCAGGCACACTTTCGTCGAGCAATCAGAGCTCGCTCTGTGCTCCTCACAACATCGCTCCCGCATGTAGCGCATGCTAGGCGAGGTGATATGTATTCTGTGGGCGAAGAAGAGAAAAAGACCCTCACACTGTGCTAACAAGCTAATCGATCACACTAATTTGCACATGAAAAGTACATTTTGCTCCCTGAAGATGTTCCTCGGGATCGTCATGTCTCTCACCTGCAGCGCAACCGTTGCAATATGCACTCTACAACATAATGCATTCCCAGGCCTAACCAAGGTATCGATCAAAGACGCAACGCACTCTCCTCGCACAGGAATTCAGACTATAGACCAAAAGAACAGCAAGGCCATGGATGTGCTACATCAATACCTTCTGAGCAGAATTCACTCTGGCTCCTACAAACGGCGGGAGGTGAGGGATAGACGCAGGAGAAAAGCCTTCTCTTCAGCATGAAGGGAATGGAAACGTAAGCCACGAGGGAATTTTTTCCTACAAAGCCTTCCGCCTACGTGGCTTAATGTTCATAAACAAAACACAGTCAGCCTTGCCAGAGAACCAAAACGAGCCCAGTTTTCGTCTAGCGCCGTAGCCAAACGAAACAAAGCTGAACGTTCTCAGCAAAACGGGAAGCTCCGCGTTTTAAACGGGGAAGTTATGCTCTGCAGAATGTCTCAGAAGCACAATTTGCGCTTTTCGGCTTTGCTGTAACCTGCCCCTGACACATTGAGCCGTGGCTTCGGAACGTCCGCTACGCGACAGCGCGAGTCGAGGCGAAGGAACGAAGTGAAGCGTTCGGGGGAGGGGACCGGGCTGCCGTCGCCAGTTCACCTCGGCTGAAGGGAGGAGAAGGCCCGGGAGAATATCTGGTTGCCGCTCTCCTCTCTCAGGTTCTGCCCAGTAAGCATTTTTTACCGCGGTGTGGCGGCGAATCAGATGGATTGAACTTTTTTTCTCTTTTCTCGCTGGAAGCAGGAGGAGGAGGAGGAGGAGGAGGAGGAAGAAGAGAGTGGGGTATTGGACCTCCTCCATCATATTGATAACAGTGAGAGCAGCAGGGGTCTGTGATTGATACCGAAAGCCTTTGCGCGAGAACCCTGTGGGCCTTCCACTGCCGATGCCGATGCCTCTTTCACAGTGGGGGCGCATCTCTGGTTACGCCTCCACCCCCAGGGCTGTTTGTGGGGTGTATTTCTGGAGCATGGCATCATAGATTGCAATTAGCGCACAATTACCCGATCCCCAGGCTCTGGTTCAAAGTGCGCTTGTTGCAGTCTGCCATGATTTGCTAGGTCACAGAGTACAGGGTACAAACTCTGCTGCTCCCGGGGTACGTCACAGGCCTGGGTGCGACCACGCCCTCCCGGTTCCTTTCTCAGCAACACAATGCCATGCACGGATTTATGGAAAATCCGGAACATTTTGACTCCTGTGGAATTCAGAACCAGCAAAGGGCACAAAAGAGGGGCGAAGCCACCAAACTCGGCGCCTCAATACGGCGTCACAATATGCAACCGTTTTAAAAATCCACAACTTAACCCAGGCCTTTCTTTCTCATCTCATCCACTTAGACGAACAATGAATCACACTTACAGTGACTACACACCTCATTAACTGTGTGTGAGCATCTCCTTATGGAGTCTGCGGTACGACTTTATCCCGTGATGACGGGGCGGACTGAATGAATCACGTGTGCGTTTTTGTTTTTATATTATTATTATTATCAACTTGTTTAAATCTTGCCTGAAGGCACAGGGAGTGATGAGAGACGGGGAAGAATGCGTCCGTCTCAATCTGTTGACTAAACTGGCAACCCGCCCATAAAAGCCTCTGAAAATGAATTCAGTGCTCCTGTTAATTGAACGTCTGCAGTCACTTGAGGGAGAAACGTGCTGTTCACAGATCGCGGCAAATCGCCCGCTAATAAAGCCTAATTCGCAGAAGGATTCAAAGAAGGAAACACTGAGACAACATAATATTACTTCAAATTAGGACCGAGAGCCCCCTGCCGTGGTACTCCAAGGCGCTTTGTCAGGATGCCACACTCCCTCGCTCCTGAGCTCCCAGCAGAATAAACCGCTCATAACACAAGGCTTTGTTTCCCCTTTCACGTGGGCGACTGAGCTCCATCTTGTGAGGGAGGCAAATGGTAACAAACACAATGTGACGCTTCGAGGCTGTGTGAAGTAAACAGGAATTTAGAGCAGCATGAGTCCCCTCCAGGGGGCCTGTCGGTACCCATTCCAAGTCTACGTCTCCTGGCTGGGCCTGCAGGAAGGCCTACCGCTCTCCCTCGAAGCCCCACACTCGCCTAGACCCAAAGCCCAGGAACGGAGGGCCAGACTGGGCAAGGGGCCATAGCATAGGGGGTGGGAGGGGGGATAATGGGAGGGCAGGAGCTGATGACGATAATGCTTCTAGAAGGTGGAAAGGTCTGCCTGCCTCCTAAATCAATCTCCAAGCAGGGGAACCTGGCCAGTCTCACTGACCAGCCCTAACCAGGCCTGGCACTCCATCTTCTCTGGCAGCTCTGACCATTAACAGGCAAAGTCCCGCTCGCTCACTGTCTCAGGGCCTCGGCGCCCGGAGGTGTGACGGATCAACTTGTGTTTCAAACAGAAGGAGAGCAGGGTACCGTGTGGCCACGCACCACGGTGTGCGCGCACGAGCGTTGAGTGAGAGACCCCTCGCTCCAAAACGTTCCACATCGCCAAAGCATAACAGAGCCGCTATTTACAGCAGGCACAATGAATACGGCTGCTTAATGAGCCAGAGGCTCATAGATAGTTAGATAGTACTAAAGATGGTTCGCTCCCGTGTTCTTACATTGAATGTTCCAGTCCCATCCTTCTGTATTGATAGGGAGGCACATCTGTTCTCTGTGACCTCATTATTGCCAATGACTCTGAGCACCCAACATGCAATGCAATCAGAACACGGCTGTTGGCTGGAGCGAACGCTATTTGTGTAATATGTATTGTATTTCTTAAATTCTTGCGAGGTAGGTCATGTTAAAAAGAGTGATGTCAGTCAATTCATTTGTTTAATTGAATAGTTATTGTTTCCTAATCCACACGCCCCATGTTTCTGTTTCTATATCCACACTTGTTTCGAATACCCTGATGAAGAATGCTTGCCAGTCAAAACATTGGTAAATAAATGCGCCCTGCAAATGTAGAGTGTGTGGCTTTAACTCTTACACACGTTCACTACCCTTAAGGCACCTCATATACAGCGTGCGGTTTCCTACCTTTTGCTACCTCCGCATTAAAAAAAGATGAAGAAATAAAACACACTGCCCGTTTCTAAAATGCTTCCCGAAACTATCTGTGGTGCTGACTAATGTGACCTTGGCAATGTCAGACGAAGGCTTGTTAAAACAATCGTTTTACTTCATCGGCCGCACGGCGTCCGAACCCTTCAGATCTCCACCGGATAAACGTATAAAACTAGCTCCTTGGCCAGACAGATCCGCAGATCTGCAAAACAAACACTCTTTTATGTCTGACTACATTGGCTCTAATTGAAACAGTGTATAAATCCCATAGTCAGCCCGGCTGGGATTACCTCTTTGATAGAACGAGATGAAGGTCACCCTAAAACACGACCGGGGCTGCTGGGTGGCTCATCCCGGAAAAGACGGGTGCGTGGATGAGCCCCGCGGTGCCGGCAATGACTACAGCCGACAGCCCCTGCACAACTGGCTGGGCCGTATCCCCAGGAGGGGGGGAGGGAGGGATTTCGGTGAGCAGGACGTCCGTGTACCTCATCGCGCACGTGCTAAACTTGCTGTGTGAAAAGAAGCGGCAGTTTTGACGTCACGTGTTTCAGAGGATAGCGTGTGCCGTGCTTGTCTGCACTCTCCCGAATGAAGACTGCGGCAATAAGCACAATCGCGCACACAAATTGGGCATTCCAAATGTGCAGAAATTACAGGTTGTTATGGACTTGTTCCCCCCCCTTGAGCGAGCCTGTCAATGCAGAGTTCAACGGCAAGCGCTGAACGCAACGCGAAGCTGCAATTTTAAACAACGACAGCAATATCATCGACACATTCAAATGAATAAGAGCTTAATTGTTATCCATTTGCTATCCACGCACCATCATCCTGGATGGCTGCCACAGCTGACTACACAATACCCAGTCATGCACATGAACATTGACTGCAGGGTCAAACAGCATTATCCCCTCCACTCAAGACTTGACCTGCAACCCTTTTTTTGGAACTGAGCCCAAGTTTCTCCGTCTCTGGAAAAAAAGCCTTAAAATACCATTTGAGTACAGCCACGCAAAGTAAAAATGGAATAGTTAATTAAATAAAGGAAAATAAATGAAATAGAAAAAATTACCGACCAAGGTAAAATGACAGCAATAATGTTCTGTTGATTCATGTCCGATAATCTTTGGCGTTTGTGCGTCTCACCGCCCAGAACAAATCTGAGCGTGAGAACGAGCTATTATGATGCGAGACGGTATAGCGGTAAAGAATGATAAATCAATGGGAAGGTTTGAAGCACGGCTGTGACTCAAATGAATCACTCCTGACACCCGTTTCTCCCCTGGGGCCGGCTCCACGGACACACAGAGGCTCCTCTGTGGACCGGCAGGCTGAACACGAGGCCAGGTTTCATTTGGTCAGAGGGAAAAAAACTTGGAAAAGGAAAAGGAAAAGGGAGAACGGTGCGAGTGTCTTATCTGAAGCAAGAGTGTTTCTAGGGGGGGAATTGTTTGTTTTTCTTCAATTATTTCAAGGTCCTCCGCCCCCCACCACCACCACCACCACCAGACCCACACCCTGGGGAGAAAAAAAAGAAGAAAAAGATAATCCGGCCTTCTTCATCGAGCGTCTCCCCGGGGACCCGGGTGAGCACATACGCCAGTCTAGATGGGAAAGATGGGAAAGATCCAAAGACGAATGAAATCGTGGGAAGCCAACAATTCTTGGTGACTGTTTAATTAAATTAAATTTTATTTGTGTAGCGCTTTTTAAAGAGCACCGTCACAAAGACAGGGTTACAGGAAACAGAAAAAAATATGAAAAACATGAAAATACCGGGCATGAACCCCCAAAATAGCCCGAAAGTGGCTGTTGATTCTCCCTCCTGCTTTGCAACTGCTGAAAACCAGAACAGAGAATCTGAAATTCTGCCAAAATCCAAAACGGGCCTCAGCGTGTGTGCCCTGTTTCATAAGGTTTAGATTCCCTCTCCCATAAATAATTAAGGAACAAACAGGATGCCTAAAAAAGACCCAGATACCAATATACCAAGGACGGGAAAAACATTCAGCATTTTAAAAAAGACTACCCAAGCCGTAACCAAGGGACTTCAGGTTGGGCTGCCAGGAGCTAGAGTACCTGCATCGATTTCTCAAGTAATTTGCTATCAAGCTAGAGTGGAACTGCTGAGTGGTGCATGCTAGCATGCTAATCTAACAATACACATTAATTCACCGGTTGGGAGCAGATTAGCATCGATCCTGCTGCTAGTGGCGAGTAGCAGGATGAGAAGAGGACAGGTTTACAACTCCTGCAACATGAAGGGCAGACTTAAGTATAAAAGTGAAGTCACTTTTACCCTTAAGTCTGCCCTTCATATTGCATAGTCGTAGGTATTGCATTGTAACTAATATACAACCCCAATGAATCCAGTTAGTATTGATTTCAAGTCTTGATTTTAGAGTTTTTGAAATCTGCACTGAATATGTATGTATATTTCTCAGACTATTCACCTCCACACAAATTCAAAAATTGATTGTTCTACAAAGCCAGATCGATCACACAGACATCAGACACTGACGCCAACAGTGACATTTTTAGATGACTTTTAAAATGGAAATTAATCTCGCACGCTGTAATACAGTGCTGCAGAGTTTATCCTCTCTGGCTCTGCGTCTATCTCCCCACTACACAGCTTGCAATGGTGGCCTGGGAGCGGACACGCGGCACCAGAGAAAGGAGGTGTGTAGGTGTGGAACAACCCGTTGCATCTCTCTGCCGCAGGGGCCCGTCTAATCTATAATTGAAAAGTCTGGTTCCCGGTGAGAGAGGGGAGGCCAATTAATGTGAGCCTCGCCCTTTCAATCCGGATCGTTGTACTCACCGAGCCCCCTTTGTTTACGAAGCTTTATGAGACCAAATGGGGGTCGTTATCAGGCTGAATCTCCCATTTAACGCTTCGTCGGGCCCATTCCGTTCAGCTGGGTTTGCATTTTGAGCGCTGGCACATGCCGTGCAGGCTATGAGAGATGGATCTGGTCGCTCCATTTGCCGCTTCGACCGCGTGCCAAAAGAGCCGCTCCTCGCAGCTCTAGCGGTGGGCAGCGGGGCGGCTTTACCTCACGGTTTGCCGCGACTCTGCCGCTGAGGCGAGGAGCGAACGGCTCGGGTGCCTGAACAGCGACCCCGCCACCCCGCCACTGCAGCGGTGGCGCGACGACCACAGCGACCGCTGCCATTCCGCTCTCGTTGGATGAACACGTTCTGGGGCCAGATTGGCACCGGAGATGCCAGGGAGATTCTGAGACCCTTCTTTTTCTGAACTGGTCTAAACTGAGAGCCAGCCCTTCCATAGACAGGGGGAAGAGCCAAGACTCTCCGTCCTGGTGCCTGTGGATTCAGCAGCTGGTACGGGGGGGAACTTATAACCGCTCCAAGTTCTGTCATCACCGGACACAACGGGCAGCGTGGGTGGAGGAGCTGTCCGAGAAACAGGAAGAGGAATGCTGTGTTTGGCGTTTGTGAGGTCACACACAATCTGTGTGCAGCAGGGTTTACCCTTAATGAGCAGGGACAGGGAGCTAACAGAGGGATTTACCCTGGGTCCAGGGACTGTCCCATGACGAGGGGGTAATGGCCAGGTGAATGTGGCATTTGGGGGGTTCTGCGCCTGCCCAGGGCTCACTGGGAACTCCCCTTCCTCACATAAGGGCCTCGGGGATGGGAGGCATGCGGCCTGTGGCACGCCCCTGTCTGAGCAAGGAGGAGGAGGCGGGGCCTACTTTGACCTCAGCGCCGCCCATCCGCTGGTCACGTGACCGACTCAAGGCCTCTACATGCTTCTGCATAACTTGTGCGACTTCTTTGCGGTTCGCGCAATGCAACAATGTCGCAAGCACTTGGCAATTTATACCTCTGTAAAGGCTATGCGCAGCCTATGCGACATGGTGTCCTTACACTTCTGTACACTAGTAGGCATCAATGTATTGAACAGGGTCGGTAAACCCTGTACCTTCGAACTTCTTCAGCCAATCTTTCCTGAAGCTGATTAATTTTATACCGTGTCGAACAAATGATGCTAGCTATCTATATTGTTAACTTCTGTTAGCGAGCTTTATTTGGCCGTGATACCAGGTAGCTAGATAGACATTGATAGTTTTTCTTAGCTAACGTTAACATAGATATATAGGTATGGTATGCAGCTGCCAACAATGATGTCTATCGCTGTATTACTGCACTGATCTCTTGCGCGAACTATGATTGTTCTTACCATTAATGCACATCTGGTAAGTCGCTCTGGATAAGACCGTCTGCTAAATTCTTAAAATGTCAAATGTAAAAAAATGATGTACTAGCTCAATGAACTATGACTATGACAGCTCCGCCTCCATTCGCTAACCAACGAGTCAATGATGCGCAACATCTACGTGAACGGTTGCGCTGTGGTCGCGAGCTTGATTTTTGTGCTAGACACATGACACCCTCTGCAACCCCCTCTGCGTAGGTCGCAAGGGTTGCGTTGCTGTCGCGTTGTTGTCGTTTGAGCATGTAGAGGCCTGTAGTGGCACAGAACATCAGCAGAGAGCCGTATCCCGTTGCCTTGGCACAGGGGAGTGAGATAAATTCTCATTTAGGACTCAGGTTTTCCATTATAGATCTGAGTGTGGAGACGTGCCATTACAAGCCCCTCATTCATTCACGGGCCTGTAGGAGTGGAACATACAGAGCCACATCCTAATTAAAGCCATGCCACCATACTGTCTTTGGAGGTGTAGAGTGGGGATGTGGTGATCAGAGTCATTCTCCCCAGACACGCTCCACTCATCAAAAGCAATGGAAAAATCATCACTTTTTCTTGGTCTTATTCCACAAAGAATTGATCTCAATACATTCAACAGTCCACAATATTGTTAAAAACCACAGCCCAGGACCTTATTGTATACTTACACTGGCATAAGTGCCAGTTGGTCAACAGCAATGGTGTATATGTATTGGTGAATGTACTGTGCTATTCTATCAGGATAGATTATTTTAAATAATGTATATTTAGACAATGCATCTTCGAGCACCTGGTGGTGTACAATTGTAGAGAGACGAATTTCAGAAGTCAATTAATTTACAACATATGCAGACGCATGCAACTTCTATTAATTTGAACGCCAATGTAACAGAAAGATAAGATATCGGTTGCTTCAATGCAATGCCCGTGTTGCTTGTTTATTTGTATTTTTTATTATTTTTCACCCACACTATTGACCTCCGACAGAACTGACGCACTAGGAATTCTACAGGAAAAGCGGAGAACGTTCGTATAGATTTACTGTAAAAGAAGCATTTCTGAGTAGACCTTTTAGAGTCAGTTAAACTGGCGAATCCCCCTGGGCAGAGATTACCCAAGTTTCCTGCACTTGGGTAAGAAAAAGAGAGAGGACCCCCACAGAAAAAAAAACAGCAACCAAAAAAAAACCAGGGAAATTGCTTTGCCACCTTGGATCTAACACCCCTTGGCTAGACGGAGGAGGAAAGAGCGAATCGATGCAGGAGGAACTGAAGCACGGTGCGGGCTGCGAGCGATTAAACGCTGTGTGTCGCAGCGCCAATCCAGAGCGCCTTCAAACCCGCGCTCGCTACGGGCGCAGAGCGCTGCCGACTTCCAAAGCACAAAATGCCACCGCAGGTGATTACGCTGGCGGGCGGACACTCATCTTTCACTGCCTCCAACCAAACGGTGTTTAAATCCTGCAGCAGTGCCCTGAGCAGGAACGGAAATACATGAATGGTCTCTTTATCTCTCCCGCTGTCTATCCTTCTCTTTCTTTCTCTGTCTCTCTCTCTAAATGTCCCTCACTGTCTCTCTTTCTCTCTCTAAATCTCTCTCTCTCTCTCTCAGTCTCTCAATTCAACTCAATATGCTTTATTAAATAAATTCATATAAATAAACGATGGCATGAAATAAAGAGAGTAAATATGGCATACATTTTTTTTTTTTTTTGGATTTTTCCCCCGTTTTCCTCCCAATTTAGTAGCCAATTCAACCCTCAATATATTTTTATTTGCTCTCCCCTCACGAGCCCACCGCCTGTCCTCCGGTTCGAGCTATTATCCCAGAGGCCGTTAATGATCCGCCTCCTCCGAGATGGAACTTCGCCCACCTGCTCTTTAGGAACGGCCTTACTGCTCCTCGGCGAGCTCGTGACGACTTTCCCTCCTCCACCCCCTGGGGTGGACAGCCAAATGCCGCCCCGAAAATATTGCATACATTTTAACTGATGAACATCATTTTTTTTTACAGCCATTACAACTTATATAAATATTATTGATTATTATTAATTCATTACACCATTACTCTCACTATTGCGCTCTCTCGTTCTCTCTCCATCTCTAACCCCCCGCAGAAAATCTGCTTTGATAGCACAGCTACCTTTTTTCTTTCCAGACAAGTTAGCTGAGATAACGCTATCATTATCCCCAGAATACCAAATGAGGATCTGCTTTGTCCGATAATGACAAAGGGGCCGGGGCGATGTCTTTACCGAACGGGAAACCAGACGCTGGCACAGCCCGCGCTGGGCAAGGTGAAGGAGTGGGAGAGAGATATGAGCACGACTTCTGCAAAGAGGAAATCTGGGAGCGGTAAGCGGGGTCGCAACTTCAACCCCCAGCTGTGTCAATATCAGACATGTGGTACCTGACACCGATGGGAAATTACAACGGCTAATTTTATCTGGCTCTGAACCCATGTAACAATAGACGGTCACTGATATTACATTCCGGGGGCACGTTTGGGCTGAGGTACAAGCTGGCCGGCTCAGAGGTGCCCTGGTCCTTCACTTACACACACTGTGTGTGTGTGTGTGTGTGTGTGTGTGTGTGAGACACATGCACAACAACACTAAATCCTGAACGCACAACTAAATACTGTAATCTGGCCCGGACCCCGCGGCTCAGCCTGCTCTAATCCCCGTAAGATCGGGGAGGCAGATGGTCGGGAGCAACTGCCGGCCGCTCGGAGGGGAGCCACGGGGGTGCGTCGGGTTCCTTCTGCTCCTGTTTCAGGTTCATGTGCCCACTCCGCCCCCCATCCCACCCGGGTTCAAGCACTGCTCCTCCACACACGGCTGAGACATTGGGCTCCGAGCACTTTGGACAGCAACCACCCAGAAACCCAAAATGCGCCATCCTACGTAGCTAGCCTGAGCCCCCCGAAGTGACAGTGAAGGGATCCACTGAATTAGGGAATGCCACTCCCGATCCTTGTTCCTCACAGAAATCATTAGCTGAACATTAAGCGTTGCAGGGGTCTCAATCACTGGGCTGCGGGGGGTAAAGTGCTGAACCAGTGAAAGCCCCGCAGGGTCTCCTGTATGGAATGGCAGGGGCGCTGCTGCGGTAATCTCAGCAGCAGCCGAGACTTTAATGCCATAAGTTCATCCTCTCCCGCCCACACCCTCACCTGCCTACAATGCCCACACCCTCACCTGCACACACTTGTACAGCCACAGCCGTCTGGCAGGTGTCACTTTCTGCTCCCTACAGGAAGAGAACACAGACAGCTCTGTCCCCCCTTTGGGGGTCTGGCTTGGCCCTGGGGTCAATTTAGGCTGGGGTAAAACAGAAGGCTTTCACACCTCAGACGCTGGGCCTGGTCTGCCGGACTGGCCCCCCCGGACAAACCAGGGTCTGCTCATCGTCACGGGAATGCCTCTGGATTGGGGAGAGACCAAAGCGGATGGAGGCGGGCCCTGTCTTTTTATGTTACAGGGGTTCCGCGTGGGGGGATCCACACAAACAGAAGAACCCCTGGCCCACTGGTGAAGCTTAAACTGACATTCCCTCACACACACTGCAAATTTCATATTTCCTTTCTTCAAATGTCCCAACGCTCCCGGAGAAGCTGGCTCAGGCGCAATGCACGACATCACCGGGAAAAAAACGCACACGGAGCACATCCCGCTGACGTGAGCAGCGTGCACACCTGAACCAGATCGGAGTGCGCTCGGTAAGCATTCCCCCTTCCATGGGCAAACAATTCCCAACATCCCATTCAATGTTTCTAATTACGGAACTTGTTCATATTCGGCCCCGTGATTAATTTCAGTGCCGCTCTCCTCCCGCACGCTGCCTTGGAGCCGAGCCGCGCGCCCAACGCGTCTCGGGTAACGCCGGGCTCCCAACATTCAGAGGGGACGGATGCAGAGCCCATAATAAGCCCGGATAATTGCATGCAAATTGCGACGCGCTGCACAAAGCAAAGCCCTGACGCAACGCAGGGGGAGAACGGTGCACCTGAGAGACACAGGAGACAGGAGAACAAAAAACACTTGATAAAACGTGATCACTTCCATTCGTACTTCTTCTGCAGAGGCTGGGCGATTGAGTAAACAACAGGAGCCATAGGGACGGCGAAGGGGCCCACAGCGGGCCTTTAAAAATCAATAGCAACCAAAAATAGAGGGGCAGTGTTAATGACCGACCGGGGGGGGGGAGAAAAGCGTAGTCTGCACTTACCCAGAAGATGAGGTTGAAGAGGAACATCATGTATTTCAGGCAGCAAAGACAGCCACGTGCCATTTTGAACTTCTTGAATTCTAGGAGGAACACAAAGGATAGATCCAGGTAAAAGACCACATATTTGCTGCTCTTGGTTGCCGTGGCGGCGCGCTTGCCGTCGGCCTTGTCGCTGCTGGTGGGGGCCGTGGCGCGGGGCCCCGTCGAGCCGTAGAACGCGCCGGCGTTGAAGCCGCGGCCGCCGAAAGGCCGGCCCGACGCCGACGCTCGGGCAAAGTCCGAGTCGCGGCTGTCCACGGACGGGCTGCGGTGGATGGCCGACTCCTCGCTACTGGACTTCTCCATGCTCGGGGTCACTCTCTATCATGTCTCAGAGACGCACACGCACACAAGGTCCCGCACTCCTCCTCCTCCTCCTGTCCCAAACTCTCCTCCGCTCTGTCCTTGTGCCCTTCGGGGGGCTCTCCCTTCCTTCCAGTCAAAGATCGATGGAGCTGGGGACAGGGAGAAGAAGTTTCCCCACACACACACACACACACCCCACACCCCCACACAGACGTCCGACAGGCTGCGTCTTCGTGCGCTCTGGTGTGTGTTCTCTCAAGCGGCCCTGTCCATAGGTCGGGGCAGTCGGTCACACACCATTCAGTCCAGCTGTCCCACAGCAACCACTGCTCCTTTCAGTTAACTTTCCTTTTTCCGTGCTCTCGCTCTCTTCCTTCCTCTCCTCCTCCTCCTGCGCTGCGCTCGTCCTCCCGTCCGCAACTTCCCCCCCCCCTCTCTCCAGTCCCTGGCGTTGGCAGTCCTCCGCTCTGCCGTGCGTCTCTCCCCTCTCTCTCTCTCCCTCTCTCTCGCACTTCGTCGCTCCGTTCCCGAGCTGCTCAGCCCCTGCGTCTCTCAGCTGTAGCGTGGCTTGCTATTATCGGCTGCTGCATCTATCCAGCTTCCCTTACCCCAACTAGAGCACTGTTCCCTCTCTCTCTCTCTCTCTCTCTCTCTCTCCCTGCCTCTCCTTCTCCACTCCCCCAGCCCCCTCCCTGCCATCAGGAGGCCAGCCAATCGGGCTGTGGGCTACCGGCCCCCGGCTCCTCCCCCCACTCCCCTCTCCCCTCTCCTGGCTGATACCAAGGCTTTAATAAGCTTATCATTGCTCTGCTCTGACTTTACAAGTTCAGCATGCTGCTCTGGACCCTGCCTGGACGTCAGGACATCTGTAGGGGCCGTCGACGAATTTGAAAATCACGCAGAAGAAGATAAGCTCGGCAGGGGAGTGCTTGCATATCAATATTCCCACATGTGACTAACGGAAGGCTTCTCCCGTCAGTCTAGAAAGACTAGCGGCTCCTCTGGTTTCAGTCACAGGGGCTGCAACGCCACCAGTCAATCACACAGCACTTCAAACGGCGTTCGCTCAGAGCGCTTTCTGCGGTCTCTCTCAGCTGACAGTCCACGTTTAGAACAACATTCACACTTCCGTCTTGCCTTCGCCACTGCGTCCTTTACCCGCTTTCCTTCTGGGGTTTATTTTAACGGCGCAGGGCTCCCTTCGTAATTAAGCCTGATTGCTGCAGCCTCGTCAGCCTTTGCCCGACGCTCTTTTGTGCCCTTGTAAGGAGCACACATGAACTGGCAGCCTCCAGAGCTGTAGCACCATTCCAGGAACGGAAACGGGATAGCGGTGAAAAGACGCCCCGCGCTTTCCTGTGGAAACCTGGGGTCAAAGAGCCATTCCCTCCATTCCTTTCACACAACGAGCCGACAGAACACGGCTAACCGCCCCAACGCCAGGGCTAACTGCTCCAATGCCATGGATAACTGCCCCTACTCCAGGGCCATACTCAATGACGTACAGAGGGGGTGGCTACAGTGGCTCGAGCCACTGCCCCTTTGCCCTCCTTGGCTGAAATGCCCCTCTGGACCAAATAAATAAATATTATAATTATTATAATTATAATTATTATTATTGTTATTATTATTATTATTATTATTACTATTGTGTTGTTGTTGTTGCTGCTGCTGTTATTGTTATAATTATGATTACTGGTATTAAACCTAAATCGCCATTGTCATCATAAAACTAAAATGTCAGGTGATAGGGCAACGACAACAGAAGAGCCCTTTTTCTTGGCTTGAGCCACTGCCCCTCAAAATGTCAATGCATGCCCCTGGCCGTACTACCCCCACCCAAATGCCATATCTAACTGCCCCAACCCCAGGGCTAACTGCCCCAATGCCATGGCCGTACTACTCCTGCCCCAATGCCAGGGTTACCTACACAGCTAACTCCCCCAATGGCAGGGCCATTCTGCCCCTGACAGAACACAACTAACTGCCCCAACACTAAGGTTAAATGCCCCAACACCACGGCTAACTACCCCAATGGCACGGTCTGACGTAATTAATGCCGGGTGACAAATATGAATGACAGAATCAACATTTTCAGTGGAAAACAAACGTGTCCTTTCAGAAGGTTACAAGCCGACAGAACCTCTGATTTGCGCTTTTGCAATAAGCCAAATGAAAAGACAGTGAGGGTGATGAAATGCAGGGAGAACTCATTACATTCTTAGAGCAGATGTTCTTCTTAGGATTAGACCCCGCTCACTTCATAAAACCATTCCATTATCTAATAAAACAATAATACGGTGGAATATCTGTGCCTTACACACGCTGGCCATCACGCTTGCCGTTTTGCCCAGGAGCTGAGCCCGGGGATGTTAATGCACCTCAGGGATTGATTGGTTCACGTGCGTGTAACCCCCCGAACTCGAAACTAACGAACGCACCCTCAAAGAGAAATGTGTCGTAGTAAAATTGAGTGCAGCGAGCGTTTTGCGACACTCTTCACGCGGTCGTTCAGGGACGGCGCTCGCGTTCCCCTCGTTGACTTTTCACAGTGACGGGCTAATGAGCGTATCGTTAAGTCCCGTCGAGCACGGACAAACCCACACAGACTGGGGCGCCTGTCACTGTCAGTTTCGACTGAATGGGGTTTTATGTTAAGTCCAGTAAAAAGCCTGCCCACGTAGTGACACTGAACCGCTAATCCGTTTCTCCTGCTTTTCACGGGCTGCGCCTCCTTGACCTGAGCACCGGCTGCTTGGGGCTCCAGAATGCACAACAAAGGTGCCGTATGCAAGCGGGCGACCTATCGCGGACAGACGCTGGAGGAGGAAGACTCCTGACGGCTGTGGCGGTTTCCTTGGCGATGGCTGGCCCCTGCAGGATGTAGTGCCCCTCTCGAACCGCTATACCGAACCGTGGTGAAACATAAAATCGAAATGCCGGAAAAGCCTACTACATACCCATGGCCTTGTGGCCATTAAGGCAGTGGTGTGAGAAATACTACCTCGAAATGAAATGGAGAGCGGGCCAAATGCTAAATATCACGAATGCAGATGATGGCAAATGCATGGTAGAACAGGAGCAGCACGAGGAGGGGGGACAGGGTAGAACAGGAGTGACACATGTTCTCAGATCTGCAGGAGCTGTGATCCTGTGCCTTACACAACCCTCATCACCTATTAAGGTAATGCCTATTTCCGCCAAATGTCCAGTCAGCAGCGTTTACGCGGTATCATCTGGACATCGTACATGTGTGAACCCTCTGGGGCCTAGTTTTGCAGCCCTCCGCCCACCCCACCCGCGCCCCTCTACAGAACACACCTGTGAGAAACCACCACTCAGGGTGTTAATGGTCACCTCTCACCGCCTGCGTTCAGTGCATGAAGCAGACCGCGCTGGCACGGTTACTGCCCGAGGCAGCCGTTCACGTTTTCCTTCAACTAACGCAGCTGCACCCCAGGCCCAAAGCGATAATTAAGTAATATATAATACAATAATATATGCCATTACAGTAGTGAATGCATACATATTTCAGTATATGTGGTCCCGCTGGTAAGTAAGCCTATAGACTTAATACAGTGAAACTAATGAAGTCCAAGCTCCAATGGCACACAGGTATTCACTGTACGAAAAACTGGTGATGGTTTTTAAGAAAACAGATCCCACTGTCCTTTCACCAGATGGGAAAATGAAGCCCTATCCCAGAACAGGCCATTCCCAACACCCAGGCTTTTCTCGGTCTCTCAGAGTGCCACGGGTTTTTTTTCTTCTCGATTACCAGCGAGCCCCTCGATCCCCATGCAGAGGAGGTGGCAGAGGTGCGTTTGATTAATATGTGGGAGCCGGCACGTTCATTATTACCCAGCCTGGAGGGAGATCTGAGCCCCTCTGGGCCATGGAGCTCTTCCTCCGATAAGAACGCGCGACTCAGCGACACGGGGCGCTCATCACTAGCGTGTGCTACTCGTCGCTACTGCCCGCTCACCGCTAGTGCACAATCATTGCTACTGCACGCTTGTCGCTAGTGAACCAGCAGAATGGCGGAATGTGACACATGGGCCGTGAATTCAGTGATAGCCAGACAGCGAGCCCGCCGCGAGATGAGTCCGGCCGCCCGCCGTACCGGGAGGAAGGGGGTGAGTCCTTCGGCACCTCCGAAGCACTGCCCGGGGTTTGACTCAGTCTTACCCGTCTGACGCTGAGCAAATCCGCCGGCGTGTTTTGACAAATACTGTGAAACCTCCGTCAGCTCAGAGTCGGCCCGTGGGGAGGGGGAGGGGGGGGGGGAATCACTGTGAGAGAAGCCTACCGCAGCAGAATCCTTAAGTGAGTCCTTTGGTTTATCTGCTGCTGTTACTCTACAGTGCAATGAAAGGCACTCAAGCCTGATTTTGTTGCCAAAAGTGTCCAGACATCCGTAGTGTACTTTATAAGGTACATACTAAGGCTGACTCTAGGAGTGTAGTGTACAGAATACAGACACAGACATGGAGTCTAAGAGTGTAGTGTGTAAGGTGTAGACTCACACACAGTCTAAGAGTGTAGTGTGTAAGGTGTAGACTCACACACAGAGGCAGTGTAGTGTGTAAGGTATAGACTCACACACAGAGGCAGTGTAGTGTGTAGGGTATAGACTCACACACAGAGGCAGTGTAGTGTGTAAGGTATAGACTCACACACAGAGGCAGTGTAGTGTGTAAGGTATAGACTGTGTAAGGTATAGACTCACACACAGTCTAAGAGTGTAGCGTGTAAGGTGTAGACACACAGAGTCTAAGAGTGACCTGTAAATGATACAGGCTCAAAGGCTGGGGTCTACAGTGCTGGCAGCAGCTCAGCGATAGGTAAACGGTAATTTTCTCAGTTTCCCCAAATATGGATTCCAATTTGAAGGATTGAAGGTAGGGTGAAAAAGAAAAAAAAAAAGTCACTAAATGATTAAAAAGATCCTAACAAGCACGATGCCCATGCTCCAGTCTCGAAATAACTGGAGCTGTCAAACCCTGATGCAGAGGAGTTTGACACAGTTTGTCCTCTCAGCAATCCTGCAGTTCTTTAATAAGGTACTCCACTTGACACTCTTTAAGCATTCACTGCTTGTTTAAGGTGTTCTATTGAAAACGGCCAAAAGGAACATTCACAAGGAAGAAACACATTTCTCTCAAATGCGTTTTTTAAACATAAATACTGTAGACGATGGATCAATGAATGTAGCCCTTTGTGTTGGCACTGTGAATGTTTTGCTTGTTCGCGCGTCCGCCCAGTGTAACACAATTACAGGCGCATCCTGTGAACAGCGCGCTGAGTTTCTTTCACTACTTTTACAAACTGCTCAAATCAAGGACTTGTTTGCCCCAAGAATTGACATGAGCCTGAGAGGAGACGGGCAGAACGCATCGAAAGAAACCGCTTTTCTCTCTCTCTAGTACTAATACTAGGAAAAGAACTAGGAAAAACACTGGGACGCTAAGATTCTGGCTAAGATATGACCTGTGAGAGTGCGGGTCCGCCCATGGATATGCCAAACATTCTTGGCCATTAGCCTGTTGTCCAGAGGGAGGGTGGAGAAGCTACCACTCTGCTACAAAGCATAGGCTTGGGCCTAACTGTGCCTCTGCGTGCAATCTTGAGTCCGTAGAGCCACATAACAAATGGCCAAATAACTGGATCATTCCAGGAGGTCTACGAAAGCTCCAACTGTCGCCCCCTCCTCCCCCCATTCTAGTTAGACAGGAGCCCAGGGAGGGGAGGTGACTGTCCCTCTGGCAGGTGTATAAACACCTCCAAGACTCCAAGCTGTCCCATGGCAAGCGTCGGCCCCACACACACTCATCCAGGACGTTAAATGTCAAGTCGAGGCTGATCTGGTTGGGCAGGCTGGGTTCGCTCAAACTTCTGTCCGAGACAGTCACGTCTGGCATTCACAAACCCAATTACTTTCAAACAAACAAACCCCCCCCCCCCCACTCACCCACCCAAGTGTGCTAACAAACTCTGCTCTATTTCAGGCCCCAGCGCTAGCTAGCTCAGATGCTAATTTAATCAAATGTGCCGTGAGAGGACCAGCCCTCCTTTTGCGATGCCCGCCGTCGGGCCGGGTCACCGCTGTCCCCCTGGCGCCACGGTTAGCGGGCGGTGAAGGCACCGTTCGTCAGGAGTGGGGGACTAGGCAGGAATCTACGAGGTGCCCGCACATGTCCATAGATCTAATTATGGGTGCCACACTACACGTATCCCAGGAAACATCCAAGTGTTTGCGGCGATTTTGTTTGGCAAATACAAGCAGCGACTTCGAGAAGCTACGCGGACCCAACAGGCCTGACCATGAGCCACTGTGGAACAAGGACCTCTGGCCCCCAGCCGTTAGTGGTGCTCAGCTGCTTTCTAATTCGGAACCATGAAGTGTTCCAGAGACTGAGGACTCCCGTGACCCCCACCACAGAAGGGGATGAATTCACAGGCAAGGGGCATGCCTCTTGTCGCAATGAGAACCGCGTTTCGGGAGAGTCCGCTGAGCTCACTTACACAGAAACAGCTCTGTCAAATTTTAAATTATTGGATTCTCGGGCCACGCCAATTAACACCCCCCAACAAAATAGAGGGAGAGGAAAAAGTCAGGCAGAACAACAAGCGGCAGTTGGGCACATTAGCATTTAGAAAAGTTTATCTTTTTAGTTCCTGAATTCATATTACCATGGCAAAACCTTGCTTTGATAATACAGGGGTTAATGGTGTCGTAAGCTGTAGTGCACATGCAAATGTACAAATATACAAATGGGGACAAAGGATATCGACCCCATTTATCTGAAAACACTATTCCTTCAGACAGAGGATTAATGTTGCATTAAGGCTACGCATATTAAAAGCGCATGTATTATCATGTAAGCCAGGGCTGATTGTACTGCATGCCAAAACTAGTACAGTGGGAATTCACCAGGGTCACATCAGCTTTTGCATATCAACTCAGAACGGCATCTGAAAGAGAATGAGTGATCGTATAATATTATATTTTCTGTATTTCAAGACTACACAACTATTTCACAGAAAAATAATATTCTCTGTGATGTTAAGACAGGCGGATGAAGAAGAATGGTAAGTAAAAAAAACGTTTTAATACAAATGGCTGTATCCATACCCAAACTTTCAAGGCAGAACTGCAATTGTAGATAAATGAAATGCATGAGTTTATCAGCATGGTGGGCCATGGTGAATTTTTGTATCTGGATGATTAATTCAGGAGGTTCGCTCTGCATTCTGAGTGATGAGTTCAGGGAGTTTCGGATGATAAATTCAGGGAAACATCACCTCAGAAGGATTCAAGAATTGAGGGGATTAAATATATGGAGGGTTCTGAAACATGAATTCAGGGGGTCTTGAGTCATGAATTCAGGGAGTTCTGAGTCCCGGATCTCCACAGGCTGTAAGAGGGACACTCCCATTCAGACCCTGTGCTAGTTGTTAACCCCAGTGGCAGAAGGCTTTGAGTCAGGCCTGTTCATCAACACCTCAGTATTTTTACAGACCCTCCACTCTCCATCTCACATTTCTCCGTCTTTCTCATAAAACCCCTGCCAGAAACCACAGCTTATTATAATCACTTCCTCGTCTATACTTAGCAAAGGGAGTCTTATTACTCCAAGAGATTCGAAGAGAAAAGGCTAGCGGTGAGTTTTTTATTTTGGGACTGGAGGATGTGGGCGATGGGGTAGGGGTATGCGGTTCACGGTCAAGCTTGAGCCGGAATGGCGGAAAGGGTGACAGAGTAGCTACTCTAGGGCCACGCTCCGTCCGTGATTACAATAACCCCCTCCCCCCCCCCCATCCCCCCACAACCACATCTAAAGCCTATTTCCAGCCTCGGAGGGAAGCGATTATTTCAGGAGCCGAGCCTGAAGCTGTGTTCCGGCGCCGTGTGTGTGTGTGTAGTCTGACACGCTTAACCACCCCCCCCCCCGGTATCCTGTACTTCAAGGAAACAGGTTAACAACACAACAGGGGGGCATGGGAGGAAAATACACACTATCCAAAGCGAGGTCAGGGTTGGGGGGGTGTGATGTGGGCTGCTTTCCTTAACTCAGGAGGATAAAAGACCCAATCAAAGCCCTCCATGATTTACAGCAAGGCGCCAGCCTATCATACGGTGCTGGTTCCATTTGCCTAGATGTGCCGGGATTAGAGAGCACATACACAGGTCATGTGTGAGAGCAATATCTGTGCCTTTGAAAAGCAGCTGGCATGATGTCTCTAGCAAGGGGGATGATGAGGAATCTCTAAGGTGCTGACACAGCTTGTAAAGGGCAACCCAATTACATCAATATTTCAGTGTCTCACTGCAAACAAATAAATTGGACTCGCCCGAGTGTCGTTTCAAGTATGCGGGGTGTTTTATGTTTTATGTTTCATTAATAAGCAAAGAGAGCGTTTTGCTTTTATAGAACTTTAACGGCGCACGCTCCTGACAGGCGAGTAAATATGTAGCGATTACTTAACATGCGTGTGTGGCGTATGTTTCTTTTTTTGGAGGACACGCAAATGCCTTGCAATTACTTAAAGAGTATGTCTTACGCGGTTTTTTTCGAGCGCGCTGCACATTTAGCATTTCATTAAGGCGGCGCGCACTTCACGACGAGTCGCGAGGTCAGATCTTAGCGCTTTCCATGTAAAAGAGAGTATGGATTAAAGACAGTGACAGATGCCAGCGGAGAGGTTGTATCGAGTGTATCACGCACAGGAACGCTGAACTGGCGCATTCCCCGACAGCTGATCACTCCACCGATATCGCTCCATCCCGCTCTTCTGCTCTTCGTACTGCACCTCTTTCTTTTCTTTTATTTATCCTATAAAATTATTTATTTATCCTTTGTACAATCTATTTTTCACGAGAGAGACGCGGCCATGAAAGCAGAAGCACACACATAAGGTTTCAGTTTGAGGTTTCCGTTAGAAACAATGCAACAACACAGTAAAAGTACACAGAAACAAAGAGACTACTCGGGGTCATAAGAACCATAAGATCTAAAACAAGCACATTACACTGACACAGTATTCTGTATCGTAGATAAAAAAATCACCCTGCCATAAGGAGGATAACTAGGTTCATCTATCCTTGGCTCTGTAGTTTCAGTGGTTCTGTGTGGCTCGGTAGGTAGAGCATGGCGCTGACAACGCTTAAGTTGTGGGTTCGACTCCCATTGGGGTCACATGAACAAGAAAACGTATGCATTCACTACTGTATGTACCTTTGGAAAAAAGCATCTGCTAAATGCCACATGATATGTTATTCAGCAGTTTTTTAGTTTTTTTAAAGTTTTAGTTTATGTCCACTTATGCTACATTTAACGCTATACCCTCAAATCTATTCTTGAAGCCCCACATCCTCAATCCCCCTCTCACAGCTATGATGGCACTTAATGCAAGCTCGTACATTTACGTAACTAATGACTGTCAGTTGTGACACCGATACCTTGGTATCGTCTCTGCTCTTTGCCTAACATGCGATCTGTACATTTGCACTGCTAAATTAAAACATGTAATGTAATGTCCACTCAATGCCCAAACAAATATCATATTTAGCTGCAGTACCAGCATTCGAGGCTGGGTTCGTTATGAACTCCCTTGCCCCCCTTCTGTGGGGTCTGGGGATTTGGGGTTAGCAGTGGCCCTCGACAAAACATCCTAGAAATTACACCTTCAATATGGATTAGCCCGGGAAAGGATTATACTGTCGTTCTCTGTGGAAGAAGTCAGCTGTATCTGAGCAAGGCATCTATCGCTCTTAGTGGTAACCAACAACCACTGCCACCATGGCGACAGGAACAGGTCAGCCTCTACAACTGTCTCAAAGACCACGGCCCCCCGGAGATCACGAGGGGTCAGGTTAGAGTCCGGTGCAGCGGACGGTTCTCATGCGGTGCCAATAAGGGACACGCGTCTCTAATAATTTGATATTTGAATATTCTGTGCTTCTGCTTTTTTACAATGATTTTATATGTACTTATTTTAAATCCTTCAAAACTGCATGAAAGTCAACTCGTCTCTATTCAGATAATGGATCACTGCAAATAGACCTGTGTTTACTTAGGCCTTCAGGCCAGAACATTAGGATGATTAATCACATTTTAAGCAGGGCTGATTAGAGCTCCTTTAAGAATATTTCTGAGAAAGAAAATGCCACTTTACCACTCTGTAAATATTACCATTCTGTCGTTTTTGTTAACTAATTAGCATTCAAGTCCTGATCCCGATAAGAGATTTATTTAATGTTATTTACCCCTGTTATTTGTCAGAGGCCAGGTGCAATTCCATCTGCAGTCCCTGGGCTGGTGACTACAATACGGAAAAATACAATGCAGACACGGTCGATTGGTGAGACGGAGTAGCAATAAAACAAATGACATTTCATACGCAGAAGCTCGTGGCTGAACAAATCGAATCATCAAATCTCCTGCTTAGTCTGGAGTAGTGAGGGGAGAACGAGGCGTCATGACCCCCAAAAGTGGGCGGACCTACAACAGGCTGTCAATCACTCACTTGTTTGAACCAATCACAAAGTTTTTGCTCTTCACAACAAAATCACAACGGTTGGTTCAAATCAGTGAGTTACTGGTAAAGATAAGGTGGCACTGCCCATATTTTTTTGGAGGTGTGCCAAAAAGGCACAGCATAAAAAGCGGGGAGAACTGGTCTGGATCGGTTCATATTCCGGCCATGTGTAGTTCCAGCTCATAGGTATTCCATGCAGGGCTATGTCTGCAAAATGAGCCTGTCCCATCTCAGTCCCACAGCTGAAACACAGATGTGACTCATACACCTTACACATCTCACTAATTCAAACTGTTCACTTCTACTCATATTCAGAGTTGAAATATAAACACAAAACAGCCACTTATAAGCGTGTATATGTAGTGTACTATATGTAGTGTACTGAACATATAATTCAGTCAGTGTTTAAATATTTAAATATTAATATTAGCATAAGAATTAATTAGTAAAAATCAAATACAACATATCCACTGCCTCCCCCCTCTAATTTCTTAGCAATAGTCATTATTTTCATACATCCTGTACTGCCAGATGTTCTTCATTAAACTTAACAGAAAGCAGTTCTCTTTAGGGGATTAGTTTAAATGAGTTCTGGTGAGTCTTTATCATTCTCTATTACTATAAGCTACAAATGTTTTAAAGCCCTTTAAGCGCACAGTCGGACATAAATTGTCTTCATATTCTGTCCGTGACTGTGCAGTAAATTGTTTCTTAATGTTTATGCAATGTTTTTACTCACGGACCTAATTGTCCGGAAGCGACAATATTTTATTCATGCGAACAAAATTTGTTTTTAAATATGTTAAAAAGGTCACGGGGGGTGGTTTTGCTGAGTCTGGGAGGAAGAGCCGGGAGCCCAACAAGGAAACGACAGCTTCACTAGCGAGTAAATTAACATCTCAATTATTCAAGTGGCGGTGGTGTCGACTGAGGGGTCATGAAACAGCTACCTTCAGTGGTGTGTGTGAGTCGGGGTGGGGGGCGGGGGAGGGACTGTGTAATGGAAGGAGATCGGCTAAATCTGCCATGTTGGTCTTGCGGGGGTACGGGTTCGAGACCGAAATGTGCAGGAGCTCCGTTTCCCGTCACGCCACTGACAGCCGGCCGTCATGAAAAACGAACCTTGATGAGGGAGGAAAAAATGAAATATAAATATACAAGTGTGGAGTTCAGAGACCAGCCTTCCTGTCATGGATGGTTTGGCTCAAAGCTTGACTGGGTTTGGAGCGCCTCGGTGACAGCTCTAACTGAAAAGGAAAGGGCCGGTATCCTTGACAACACGAGAACATGATGGCCATACTGAAAACGGGAGTGGACAAAACATTTTTTTAAGTAACTGGCAAATGTAATGAGATGAGCCACTTCCGCTTTTATGGAGATCTGGGCTTATGGCCCAAATTGGTTTGGCTCCTTGTATCGTCTTTGTTGGCCTATAGTTACAGACTGCAGCACCGTTTTCGGGATACACCGAGTAATGGTAATGAGCTTGGCAGTCGGCCCTTCTCTGCAGGGGAAAAAGGTTGCCCTTTCTGGCAGAGCGGCAGTCACATGGTCTTTACCTGGTCACATGGTCTCCACCACTGGAGGAGTCAGAGGTGTTTAAGCTGTGCGGCCTCGCCATCAGAAATCAGACACCAGCCTGGCGCGTCCCTCCCCGCAGAGGTGCTGTATATTTAATGCACCGAGAGCTCCCCTCCACACTGTGACCTCAAGGCCCGCGCAAACATCCCCCCTGTAATCGGCTCTCTCACTGCCAGGCTCCAAAGACAAACTTTCCACTCCACTCGGCCTGTCAGGGTGAAGTGCTGAACTTTTTAGAAGGACTTTGGAAAAAGGGATCAATGATAGAGCAGGGATAGGTGCTATTCGTGGTTTGTGGAGTCAGTCCCCCCCCCGTTGAGAAGAATGTCTGTGGGTAAGTTGGGATCCTGAGGAGTCAGGTGTGAGTTTCCATTCCTGGGGCCCGAGTTTCTCTCGCTCGGAGCCTCTGAAGCCAGACAGTCTCCAGGCCTGCATTCCTGGCAGATGTCAGGTGCGCAAGGGAGCAGATGTCAAAGCGAATAACTGCTCCTTCCTTCCAAAGGACACCTCGCACTGTTCTACCAACCTCACGGCTGACAACTGACAACTCAATCTGCAGGTTTGAACACAAGGTTGCTGCACCGGTCACACACGTCCTGGCTGCAAACTGAAGGGCCAGGCCGCAACTACCAAATGCAGACACAAAACAGACGCTTAGCTTCAGCTCTGAAAGTCCCTATACATGTAGTCAAATCAGAGAAGAGGATTTTTGATGAGTGTGGGCCAGATGAGGCTCCTCTCCATTATCATCATCGTACTACGCATTGGTGGTGGAGGAGGCAAGCTACCCCACACACTGCGAAGCTCTTTCAGAAGTTTTGATTAAGAGATACAAATCTAACCTATTATCAGCAGATGCAGTACAAACTGAAAGTACCCAACCTAAGCAGTTATGTGCAGACGAGGCCACCCTGGGGCCCCACTATCAGGTGCAGTTACACTGGTAACCTCTGACCCCAGATCATTGCTCGTGCACTTCCTGCCTAGCAAAAACTTCTCAGAACTGTTTTAATAATAATAATAATAATAATATATGCCATTTAGCAGACGCTTTTATCAACTTACTCAGAACTTTTCAGTTTTAAAACCCACAACCTTTAAGTTTCTAAAAGCCACAGAGAACTTTTAAAAAGTTTTACATTTTAAAAACTGGAAAAAGTTGTCCTCAAGACTGCATGAACATGGCCCAGGCCCACTACTGGCCCAGGCCATGGTAATCACACACCTGGAGTCCAGGGCCCATATTCACAAAGCATTTTAAGGGTAAAAGTTGGTCCTAACTCTGCAATTTAGAACCAACTCCGAAAAATAATGGGCGTGTCACTCATAAATTTAGGACTCCTACATTTTTGGGATAAGAGTATTTCACAAAGGGTTTGAGAGATAAAAACAGCTCTTAAGTCCAGGAGAAGTTAGAAGCAGTCAAGAGGACTTCTAAGTCGCTAAAGACCTACTCACGGCGATCCGAAAATCTGCTGCTGCCGGCAATGTTGTCGCAATCGCGTCAACACTGGAGATATTGAATGATACAGAGCTCATAAAAAGGTACCGCCTCAATCGCGAGGGTATTATATAATATTATATATATTATATATAGATACCCGATGATTGTTTACGAGATGCAGACATGTAACCAATTGACTAGTCAGTATTCTTGGTTTCATGTTAAATCAGTGGCACGTAGCCTACATTTGTATTTTAGAATCTTTATTAGAATATAATAGGGGTGCATCGGATCATTTTTCGGATCAGCAAAAATAATAATAACGGGGACCAAAGGCGCGTTTCCACCAAAAATTACCAGGAACTATTCTCAAGGAATTGAATGAATGATAATTTCAGTTTTTCAATTTAAGTTATTTCAGTTACTAAATCTTTATTCGAAAATTTCACAAAATACATTTTTAGATTCAGTACGCCTTAGGCAATTTAACTAGGGTGGTCTTATGCCTGAATTAATTTAATTAAAAATGTAAAGATTAAATAATGTTTACATTTTATTTAATTCGGTCGCGTTTCTAAAAACATGCCTCCCAGAAAGGCATTTAGTATGAAAAACAAAGCAAACCAAAACATACATGGTTGTCTATCTCTTTGCTGTAACTCTGCATCGAGATTTAGGGAATTGTTACTTTAAAACGTGACAGCGGCAGAAAAACTGTATTTCTCTATGATGGTTCAATTTAGCTATTAATCCGCGGATCATATGCGTGCCGAACCGTGGGGGTTGATCCGTACGGATCACGGATCAACTGTGATCCGTTACACCACTAGAATATAACAGGAACAGGTAGGCCTACATACCCATTTACAGTAGCATATCATTTATTTCCTAGGTTGAAATCATGGGCAGAGACCCATGCCCTATATCAGCCAATCGCTGTGGGCATTCTGAGTAAGCTCGGTTCATGAGAAACAACGTCATCCATAGCAACGACGTTCAACCCCGCCTCACACTCTTAGCTTGAAAATTCTAGGAATTCCTTAGTATGAGTTTGTCTTTGCAGCTTTGTGAATAGGTTTTAAGGTGGGACTCCTAACTAAAAGGTTTTAGTGCGATTTAGAAGTACTCCTAGTGGTAAGATCAAATTATTTGTGAATACGGGCACAGGTGTGTGATTACCATGGCCTGGGCTAGTAGTGGGCCTGGGCCATGTTCAGGTAATTACCATTTTTTTACCGGGAAAATCTGTTGAAGTACAACATATTTAAATCTCTCCGGTCATAATGTCCCACAATGGAATATACTGTATAAGCAAAAGTAGGCTACTTTTCTACATGCCTTGATGATGTCATTCTTTATATAGCCTGCCTATCAATTGTTTTTAAGCTCAATAAACACACATAATATTTGTCCGGGACATGGAAATCTTCCAGGACACGTGGACCGGCACCAATTTTTTCTAACGGAAACCCTGCCTGGACTACTGCAACACCTTGCTGCCTGGCCTTCCGGCCTGTGCCATCAAGCCACGACAACTCGCCCAGAATGCGGCCGCATGACTGTTGTTCAACCTTCTGAAATTCTCACGTTAGTCCACTCCTCACCACCCTTCACTGTCTCCTGGGTGCAGCAATTTAAGTCATTAGTACCGGCGGACCGAGCCACGAGGGGTACTGCTCCCTCCTACCTAACCTAACCTTTCTCTTCCCTTTGTGGCATGAATGTGGACAATGATTAGACTGCAACTTACTGTTCGATAGCTCTAGCCATATTAATGCACGTTTGGACAAATGTGTTTGCCAAATAACTCAATTGTAAAATTGCTAATTGTAAATGAGAAAACACTCAAAATGTGGCTTTGAAAAGCTGTACAATTGTCCATCATATTCTAAGCAAGCCTGAGAAGGAGAAAGAACAATGCAATGCAGTGCTTTAAAAGTGTTGGATTGCACTCTGTATCGGGCCAACCGGAAACCTAGCTTTTCGTGGACGCTTGGATAAGTTGTATGCAGACAATAATGTACGTTTTATAAAGCTATCCGGTAATGGCAGTACTTTTCAATCATGCTCAGAATAGCAAGGTCCACTATCTCAGCAAAGCTCGTCAGACTGAATTTGCTGCAGTGTT
This sequence comes from Aldrovandia affinis, assembly GCA_029706075.1. NCBI lineage: Eukaryota > Metazoa > Chordata > Actinopteri > Notacanthiformes > Halosauridae > Aldrovandia > Aldrovandia affinis. The sequence goes on from JAINUG010000150.1 coordinate 395,518, forward strand.
ACCTGATGCTGTTTTATAGAAAGTCTGACAAACTGGGCAAAGGGTCCGGCATTACAATGTGCTCATGGACTGCACTCCAGACGTTTCACACATGGAGCTGCTGTCACTGACGATCAGATATGTTACAACCGATGAAAAGAAGAGCATGAAAAGGTCGATGAAACTTTCTGGAGTTTGTTCAGGTCAAAAACACTACAAGAAAAGGACTGAGTTATATGCTACTTCAATGACTTGCGGAACGTATCGTAGACATTGAATATTGTAGGGGGAAATGTCAGGAAAACGGGGCTCATTGTAGGGTTCAATCAAGGATGTGCCAGACTAATAAATGTGCGGTATATGTACCCCGCTGTCCTCATAACTGGAACCTGGCCAATACAATTCTTTGGCGTATTGAATAAACTTTACACCATATTCTCAAAATCGACCAAACCTTGGGGGATATTTTGAAAAAAGCGCATACAGCAGTTTGCCCTGAAATCGCTCTCGGAAACATGGTGAAGTGCTCGTGCGGAAGCCACAAAAGCAGGATATGTTCCTGCTCGCCAAGCTTACAGATGCACTGCGTAGCACAGCTGTGATGGTGACAGTCGGAAATTGCCAGCCTTCTCTGGTGAAAACAGCAGAAACTTTCAGCTTCGCTGTTAGTTTGAGCTTTTGGAACACTGCGCAGAACGCAGTCAATCTTGTCAGTATCATATCGCAAAGGTCCAACACTGAACATGATGCAAGCAACAGATGTGGTGTCAGCTGTCAAAGACAGACAGACAGACGGGTCTCTCAGCGCTGCCACTGAACAATGGACAGGTGGACAGTGCTGGCTGAGAAGATGGACGCCATCATCGCGCTCACAGAACAGGAGAATTGTCTGCAGCAAAAATCCTTTCAGCAGAAGAGGGGGAGGGGATTGAGCTGAACTTTTCTTCAACTTTGTTTGCTTGACGCTATTTTTATGGAGAAAAGGGAACACTTTAGCTTTTTTTCAGGAGCTTGAGAAATGATTTGACTTTTTATTTGACATAAAGGGGTCTGGAAACAAGCCAGTAAATGACCTTGCCAGTTTTCTGGGGGACATAGATGGTGATAAATTAACAAAGGGAGCTAAGCATTCTCTCTCATCTGCTTCTTGTGGTTCTGTGCAGCTCAGTAGGTAGAGCATGGCACTATGTTCAGGTGGTTCTGTGTAGCTCAGTAGGTAGAGCACAGTGCTGACAAAGCTTAGGTTGTGGGTTCGATTCCCATTGGGGCCACATATAATGAAAAATGTATGCATTCACTACTGTAAATCGCTTTGGATAAAAGCATCTGTTAAATTGCATATGGAAATATATATTCTTTATATATTCTTTATGAAGCAGATTCTCCTGCTCAAGTAATAGAGTATGCAGCACACACACACACACGGACACGGACACAAATATGCATGTACGTGCGTACAAAGGTACACACACGCACTCACACAGTCTGTGCCCAATCATGTACTGCAGACTATGCAGTCCTCCTATTAAAGGACGGTTTTGCACTAATCCCAGATTAATAATCATAATCATAGCCTGCAGTCTGACCCCCGCCATCCACCTTCCATATTTTTGCACTGAGACAGATGAACACCCGAATGACATTATTGCCATTCGCTTCTGCTTACGGGAACCTGGCTCAGAAGCCAGGGGCTCGAAACCCGAGTCACTCTTAGCAAGCTGCGTGTGGGTGGGCCGCTTAATATTCCTCTCAGGGCGGATTTTTAATACCGCATCTAATTAAACCCGATATTTTATTTGATCCAAGGTGACGGCTGTTGCCGTAGCGATAATTGTCACTTTTACGTGTGCTTCACCGCGGACGGAGCGTTGAGGAGGAGGCTGTAAGTGTCACCCTAAGTGCCCACCAGGGAACAGGCCAGGTCAGGAGTGGGGGCGTCGCGGCGTGGGTCAAAATCTCCGGAACGCGCATCTGTGAGGCGGCCCCTTAAAAAGGTAACCATGACAGCGCACGCGCTGAACAGAGCCATTATGCACCCTGACAACTTCCCCGGCTCCTCTGCGTTTTTGCCTATTGACGCGGTTTTATTCCGCGAGTCATATTTCATTTCGATTAAACGAGTCGAGCGCGTCGGTGTTCGCCTCGGCGGATTCCTTGATTGAATTCTCCTGAACCCTGCTGACAGCGCGCGGCGGGAAAAACCAGCACAAGCGCGCCTCTCGCAAGACTTTCGGAAAAGAAAATGCGACATCACAAAATCCAGCACCGCCGTGAGCCACTTCTGGGCTCCAAGACGCACCTGTTCCCCCCCCCGGCCGCGAATTAATTTCGGTAAAATGAATAAAATGCGAAGTGAAATTCACAACGTGTTTTTAGCTGCCGTTTCAATTACTGTCCCGGTTAAGTAGTTCAAAGCCTAACTCTCTTTAAAACCTTTCAGATAGAACTAACCTGTGTGGGGGTGAATGCATGCATGGACTGAAAACAGGATGGCATTGGCTACAGGTCATAAATTAATTCAGGTTCCTGCGCCTTCCATGACTTGGCGAGCGGGGGGATGGGGTTATTTCAGTTCCCGAAGCGATCACGCAAAACGTCGGGCAGGATTGCAAAAGAATTGACAGAAGAACTGCCTGCACTGGGCTGAAGGCTAGAATAGACCTCTGCTTGGAAAGAAATGCTCTAAAAACGAGAGGACACAGCTGCTTGGTTCTGTTCCAACATGGCCCCTTTTCCAAAGAGTCAACTCCGGTGTCCTGGCCAAACTCCCACAAAAACTGGCTCTCTACACCTAACCATCCCCTACATCTGACTGGCTGCACAATCCCTGGCCTTCCCTGCCCACACCGACTCCCCATGGGTGTGACTGTCAAAGAGTATTGGGCTCTCAGTAGACCCACCTGGTTAAATAAAGGTAAATAAATAACAACATCACAGGGGTCGAGAAGGACACAGTGGCCCTGCACTTTAAAGGTTTGCTTGCACAGCTGTTTGAAGGCTCACGTGTGCGGAATGTGCGGGACACAGTTACACAGACACAGTGCACTGATCCCACAGGTTAGAGAATGATAGAGTGATTTGTGGAGAGCAGATGTTGGGGGGGCAAAGTACCAAAGAAGAGTGTGCCAGTGACTCCATGTAGCCTCTTATGCTCCATCTACGCCTCCTCCTTTTCTCCCTGCTCCTCCTTTTACTCCACGGTACCCTGGGGAGATCGTAAGTGCGCGCGCCAGAAGGTTCCGGCAGAGAACAGCGCAGCAGAAGGTGACCAAAATCAAAATTGGTAAAGAATTCAATAAAAATCATGGAAAGCGCCGCTTTCTTCCCTTTCTTTTTAACATCTCTAGCAGTACCATGACACTGCCTAAAGAGAGAGAGAGAGAGAGAGAGAGAGAGAGAGAGAGAGAGACAGATGAAAACAGAGAGAGCGAGGCACAGATAGAGAGGGAGAGACAGAGAGATGGAGAGAGAGGAAGACAGATGGAAACAGAGTGAGAGAAAAACAGAGAAAGAGCGAGGGACAGATAGAGAAAGAGAAACAGAAAAATGGAAACAGAGAGAGCGAGGGGCAGATAGGGAGGGAGAGACAGAGAGAGAGAGAGAGAGAGAGAGAGAGAGAGAGAGAGAGAGAGAGAGAGAGAGAGAGAGAGAGAGAGAGAGAGAGAGAGAGAGAGAGAGAGAGAGAGAGAGAGAGAGAGAGAGAGAGAGAGAGAGAGAGAGAGAGAGAGAGAGAGAGAGAGAGAGAGAGAGAGAGAGAGAGAGAGAGAGAGAGAGAGAGAGAGAGAGAGAGAGAGAGAGAGAGAGAGAGAGAGAGAGAGAGAGAGAGAGAGAGAGAGAGAGAGAGATGTGATGCATCCCCAGCCCCCAGAGGAGAGCCCGTTATTCAGACAGCGAACAGCCTGAGAAACAGGCACTCAAACTGGGGGAGACAGGGGAGATGCAGCCCGTAATGGTGAGTGACAGCTCTTCACTCGGTGGCCATGAAATTCAAAGTGTGAGAGAGACAGAGAAAGGGACAGATAGAGAGAAAGAAAGAAAGAAAGAAAGAGGGAGAGAAGGCGATTGAGGGACAATGATCCCAATGTCTCCGATCCCTTGGGAAGTTCTAAAGTTAGAGCAGCAGCTGATCAAGGACAGCGGTGAGAACTGTGGAGGAAATAAAATATCCATTTATAGATATTTCTCGTGCAATATCTATAAATCACCACTGTACCTCAGTATCATTAATGTTTATTCAGTAGGGAAAAATGACCCAAGTAATCACCAAATTAATCACCTGCAGCTTTTTATGCGCGAGTGGTGTCTGATTGAAGGGAATTAATGCCACAGGCCCGAAATCGACTGGAAAATGAGTCCCAAAAAAGAAAAAAGTCATAAAGTCTCTTAATCACAGAAAGGCGCCACACTGCTGTTCCTGCTGAGAGAGGACTTTAGCCCCAAACGATACCTGATCCGGCATCCGCGGCATTCACGGTCACAAAAGGAGAGCCCGGTCTCTATAAACGTCAACAATAGGTGGCGGTACAGATGGCTTATGAAGTAAACTACCGGAAACACCTCCCCCATGCCAATCATTATCTGTGTATCGAACGTGGCTTCCGGAGCACCGTATGCACAAGTTTTTAAAATATTCGAGCAAGATTTTGTTTGGCCACAACGGCGTCTTTTTGTCCACGTGGCCTCCGCACTGTAGACTGCAAACACGGTCCTGTGATATGACACTAATGCACTGCAGAGGAGTCACACACATTCAGAGCGTCGGTGGGAATCGTGGAATGGCTAATCATTAGCATAAGCTACAGGGAAAAGCTCAGAGTTGCTCACTACCTGAACAAGCCTGTACGGTAGATTTTCTCTGGCATTCAGCCTTAGCCATTTGATTGTATTTTTTTCTTCTGTATCTACAGAACACCACCACTTGAGTTGCATACACTCCATGGATAATGCACTTTGCAATCGGTGCTCACCTTGAACTACGTTTGTATCTGTGTTTGCCCTGTTTAACCACCGGCATTTTAGCCTTTACATTTCAGCGCTAACTGCGACACGTGACAGTGTACCATTAGCATTATTTCGCCAAATCAGAGAGGAGGAATGGGGAGAGGAACAGACAGACTTATCTAATGCAGGGATCTCAAACTCCAGTCCTGGAGTGCCGCAGCGTCTGCAGGTTTAACTCCAGTCCTGGAGTGCCGCAGTGTCTGCAGGTTTAACTCCAGTCCTGGAGGGCTGCAGTGTCTGCAGGTTTAACTCCAGGCCTGGGGGGCTGCAGAGTCTGCAGGTTTAACTCCAGGCCTGGAGGGTCGCAGTGTCTGCAGGTTTAACTCCAGTCCTGGAGGGTCGCAGTGTCTGCAGGTTTAACTCCAGTCCTGGAGGGCCGCAGTGTCCGCAGGTTTAACTACAGGCCTGGAGGGCCGCAGTGTCTGCAGGTTTAACTCCAGTCCCGGAGGGTTTTTCTGGTTTCCTTTCAACCAGCAGCCAACTTAGGTCTTGGAAACAAGTCTGTCACACGCCACGTGACAATCCCTGGACTGGAGCAGAGCAGATGGTAAGAACTGGCAGAGGAGTGGGGTTCTGCCGGTCTATGGACCGGATCTTTATTTTTTTCGCCTCACTCCCAGACCCGGGAGAGAGAAACAGTGGGAGAGCAGGTTCAAATAAAACAAACACAAACACAAAGTCTTCATCATACTTGCCATGAAGCTTTCGGGCAAAAACAATTAACTAAAATAAGAAACTAAAATAAACAAACAATAAATGAAAGCCTCACCTCCTCCGAGGGGGAATCCCCTTCCGGGGAACACACAACAAACACACAGTGAGCGGCTTTCCACACTGCCTTCAAACATCCACATTTAACACACATCTCTTTTACCCCAAACACACAGAGACCCTTGCCACTCCTCACAGTGAGAGTTCTCTGGCAACCAACCCCGAGACACTCTCCACTCTTTCAGTGAGAGTTCTTGGGCTGTTGTCCAGAAACACTCTCCACTGCCCGAGTGCCAGTTCTCTTCCAGTCACACTGAGGGCGAGAGGCGTACCCTCTTTCAGGGCGCCCTCTCGCTCTCCCAATCACACCAAGGGCTAGAGGCACACCCTCTTTCAGGGCGCCCTCTTGCTCACTGTCACGATCACACTGAGGGAGAGAGGCGGACACTCTTAGTGCACCTTCTCTCCCCCTTTCCCACACACACAGGAAGCACTCTACTCAGTCACTTTCAACAAACGCACACAGAACTCAACATAGATTCCACTTCCAGACACAGAAACAGGACAATACGTCACACCTGACGCCACACCAACACTATACCACACGCGTGCACCTGCACACGAATGACAAGACAACAACTCCGAATACACACACGAATGACACAACCAACCACTCAATACACACACATAATGACAAGACAAGACTAATTCTCAATACGCACACATAATGACATGACAAGACTAACTGACTCCCCACTCCCCAGGCTTACTTCTTGCCTGGCTCAGGTGGGACTCGTGAGGCAATCACCGGTCTAACATTCATACACCTAATCACAAAACACCAAACAATTGACAGACACACCCACTCACATTCTCACACACAAACAGGTAAGTGAATAATCACTTACCAATTAACATCAATTAAATAATAATTAAATCAATTATGGCCTTTGGAGCAACCTTCCAGGCAACAGTTCACTCTGACACCCTGTGAGGGTGCCAAACCTGCCCCCGGAAAGTCTCCCTGCTCCAAAGGCCTCCACAACATGGAAAAGCAAAGGCAACCCTGCCACTCCCATGTTGCCGATACCGACGCCCTCCACAAAGTCATGTGGTCTCTTTAGCCAATCAATGACCTAAATTAAGCACATAGGAGCTGAAACACACGGAAAACCAGCAGACACCTCGACCCTCAAGGATTTGAGTTTGAGATCTCTGATTCAATCTAATGAAGAACAGATAGATTTTGAAGTCGTACCTGACGCAGCGACTCTGCGCTTCGTGATTAAACACAGAGCAGGCGTGGAGGATGTGGATATGTACGGACTGGAGCAGCAGGAGGAAGGGATTACGGAGAAGAGCCGGTTAAACGCTCTCCGCTCTTCCGTCTCCCCGTTACTCACGCACCAGTAACCCGCAATTTCAGATAAAATGCTTTTTGTGGAGGATGGGAGGACAGGGGTGTGTGTGTGGTGTCATTTTACCGCTGGCGGGACATCAGTTATCCCATCACTTTTACAAGGAACTTTACAGTTTCACATCGTCCTTGAGGAGTTTTTTAGTTTTCTGTCACCTGTCTGGAACGGCAATGCCGCCTCGTTTGCCAGCGATGTGACAACTCTGTGATGTGACTTTCACGCAGCCGTGATGCATTTGTACAAGGTGAAGGGGCGGTGTGACACACGTCCCCAACTCCTCTGGGAAAGGGAAAATTGGGTTTAAGGACCCCTTCGTTGTCCTCGCCGCCGGGTGACAGGAGGCTCCTCGACTTCATGGCGCACAGGGCCGGCGTAAATGGGGGGCGCTCCTGCGTTCCTTCCTTCCTCTCTGTTTAGTAACTACAAGTGGTTTTACAGTACAGAACGTCCGTTGCCACAGTACTGCACTTGGCGACGCTCCTTAATGAATTTTCAGAAGCTGCATCAAACTGGAATATTTCGGCCTTGCCGATAGAGCGACAGAGCTTCCCACGGTAAGCACACGGAACGGAGTATCTGGTGCGTGTGAAGAATCTGTAGAATGCTGGAGAGGTATTAATGTTAAAATCCTCCTGACAGAAAGGCTTGTGCTCCTGTGGCAGGTGATGGCGTTTGACAGGGAGACCCCCCCCGGTCTCGGTCACGGTCACGTCAGGTCACAGCTGACCCTCTGCAGTCAAATAACAGGGCCAGGGGTCAAGTGTGTGTGTGTGTGTGTGTGTCACGTCAGGTCACAGCTGACCCTCTGCACTCAAATAACAGGGCCATGGGTGGGGGGGGTGTGTGTGAGCGTGAGTGTGTGTCTGTGTGCACTTGCGTGTGTGTGCCTGTGTGTGTATGCTGTGCGTGCAAGTCTGTGTGCGCTTGTGCGTGTGTTTGTACATGCATGTGTGAGTTCACGCATATGTGTGTATGTGTATATGTTCATGCATATGTGTGTGCATGTGTGTGTGTGTTCCATCGCAGGATGGAAATAATAACCCTTTCCTCCCAGCATCCCCTTCTCCATAGAGCCACACAACATCCCCCTCTCCATAGAGCCACACATCATCCCCCTCTTAAACTAGGCACAAACAAATGGTTCTTGCATAAAAGGCAGCTTGTTAGGACTGAATAAACCAAATGAGCCAATGCCACGCTATAAGAAAGTGACATAAATCAAAATATTTTATACAACTATTATACTCATTTTATACAGCATCTGTATGAGGTATTTTATGAAAACAAAGGATTCAATTAATTATTGTGTGTGTCTGGCCTAACCTACGGTATTGCTCAGCTAGTTAAGAACAGTGAGGGAGTTAATGGCTCATTCACTTACAAAACTTGCTTTGGGCAAGTTATCTTAATAAATGTGAATGGAGAGTCAAAGAAGAAATGCGAAATATTTCAGTAAATTAAGCTTATTTAAACTCCTAAAAGAAACATAAATAATAAGAACTAAAATCTGGTATCACATATTTTTTGTCTCATTAATGCTATTTATGTGTAGCATAAACTGGTGTTTTTAATTCCTTCACTGTGCCGTGTACATAATTGTGTACGCATGGGTAATCAATTTAAAAGGTAAAAGTAAAGTTTCTCTTCTGTACATTGTATTGAGCTGTCAAGAAGTAAAAAAAGAGAAAGAGGGATTTTCTGTTTTACCTTTTGTCAATAAGGTGTTCAGGGGAAATTCAATGGCTTAATCGTTCAGTAATTAAAACAATTGGACAATTAACCTGCTGTCCCCGGTGATGTGGATGAAAAGAAGAGAGTTATTAGCCCGATTTGCCAACAGCCCATTTGAGGTGAACGGAGTTCCTGCTTCTGAAGAGAAATGAGCCGCGCACACACAGTTCTGGAACTTTCTGAAGGAAGTGTTGGGGGGGGGGGAGAGAAGGCTTTCAGGCTGCCATTTTGTCCTTCTTCCCCACCTGACCCCAGCCCGGCCCACGGTAATGGCCGCAGACTCTCCCTCTTGCCTGGGCGCCAAGACATCTTTTATTCATGGCGTTCCGAGGCGAAATGGTGAGATAAACGCAGGGCAGCTGGAACATGCGGAAAGGACGTGCTGCCTGCTCTTGACTACGGTTTACGCGAAGGAGATGCAGGCTAGTCTTTCAAACAGACAATTCCAGCATCTCGGGCATCTCAATTAGGCATCTCAATTGTCCGTCGCATTCACACCTTGAGAACAACCCTCTGGGCGGTGACGATCATTAGTCAAATAGAGAATGGCAGGTCTTGCCCCACGTCTACGACCCTGCGTACGACCCTTCCCGACCAGTCACTGAAAATGCATTTTTTAATTGTCAGAAATGGGGCAAACTGGATATAACTGAAGCCTTGTCAAGAACACACTGAACCCAGAACTTCTTTCAATTGTTAAAGGGCCAATTAAAAAAACATTTGCATACTTAATATATAATATATGCCATTTAGCAGACGCTTTTATCCAAACAGACTTACAGAACTGAATACTGAATTTTTCAGTATATGTGGTCCCAATGGGAATTGAACCCATAACCTAAGCATTGTCAATGCCATGCTCTACCTACTGAGCCACACAGAACCACTACCTCTCAAAGCTCTTTCCACTACATTTTGTTGTAAAATTTCAAACAATTAATTTACTAAGTGAAACAAAATAAATGTAGCGCTCTGAGGTATTGAGGATGGACAGGCAAACCGAACCAAGCCAAACACCATAACCTCAATGTGAGGGTAACGACAGGACTGTAACTCGTAAAAGGATTGTTTGTGACCGTGATCATTCAACACAACCTATTTGACAATATTCCTCTCACACTGAAAATGAATTTAACAGTTTTTTTCCATGAAAAGCAGATTTCCCATGGCAATACGTGTCACAGCAAACTGTTTTGATAATTGTTTTAATTAACAGTCATTTTTTGGCTGCAAAGATGACACAGACTGAAATTGCAAGTAAGAGAACCGTGTTTAGAGTGAAGTTTAAAATGGCTTCAAAGTGTGTGATTTGCAAAGTGAAAAAATAAGAACATCAAACTAGTGTCACAGGGAGCTGAGAGCAGGCTGTCAGAGAAGGGGAATTATTCATTGACATTTCCTTTCCCTGCACCCTCAGCCCAAAACTAATACAAACTCCACATCTGCAGCTGAAAATGTCTCCCCTTTAACTGAACTGGCCAAGATAACCATGCGTGCATGTGTGTGTGTGACTGTGTGTGTGCGTGTGTGTATTTGGGTGCATGTGTGTGTACGTGTGCGTGTGTCTATGTGTGCGTGTGTGTGCATGTGTATATGTGTATGTATACATGTGTGAGTGTGTGTGAATGTGTGAGTGTTTGGGTGCCCGTATGAGTGTGTGAGTATGTAGGTGTGTGTGTGTGTGTGTGTGTGTGTGAGTGAGAGTCTGTGTGTGTGTGTGTGTGTGAGTGTGGGCTGGTGTGTGAGTGTGTGTGTGTATGCTGGTGTGTGAGAGTGTGTGTGTGTGTGCGTGCTGGTGTGTGTGTGTGTGCTGGTGTGTGAGAGTGTGTGTGTGTGTGTGTGTGTGAGTGTGGGCTGGTGTGTGAGTGTGTGTGTGTATGCTGGTGTGTGAGAGTGTGTGTGTGTGTGCGTGCTGGTGTGTGTGTGTGTGCTGGTGTGTGTGTGTGTGTGTGTGTGTGTGTGTGTGTGTGTGTGTGCTGGTGTGTGAGTGTGTGTGTGTGTGTGTGTGTGCTGGTGTGTGAGAGTGTGTGTGTGTGTGTGTGTGCGTGCTGGTGTGTGAGAGTGTGTGTGTGCGAGTACATGCGTGTGGCCTCTCACAAGCTCCATGGGGGAGCCAGGCTTCACATGCCCTGTCAGAAAGCACAGTTACATGAGTCTAGGCTGAATGGATCAACTAATGCCACCCATCAATTATTCATACTGGAGAGATGGAGAGTGGAGGAAACGTTCAGCCAGTCAGCACATTACAATTCCCCTCTGTGTCACCTGTATTTCTGCACACACTCCGTCTCTGTGTCTAAATCCCTGCTGTTCACAAGCAACACTCAAACACCGGAGATCATATTCCATCAGCGTTTGCTCGACTTGTCAACAGAAACAAGGCAGGTAAATAAAAAGGATGTCCGCAGCTCAGTCTCTCTGAGAGACACACACACACACACACACACACACACACACACAACACACACAGCGGTCTCCCTGTCAAACGCCATCACCTGCCACGGAAACACAAGCTTTTCTGTCAGGAGGCTTTTAACTTTTTGCAGCAATTTTGGAATGCAGCAATCCCTCAGGGAGCATCCACTGCCTTGCTCACATCTCGTTTCCCCAAAACTTTAGAAGGCGCGACAAATTCCACCCCTCAATGCCCTCACCCCCCCATTATGTGTTCCATGTGTTAATGAGCAGAACTACAGACTCGGCAACACTGAAAGATCACAGCTCCAACCAGGCTCCCACGAGCGGCAGACAAAAGGAGCACGGCCGTGCTGTGAGCAAAGCCACGTTTGTCAACACCTCGGGCTGCGCTTACAATCACGTCGACATAAGCACGAGCGCGGCGAGCGTAAACATGCTAGCGTAGAGACGGCGGTGTGCAGACACGAACAGGGCTCTCGGGTGACGGAAACCGATTTGTTGAAAAAGCGGCAGAATCCTGCACACATTCGAGGGCGTTTGGTGAACTAACACTGCGACTTTGATTATGTCGTCAGGGACAAGCGTTCTGGGCTCTTTGGGGGGGACGATTCAGGGAGAAGGTCTTAGCTGTAGCGATGGATGAATGATGTATCATAAGAAACCCTGGTCCTGGGGAGCCACGGGGTCTACTGGGGTCCCCAACCCCAACCCATGCAAGTCTCTGCAGCACAGTCAAGTTACAGACACTTGGTGTATCAGTTTAGCCCAGACGTTTTGTAAGGCTTGCTGTGTGCACGCTGAAATTGTACCACGGCTCAAAACCGTACCTCCTGGAGCATTCCACGCCCTGCAGGTGCAGATACCTGCTCCGGTGAGCACATTCCGGAACACTCGTGAATATCGAGCGGTTTCGATTCCTCCCGAGTGTTCATCCAGTAGCACCTTTCAGGAGGCAGGATAAATGACCAACTTCCAATGAAAGTCTCTGACGTGTGTAAATAAACACTCAATAATATGAATTATACATAGATATTTTATATTTATTCAAAGCTGCAAACAGTTTAAAAGAAGCAGTTGGTTCCCTACAGTGTCGTGGTTAGTGCTTTAAGGCTATTACATTCGTGGTGACATTTCTTTTACTTCCTAATCTATATTTGTTAACATTACTCTGCACAAACAGCTACCTTTAATGTGTAATAACTTTGGAAAAGATTGAGGATATTTGCACAGCCCCTTCCCCCTGTGGGTCGCTCCGTGCGCTTAATTCAACATTAAAGCAAGCCACGAGCGTCACACCAGATGAGACATAACAGAGCAACAGAGATGCTAAAACTTCTAAACTTCTATCCAAATAAGAAACGGAGCCGGGAGATAGGTTCTGCTTTAATTGCTTTTGCTGTTGGCAAAATCCAGTTTTGTTGAGAAATAATTTATCCATGTACACTGAATATTTGTACACCTATTTATTATACGTTTGTAGGGCAGCTTAGGCGACAAGTGGGTGGGGCCATATGGCTGCGGCATCAGTGCATTGTCTCGGGTTGATGACACACTACACGATTCCTCATTTTGAAACCCGTGTGGTGTGTCACCCCGATTGGTGCGTAATGGGTTGATGACACACTACACGATTCCTTGTTTTGAAACCCGTGTGGTGTGTCACCCTGATTTGTGCGTAGCGGGTCGATGACACACTGCATGATTCCTCGTTTTGAAACTTGTGTGGTGTGTCACCCCGATTGGTGCGTAATGGGTTGATGACACACTGCATGATTCCTTGTTTTGAAACCCGTGTGGTGTGTCACACCGATTGGTGCGTAATGGGTTGATGACACACTACACGAGTTAGTGGACGCGTGTCTCCTTCACTCGATGTGCACAGCAGGCTTAACAGTGAGCACTGTTTCTGTGACAGGGGAGTGATTGAGAGGACCGTTATGGATGAGCCTGCAGGTTGTAAAGGCACACACCTGGTATCTGCCCTGCTTGCGGAGTTGGGGCTTGGCCGGTGACCAAATTTGGGTGCTTGGTTAACCCTCTGAGGTCCGTGCTAAGCTTTTAGATGTTTTTTTATTTTGGCATGGTCTGATATTTATCTCAATTTCATCAATTTAACACACACTTACTCCAAAGTGTTTGATATTTTTATTTGAAGGACAATCACAGCTACATTTGTATGCCATCAATAGTTTGGTCAGTATCATATGCAGCTTGTAAATAGATCTACAAACACACAAGTTAAAAATAGTAAATTTTTCTGCTGTCACAAAAGTTGTGAAAGCACACACTAAACTATAGTGACGAATTGTTTTGCCAATGTGCGTTTGTTCATCAAGATCTTGGTTATGTAAGGGTGTGAAAACAGTTTAGCACATCTGAGATCTAAATAGCTAAAAACCTGTTTTTATCAGAACTGGTCACATTTATTTCAGGCTGTGGGAGGGCTAAATGCTAAATACCTGAATATTCATTATTCATTGTCCACACCTCTAAGATCTGTCAGATGGGCCATCTCTCTCTCAAAGGCCATCAGTGCTATATTCTGAGTTCCTGTTCTGTTGTTTTTTGGTCTTTGTTTATTTTTCATTCAGTCCTTATTCATTATTCTTTATCCAGTATTGCATTCTGCTCAAATCAACGGAATGAACGTTCTGCTCCCTGTCTGTCCTTGTTCCGTTTATTTCGAGATCCACGGAGTACTCCTTGTCTTGTCATGCACTTCGGGAGTTTATACTTTTCGGGTTTTTCCCGCCGCTTATTATCTCGTTTTCTTCCTTCTTACTTTCTAGATTGCACTTTGTATATATAAGGTAGATGTGTATAGTACTAACCAACTAATCTACTAACGTTAGGGATTTAGATTAAGTTACTAACACGCGGAATATGTTTGGCGTCACAAGACGCGGAATTCATATATTTTCACGAGTATTTGAAAACAAGCGAAATAAATAACATTTTAGGCTGTTTGAAAAGTATTCTTCCATAGATCTTGTGTGCATATTGCAATTTGTTACGTTGCAACACGCGGAATATGTAGTCACAAGACGCGGAATTCATATATTGAATATATATAGGCTACGAGTATTTGATAACATGGCAAATCAAATATAGTTACTTACTCTTCGTCAGTTATTGTCTTCGTCGCTTTTCATCAATACTCTCAAACACTGCAGCGCAGAAAATCTTTCCATCTTGAATAAAATTGTACGTCTGTATAAAATCTTGCTTCAAATTGTCGGGACAGTTTATGTGTTTACGCGGCGTTTTCACACATGGCCCCACCCCTCCCCACACCTCCCGAAACTCGCACCTAGTTACCATGTCAATAGAAGGGGACGTTACTAAAAGGTAAAAACAGAGTAAAAAGCAAGGTTTACTTTTGGTCTAATTAACCTAATTTAAAAAATCCCATTTGATTTGCCAGTGCTCAAATCGGAAAGTCGCGATTCTAAGGTTTCTGTCAATGTTTTTGTCGCGTGTGTATGATAAAATATCGCGACGTTAGAAATAGTAATATACTTTTATTGCTGCTCGGATCGGCGGCGATCCAGCCGACCTCAGGGGGTTAACCACCTTCGATTGTATGGCAGTAAACGGTAACTGAGCTCACTCTCTCTCTCCCTGCCCTCAGTCTCGCTCTGGAGAGACACAACAGAGAAGGCACAAAAGAGGGCAGACATAGGAGGACCTGACGTCACCCCGCTAAATAACTTCTCACCACGACGGGTGTTTGTCACCGGGGTAATCGGTAATACCGTTGACCGGCCCAGCTCCACACAGAGCGCTCATACATCCTGACCAGCGTGGATCGGACCCTGTCTGAGCTCGGTCACATCATCACAAGTCACAGCAGGGTAAACACAGTGAATTGTGACAAACGATACTGTATTTGCTCGCTGTAGCTGGCAGCATTGTTACAAGCTGCTAATGAATGTCCAGCGTCCACAAACAAGCAGACAAGTTGAAGACTCCCATAATGGAAAGCCATTAACACGTTTCTCAGGCTAAGGCACATAATCAATTCAGCATACTTCAAAATGTAGCGTGGTGAACGCATTTTAATTAAACAGAGATGCATCTCATTAGGACACATTTCATTGGAATAACACTTGGAAAAGGTGTGTGTTTGTGCACGTGCTTGTGGTCGTGTGGGCTGAGGTTTTGCGTGTGGTCTTTTACACAAAATGAAGAATGAGTGAGCCTGTTAAATAAACGTGCTAATTTCGTCATTAAAATATCCGCCACCTCGATAGAGCTTTTTACATGACAAACAAGCCACTTTACTGCCACTTTGGAATGGTAACTGACGTGCAAAATCTCTCCTGCACAGTGAACTCCATTAGACTGAAGCTCGCTGGGCTCACAAATGGAAGTGCGCCGCAGAAGGCAGGCCCAGAACGCACGCAGAAGTGGCTGTGCGCGGAAGATGAAAGCCCTGTGCTCCAGTCTCTCTGGGGTCCCTCCTGGGAGGAGAAAAGCCCACATTAGTGATGCATGTTTCTTATACCGCCATCATACACCGGCCAAGTCCGTCTCTGCGGCTTTCTGCCCAACAACCAGGATCTGACGGTGTCTTGGGGGCGGCGATGAACGTGACGGGAGTCAGAGGCGCCTGGCCTCGGGTCCGAGACCTCGTCTGGTCCCGCGCCACTCCGGGAAAACTCGCCGCAGTTCTGCCAGGACGATCGGAGGCTGGCCCGAGAGCAAGGCATGTCGCGGCGTTGCCATGACGAGCTGACAGCACGTGGATGGTCGGGCGATCGATTGGTGTTTGGACCGGGCCCCCACTACAAAAGGTCTGACATCCTGCCACGCTAAAAACATTTTACATTAAAAAGGTTGCCTGGGTTCTAATGCTAGAGGGATGCGAGATGATGAAGTCTGTACACTTTTGATCAGAGCTGTGCTTTCACTTTCATTAATCTCAAGAGCCTTAACATTTTTTATTATTATCTATTAGCAACAATGCTGCTGAGCGGACGTGGGCACTGCTGTGTCATCCCTGTTCAAGGTACTTAACCTCAACTGCTTCAGGTACCCGACCGTTTTAAACAGATAATATTAAAGCCAGAATATTGTGCTGGATAAGCAAAGGCAAAAACAATAAAAATACGAACAGAAACAGGGGAAGGGAATGAAACGGGCTGTGCCAGCACAACGTCTAAAATCACACACACACACACACACACACACACACACACACACACACACACACACACACACACACACACACACACACACACACACACACACACACACACACACACACACACACACACACACACACACACACACACCGATTACAGTGTAGTCCGATTACAAGGACAATCCTTGCCATCGCCGCATGATGATGAGGATGCTTCCAGCTCAGTGCCATCACAGGTCTAATCCTCCTTGCGATTCATATGATTCCCAGATAAAAACAACCCTATCTGTCTCTGTCAAGATCCCCCAAGTTGAGTCAATCTGGTCATCATCATTCCGTCCACCTACAGAACAAGGGCCCCCCCCCGGCAGGAGGGGAGGGGGGTGTCACAGCCCCTCCCTAATCTACTGGTTGTGAATCCAGCTGGGCAATAAGGCACATTAGCCCGCGTTGTTGTGCCTGAGGGACAGGTCTGTGTTTTAGAGGTCATAGGTCATGCTTGTAGTCTTCTTGGATCTGGGCAGAGAGGGTTGGAGGTCATGTTTGTAGTCCCCTTGTATCTGGGCATAGTGAGGGTTGGAGGCTGGGGGATTCACAGGGAACAGGTTGCTTTCAGTGCAGTATTTCCTCAAGGTTCTAAGGACAGTTAAGCCCCTCGTCACCTTGAGTTGAAATACTTAATGCACTATAGAGCATTCAACCCACACAATACTGCACTGGACCCATGCTAGAGAGCATTCAACCCACACACTACTGCACTGGACCCATTCTATAGAGCATTCTACCCTCAGTACTGCATTGGACGAGTGCTATAGCACATTCTACCCTCACTTCTGCACTGGAGCCTCTCGGGCTAGCGCACTCAATGCTCACGCAAACACACTAGAATATTTCATTTCCAAGGATGCTGATGATCAATAAAAGGTGTCCAAGACCACTGAAAAATGATTTGGGTGAAATTACCCCACAGCACAAATCTGCCGTTTCAGCAAAACGGAGGCAGGTGGGCAAATAACAATACATCAACTCAAAGCTGCAAATAAGTAACGTTCATGCAACGGAAGAAATTACTTCAGGCTGCTGAGGCGGGCACGAGTCCTCAGGGGAAATGCAGAGACGGGGGACAGGCAAGGTTTGGGACCGCCAGTGTTGCTGCTCCCGCGGAGCCACAGAAGGAGGGGCCGGGGCTTCAGTCTAATGCACCTTTCTAGAGACGCGCTGGGTCCCTGGGTGGCTCAACCGGTAAAGGCACTTGTTTTATGTGCAGGACGCCCACTGCAGCCTAGGGCGGAGGTCAGGCTGTGCCAGCCCAGCTCTAGCCGGGAATCCTGTTTGGGGGCAGCGATTGGCTGCTACCAGGGGGAGGGGAAGAGGGAAGCCGGCATGAGTGAGCCACGTGCAAGTGGCTCTGTGTTTCTCGCAGTTACGGTCGACCGCTTGGCTTGGCAAGTCCCGTCTTGGAGGAGGCGGTTCAGTTCGGCTTTATCACTAAAGCCCGGAGTGGAGAACAGTACTGAGCTGCGGCGGCGAACTTGCAGTACGAGAGGTGGGGTGGGGGGATAGTTGTACCAGAAGCAACTAGCTTCCAAAATTGGGAGAAAATGGGAAAAATTTGAAAAGAGACGTGCCAAAATCCCACCTGAACCCACGCCCGACATACATCCTCACTGTCCGACTCGGGACGCTCAGCATGTTTATGTCCTTTTCTCTCTCACACAAAGACAGTACATTTTACATTGACATTTTAGGCATTTAGCAGATGCTCTTATCCAGAGCAACTTACACAGTTTACATTTCTTTACATACAACCCATTTATACAGCTGGATATTTCACTGAAGCAATTCAGGTTAAGTACCTTGCTCAAGGGTACAACAGCAGTGCCCCACCTGGGAATTGAACCTGCAACCTCTAAGTTACAAGCCCAGCACCCTAACCATTACACTACACTGCCAGCCTAAGTAGCGTTCAACATGCCCTAATCCCTCCAGCCCTGTCATATTCTTCTGAACAGTATCGCAGACGCGCTGCGGATCTAGATGAATGCGAAGTGCCACAAAAGGATTGGCACTTACCGGCGGATTAACAACTGCGCGAGAGCGAACAACAAAGGATATCCAATCACCAGCTACCAATGAGGAGGGGCAGGGGGGGGCTTTGATCCAACCACGAGCTGCCGATCGTCCTGCTGGCGGGTTGCTCTGGGATTCTGAAATGATTCCCCTTAAAGAGTTCCAGTTCATCAAGAACATGACAACAGGGACTACCGTTCCCGCTAAAAGCCTCAATAACCCTGGCGGTAATCCCATTAATTCCCCCGAGTCAAGTCATGCACTGTTCTCTTCCAATTAATGTCTGCTCACAATTCGTTAATTTGAGGGACCTTGCGGTCTTGCCGCCGCTCAGGGATCAGGGGAATCCAAAAGCTCATGCTTAGGAAATACGAGACGCTGGCAGCCAAACAATATATTTATGGTTTTGAAAAATACAAGAAGGGATTAATTGCATTATGCTGGGAAAAGGCTGCGGGAGGGATATCGACATGGGATATTTGCTGGTGATGGGGCAGTTTGGTGCTTACAGCAGCAGCAGGAGACAGAGCCTCAGGGTTCTGGGTTTTAAGGTCCCCCGCTCCCCACAATTTCACATCACCATGTTAAGCAAGGGAGACATTTACATTACATTGTAGGCGTTTAGCAGAAGCTCTTATCCAGAGTGACTTACAATAAGTGCATTTAATATGGAAAGTCACAGCTAATAGCAAGGGATCAGAACAGCAACAATAAAATAGATTGAAATAAAAATGTAATAACATAAAATAGCACCACAACACCTACAAAAGAGCGCTTTTTTTTCCGTTTGAAACCACACAAACTAATACGTGCAGCAAGTCATTACTGTCGTGTGGAAAACAGACGTGCCCGTTCTGAAGTCCTGAACTTTTGAGTCAGGACACCGGACACTTGGACACCTCAGACACCGAAACACACACCATTCCGGCAGGCACGGCATGGTGGATTGAGGCCATTAGTAAAATGGTATTAAAATGGCAGCATTTGGGGCAGGGGGTGGTGGGGGAAGCTCAGAGTCCACGGGCCCACAGGCCCACGGTCCGAGGCTCTGGAGCTGTACAAGGATCTGCACTTTGGGCTAATGCGTTGCCGGAGTTCGTCACGGTCAAACCGACAGAACGAACAGCATGGTACGCTTGCCAACGGCCGGGAGAGCTGTGGCATCAATTCTGAGGACAAGCCTTTTTAATAAATTGACTATTCCAACAGCCTCCATCCATATGTACAGGTTATTAATTAAATATATGGCTCTGTTCCGCTTGGCTGAGGCTTACACAGAGGGGCGTGGACCTGAGTCTTCAGTGAGAGGTGTGTGTGTGTGTGTGTGTGTGTGTGTGTGTTTTTTAGTTGCTTCGGGGGGAGTGTGGGTGGTAGGGGTTAGTGTCAGAAGGGGGTCGTCTACTGGTGGGTGGCCTGGAAATGACCAATTGTCGAGGGGGGGCTCAGACATCTTCTTTACCTCAGTCTTTCAAACCCCCCAGCAGGGCCGTTTCAATGATTGATGATGTCAGGGGGCGGGGTTGAGGTTGGGGAATGCCATCAATCAGTTAAAACAGAAGCCTAAAAAGTGCATGACATGTAAAAAATCTGAAGTACGTGGTGCTGTAATGAATTTGTATCATTATTGAATTAATATCACTTATCAATCTTTATTATTATTATTTAATTTTCTTAACAAAAAAACAGCCACTTAAAAATTCTGTGTTCAAAATATGAAGAACCTGGTGCTATGTGTCTGACGTCTGCACTGGGGGGCCATTCAAAGAGCGGGGGGGGGGCGGGCGGGTGGGTCATGAATCTGGATGAGTCAGGAGTACAAGAGATGGGGGGGCGGGATTCCTAGAATTGTTCCCAGGAAGATCAGAGCATGGGGGTGTGGGGGGGGGAATTTCCTCCTAAATTCCTGCAGTCTCAGGGTATACTTGGCCCCGTGACATTTCCAAGGAAACAGGTTCAATAACAAGCGCCGCCGTCAGCATGCGCTGCTCCATCTCCTCGGCAATGGTGGCCTTTGTGGGGTCACAACCCCCCACCCACCCACCCACCACTCAACAAGCTTACATTCTGTGAATGTGTCGGCTTATTAAAGTGTTATTTATTCATTTTTTGCTTTTCCATAACCACCCAAATATAACCTTGGATGCAGTCAGCCTGGGTTTAAATTCAAATTCTGCCCCTAAAATTGGACTAATCCAATTATGTGGCGTCGAGAGGCACAGAGCGTGGCTACATCTGAGCCAAGCCCCTGAACTGCATAATGCAGCTATGCCACTCTCCTGTCACCTCTCTGGAGATTTATTCCCAGAATTTGTAGCTTTGAAAACTACAACAATGCCCGTTTAACAAATTCATTACATTTTGGCGGGAAAGTCTACTTCCATTTTACAGGGCCTGTCGGACTCCATGAGGGTTATAGAAATGGAATATTTACATTTACATTACATTTGACATTTAGCAGATAATCTAATCCAGACTTACACAGCTTGCATTTCTTTACATACAATCCATTCATGCAGCTGGATATTTACTGAAGCAGTTCAGGGACGGTAAGGTAAGTACCTTGGCTCACGGGTACAAACGGCAATGCCCCCACCTGGGAATCAAACCTGCAACCTCTGAGTTACAAACCCAGCTCCCTAACTGTTGTGCTCCACTGCTGTCCCCATCAATGTCGTGGGGTACTCCAAGCAGCAGGAGCAGTCTGAGCCTCTGCACCACATTCTCTGCACCTGGGTAAAACTGGGTAAAACTGGGCAAAACTGGGCAAAACGTGCCGTAAAACATCCCCTCGTCACCCGAACACGGCCGCCATTCATTTACAGCCAAGTGCCACTGGGACTGTTCCCGGGCAATAGAGGTGATGCATATTGCATGACATAAAAGATATGTTACAATCAGGCTGCTGATAAAGGAGAGGAGCGCAGTCATCGTTCTCTGCTCCCTCCGGGGTGCGCGCTCCCCTGCATCCTAACGAGACGCACGGACGCCTGACCAGCCTTTTCAGCTCAAACCCAGGCCTTCGGAGAGACGTCTAACACGAGCACAGCCCATCTCTCACCTGGTTAAAAATAAACAAACAAGCAAACAAACAAACAAACAAAAAAAGAACGGAGAGAGAGAGAGAGAGAGAGAGAGAGAGAGAGAGATAAACCCGCCCCCCCCCCCACATTTTGTCTCCGGAGAGCGAGAGGATGAAAGGCAAGAGAAATGACTTCGGCAAACACAAAGAAATTGAGAGATTACTTTCCCCCCTCCAAACGCACCTTTGTGTTTCATCGCAAATTATTATGCACATCAAATTAAAATAAAGGGATCGTTGGCGGGCCGGGCTCCTCTGGCGGGCCCGGCGCAGCCACTCCTCGGATCGGTAATGCATTGTGTCCCCCGCTGGAACGCAGTCAATCAATACACAATTAAACATCGGCATGTGAGGCCCCCGCTGCCGGCCCAGGGAGCGCGGGGAGGGGGGGCCTCCACTCCTCGCCATGCACGAGTCTGTGTTTTCTTTGGAAATCAGTGCCATACCTGGACATTTTCAGTTACACACCCCTACGCCCCCCCTCCTCTTCATTACATTACATTAGGCATTTAGCTGATGCTCTTATCCAGAGCGACCTACACATCTTTTTTTTTTACATTTCTTAACCTGCAATCCATTTATACAGCTGGATATTCACTGAAGCAATTCCATTTATGTACAATTGTATTCCAAGGGCACAATTGGAGTTCCCCACCTGGGAATTGAACACACACACACAGGCACACAGACACACGCATGCACACGTATACAAAGACAAAAGCAGGTAGACACATGCACTTGAAAATAGCCACACATTAACAGATCGACAAATGCACACACAAGACAAGCCCACACTCATGCAAGACCTTGTACACACACACACACACACTAACCATCTGCACTTAAAAGATGCACAGTAATGAGCGCATTTTAATTGCAGGGGGGCCTTGGGGGAACTCTGTATGAGACAGGACCCTGACCCCCTCCTGGCCCCCCCACCACCCTCCCCTGTCCGCGGCGGACGGTGGAGCGTTCTCACTCGGGCCTGACACCTCAGTCATGCTTTGATCTACGGACACAGATAATCCGCCAGCCCCGCTAATTTTAGCTACCCTTTTAGCAGCGCTCGGCTTTGAAGTGAGGCGGTACCAAGGAGGGAGCCGTGGGGGATACCACCTCTGCAGAGAGGGATCCAGGCCCCCCTGTGGACTTCCACTGAACTCCCCGCACGATAATCCCAGCCCTACAATAAACACGCACAGCACTCCTCGTTAAACGAGGCAGGCAGACCATCCGTGACCTTCAGTGGCGTGGCGTTCTTACAAATGATCAACGCATTTAAACGCAAGGTTTTTTTTCCTTCTTCTTTTTAGCGCTTACAAAACACCACAATCTCTCTGATCACCTGAAGTTAGCGGAAAAGCACAGTGCGAGGATAAAGGGAATGAAGCCGTCCCAGTGGTTCGCAGCATGGTAAACAAAACAGCCCCCGTTTCATACGGCCCCCAAACCGAGAGGACCAATTCACCTGACCTCATGGCCCGCATCACAACCGTGGCTTTATGATATGTATACTCTTTTACTGACCGGGATACCTGGCCCTCCAGACTTTCATGCACAAAGCAAGTAACCGTGGATCCCTTTGGTGCTTTTTGCTATTTTGCGAGTGCAGACAGACAGACAGACAGACAGACAGACAGACAGACACAGGCACACCCCCAAACAAAGACACACACACACACAGACAGACACAGAGGGCGACCCCCAGCACACACGCACGTTTGGGAGATAAACACACACACACACAGACACACACACACACACACAGACACAGACACAGACAGCACATGCACGCGCACACACATCCATGTCCACGTCCACACGCACAGGTAAAGGTTGCAGTAACTTGTTGATGGAGGTACTTTCAAACACACACTAAAAAGAAATGGGAAACAGCGTGGCAGAGCACTACGAGAGGTGTGGATAGTGTGTGTGTGTCTGTGTGTGGGGGCGTTAGCCTCCTACACACCATATTGTCCGCACAAAATAATGCAGGACAAAGCCAATGCTTCTCAGCTCTTGAGAGCTGGCCTGCTTTTGATGATCCACATGAACCGTCTCTGTAGAAACGTAGAAACGCTTCAGCTTCGACGATGAAATCACGATTCGCTTGTTTGTTTGAGTTTTTTTGTTTGTTTTGCATTTAACCTCCACTCCGCTAGACTTGTCTTCAGAACTCCGACTCATAAACACAGTGTAATGGAGTGGACGGGCTCCCTGGACATGTTTAGTAAACTGCTGGAAGCGATGTTTTCACACCAGGGCTTGTAATGATTTTCTCTGTTTAATAGAAGGAGATTGATGCGGCGGGGATCGCCAGATAGCGCCTGACAAAGCGGCGATTCTCTGCGGAGCAGACGTGACTGTCTAAGCCCCGGCAGTCCCACCAGATCTGGCCTCAGTCAGCCCACAGCTCCGCCCCAGCGCTATCCCGTGATTACGGGCCGTCCTGAAAGATAAGCCGCACGCGGTCGATTAGGCGAGACGTGTCCATGGATGGGCAGGAGAGATGGGATCTGGGGACTTTCGTGTGTGTGTGTGTGTGTGTGTGTGTGTGTGTGTGTGTGTTGTGCATTCGGAGCTTCAGATGAAACACGTGTACAGGGTAGGGGTGGGGGTAGGGGGACCGTACAGGACAAAGCCTGCAACAAGAGAGAAAACTAGAGAGAGAATAAAAAGAAAGAGCGAAAAAGAGAGAGAGCAAGAAGGCAAGGTGAAGATACAGCCTTGAATTCAAAGACAGCTTGCTTTTGATGAGAGCACAAAGGCGCAGTAAAGAGCCGGTCTGACTCTGTGTTGTCGTATCTGACTGGACGATCAATACACACGGTAGTACTAGGCCATAATGACCCCGGGCAGCTGTGACGCACAGGATGGGGGATGCAGCCTGGGAGAACCTGATAAAGCCCAGGAATAATTTTACAAATGCAGCACGGGATATCTACACTGACACAGCCCAGGATAACTTTACAGACACAGCCCAGGATAACTTTACAGACACAGCTCCACTGGACACACGGACACTTCTATCATTCCTTTCCATGTAAGGATGAGGGGAGCAGAAACAGGCACGTGGAATGATGCACACCCGTGCGTGTGATGCAGCGATCATTTTTCTTGCACGTAAAAAACTACAGTCACTTCCAGAACACATGGGAGAGTTGAGAGAAATTCTTCCCCGTCTTAGAATGCTGGTCATGGACAGCAGCCCGGTACCCTGCAAGACGCTGGCACTCGCCCACTGCCCTCACGCCACCCCCCCTCTGGCACACAGCTGGCCCCATTCTTCAATCTGCTCCCGCTTTGTCCACAGGGTCTGTCATCTCTCTACAGGGGTGATCCTCACGTGTTCTCCATCCCTTAATCCAGCTCCATCAGACCCCCACCACACAAATCCCCAACAGCTGCGCTCCCCACTGCCCCTGCAGGCCACGATGCACCGGCACGGCCTCGGGGGTGATGAGGCCTGGCGTATGACCGCACCATCCAGGAATGCTCTGCACTGAGCAGCGGGCAAATCCGGGCCCTCCGGGAGCGCCAGTGGGTTCATTAACCACAGGCAGGTGGCCCCCCCCTTTCATTAAAAGCCACGGTGTGTGTGTGTGTGTGTGTGTGTGTGTGTGTGTGTGTGTGTGTGTGTGTGTGGAATCACAGCACTGTAAAACAAGAAAGGCCATGACTTTGTCCCCAATGCCAGAAAGACCCACTTTTTGGGTTGACCTTTTGAGGAATTCGTTTTTTGACAGTTCACAGTGTTCTATTCTGGAATTTTACAGCTCTTTGAGGACGCCATTGGCAGCCCTTTATGATGTCATCAATTAGAATCAACTAGAATGTTACGGCATGTTCTAGAATAAACATCACAGTGTGACAGTACTGCTCAAAGGGTTAAGTGCAGAAAAAGATCCTGGTTTGGTGGTGCTGAGATAGCATGTGTGTGTGTGTGTGTGTGTGTATGTGTGACTAATTGCAGAACAATGGCTGCTCAAAGGCCAACGAGGACGGAGTGCTACTGTGTTTCTGGCGGTGGACCAACAGGACCGTAAATCTGAGGTCACGGTCCCTCGGAGGGCGATGATGAAGCATCTATGGAATCCCCCTCTTCACCATGGTCCCCACTCCCATCCTTCCCCCTAGCACCTGCCCAGCATAGGATCGCCTTTCATTAAAGAGAAAATAGAAAAAACACTTTCCTTTTTCCGGAGTAGCTCTGTGCGTGCTGCCAGCAGCTATGCTAATTTTTATTATTTATTATTACTATTTAAAAAAATTGTAAACTGTACCAACTATTATAAACAAATACAAAACATGAGCACATGGCGGTGTGGTTTGTGTTTCAAACAAGGTCAAACCAACCGGCTAAATTCAAAAGACATTCAGCCTCCTGTTTGTAAAGCGTAAACAGACAAAAGTTTGACCTTAACACGCGTGGATTTTTTTTTTTTACCTGCGTAGGCATTGTACAATTGCGCATTGTATTGAAAGGCTTTGTCTGTCATCTGTGCACTGGCACATTAGTTTGTTTTATTTGAGTTATCATTCTGTCTTATGCTGTAACAGAAGGGCAACTAGTGCCCAAGAATCACCAATCCTAGCTCAATGGGGGCTGTACAGCTACTCTATGCAGGAGGCTTAAAATGAAAAACTGAGGAAAATTGTCATTTTGTATTTATTATTTCCAATATATATATATATATATATATTTTTTATACATACTGCTACGGATATATTCAGAATTTGTGCTAGCTAAGTTTCCCCTTTCAGAATATCTGCTTAGCACATCATCTAATTTAATGAGTTATATGCGAATCTAATAAATCTTGCTTAGGGGAAGTAACAATTGCATTTACTGCAGTGTCTTTCCTTAATTAAAATCCACAAACTGACAGTTTCAGACTGTCGTCACGGTCAAAGTGGAGGGGTCACGCCGTTTCTCCCTGGAGCTGTAATTCCCTCTGACGTCCCTGTTTGCACGACTGGCGCCCTCGCGAGGACCCCGAGGGCCAAACCTGAAGTAAGCTAGCCTCCTAAACAAATAGAGCCGGTTAGTTCCGGGTGTGTCAGCGAAGTGTGGAAACATCAGTCTGTCCTGCCCCCCATTTCATGAACACAGCTCTCTCCCCGATGGCCAGGAGGCCTTGAGCAGCCCGGCAGCGGCGGCCTCATCTACATGCACGCACAGCCGAGGCTGATATGCAATCAGCCCAGCTGTGTCTCACACTGGCCTTCATTAGACCCTCGATACGGGCGCGGTCTTCCTCGCTCTGCTGGATAGCTCTCTCCGCTACTTCGGTTTTGACTGTGTTTTGGTGTCTTTGGGCCGAATTAATTTGAACTTGTGGTTGTGGTTTTAACTTCACTTCTGGGAGGCAGACTCCAAAGGGAAGAGCAACAAGAGTAACGCTCGTTTGGAGTGCGAGTGAAAGGAGATGGAGGAGCGACACCGTTGAGAAACGGAGCGGCCTCACAACTAGGAACACAGAGACATTGGTGTTAAACGTCCGCATTAAGAAATACCCGCCGCTGCCACGGAAACCAGAGCCGCCATCGCAGCTACATCATTACACTTCACAATCCAAACTACCTAAATAAAGCATAATTAGCATACTGGAAAAGAACAGTGAGGAATAATCTGTATATTATATATACAGCATGTATATATTATGTATGTATAATATACATATCATATGATAGCGCCAGAGAGCTATTTAGCTAGACCGACATTCACAACGAGTCAAGCGGCTCCGCAGCGCCCTGAACAACAGCTGGGCCCCTGAACGTAAAGCTTGTGATACGAAGCACAAAACCAGCGCTGTCTGACTGTGAGGTATTCACACTGGGGCTAATTATACATGATTAGGTGCGTTGTTAGGGGAAGAACAGCTCCTTCTCAGAGCAGCACAATGCGCCCGCTGGCTATTTTAAGACAGTCACTTCTTTTGCATTGCTTTATTCCCATTTGACTGACACCATAATCAACCTGGTGTGGCTTACACTTCAAACAGCTGTCTATGCTACGTGGAGCAGTTCGTTTAAGGTACCCTCGCCTCGATATTTCAGGCAGCAGTGGCCTGCTGTGGATTTGAACCCGCAGTCTACTGGTTGCTAGGAGTTCCTAAATTTACGAAACCATTCGATGCCAGCCCCCTCTAGCCACTCAGAGGGAAGCTGCGCTTGTGCGGTCTGATAAATATTACTCCAGATGGACAGCAGTGCAGTATAGTGGTCAGGGAACTGGGCTTGCAATGCTAAGGTCGCAGGTTCGATTCCCAGGTTGGGCACTGCCGTTTTACCCTTGAGTATGGGATTTAGAGCTCACCGTTCTGCCGATGTCAATGTGGTTAACGTGGAACCATCAATAGCATCACACATCACAAATAATAATCCCGGTAGAAATATAATGGTTAGGGAGCTGGGCTTGTAACACTAAGGTTGCAGGATCAAACCCCAGGTGGGGCTTTGTCGTTGTACCCTTGAGCAAAGGCACTTAATCTGAATTGCTTCAGTAAAACATCCAGCTGTATAAATGGATTTGATGTAAAAGAAACGTAAACTGTGTAAATCACTCTGGATTAGAGTGTTCATGGATAGCGTCTGATAGATGCCTAAATGTGAATGTATAAGATTTATAATTAAAATAAATGTAACCGGTCACCTTCCTCTCCCGCTGGTGAATTGCTATTCTGTGCATGCCGACGCCAGCGAGAGCAACGATGCAAAACAATTCTCAGGATGCCACCCCCTCACTTATCAGTGACAGGGGAGTCGCCAAAGACAAATATCTTTTTGCATTACTGTTACCCGTGGTTCTCCTGGGACCGTTAGTCTCCAGGAGCGTGGGGGAAAAAAAGGGCCAAACGGATGAGCAAAACAAGCTGGGAAAAAGTGTCTGGAGGTCAGGGGTCCCCCGTCCGTACCCACCGGAGGAACACACAAATGGGGAATTTATATTCCTCTCCATTGCTTCCCTTGTTTTGCAAACGCAGAGAAGCCAGAGCACTGTAAGACGAATGCTGATCCGAGTTCCGCCTCTCTCTCCATCCCTCCCTCCCTCCCTCCCTCCCTCTCTCTCCTCTCTCTCTCTCTCTCTCTCCCTCTCTCTCTCTCTCCTCCCTCCATCCCTCTCTTTCCCCCTCTCTCTCCATGCCTTGCTCTCTCTCACCCGCCCTCTCTCCTTCCATCCCTCTTTCCTCCTCCCTCTCCATGTCTCGCTCTCTCTCACCCTCTCCCCTCTTTCACCCTCTCCCCCTTCTCCCCTCTTTCACCCTCTCTCCCCCCCTCTCCCTCTTTCACCCTCTCCCCCTTCTCCCCTCTTTCACCCTCTCCCCCTTCTCCCCTCTTTCACCCTCTCCCCCTTCTCCCCTCTTTCACCCTCTCCCCCCTTCTCCCCTCTTTCACCCTCTCCCCCCCTTCTCCCCTCTTTCACCCTCTCTCCCCCTCTCTCTCTCTCCTTCTCTTTCCCCCTCTGTCCCTCCATCTCTCTCACCCGCTCTCTGATTTCTAATCCTCGTAAGGTCTCCTGCATTAGCACACCATATGCTTATACCATTTGTGTGACGCGGCACATTAAGTAATGCAGCACTTCATTCGAGGGGGAGCTATTAATGCCCATACCTTCAGGCAATTCGATATCAGCGTTTAATATCTTAAATAGGTCGTTTGCACCAGGCCTCTAGATGACAAACCCCCACAAGGTATTAGTCAAGAGCTTGCCTTCTTTAAAGCAGCGGTCACCTGACCTCCAAAATGACAAATGACCAGGATTGTTGGCATCTCAAGGGGCTCCTGTTGAGATTATCGCCTTGGTCAGCAGATCAACAGCGCTCATCGTTCCCGCCAAACCGCTCACTTTTGGGGTCTGGCGGTCCAGCACAGCAGCAGCACAGAGGTTTGGCCCAACAGCTGCCAGAGCTTCAGCCAACAAGCCAGACCTTGAGCCGTCCGCCACTCTGTCCCTTTTACGAGGAATTTCCTTCCTGATCCGCCATGGAATTGCCGGCACCTGCAGGTACCGCTTAGCCAAGATTCCTCCGTGCTACGGATACGCTGGGGCCTTCGCAGGACGTGCCAGGGAGAGAGCAGCTGCCGACCCCATCCCCCCCCCCACCCTGCCCCCCTCCCACCAAGGCCTCAGTGCCACAAGCGCGGAACGGCTATGGCATGAGCCACGCGTGCTACCGCCGGTAATCCGCCGCATCGTTGGGAGAATCGCTAAATCTTTCACGGGAGAGGCCACAGCTTTTCAAGGGAGACGCCGCCCGTCGGCTCACAACAATGCAAATGCGCACTCGAGGCAAACTTACTGTATTCACCCCCTGGTAAAAGATGTGCCCTCAGCGTTAATAAACGCACAGTGCAATTAATCTCTGTGACACGAGCCGAAGGTTTCTTTCGTCATTCATATTCTGAAGAAACACCGCCCGCATACTCTGAGCAGCACATTAAAAGCAGTTTTGCTCAAAGGACAGTAAAAACAGAACGCGGTGAGTTTTGAGACCAGGAGCTCTGAATCTTTTCCCAAATGACCCGGAGTAGGGGTATATAGGTCAAGCATATTAGTATTCACTGGGCTGTTTAGCTGTAATAAAATGTTAACCACATCCCTTCTTTTAGAGCTGACTACTAAAGGACCAGCACACCACTGGTGCATAACCACTGATTTTAGACTGTTCCTTTTATTCACTGACATTTTTCCACCCATTACAA
Source organism: Aldrovandia affinis (assembly GCA_029706075.1). Taxonomy (NCBI): domain Eukaryota; kingdom Metazoa; phylum Chordata; class Actinopteri; order Notacanthiformes; family Halosauridae; genus Aldrovandia; species Aldrovandia affinis. The sequence goes on from JAINUG010000150.1 coordinate 425,777, forward strand.
AAAACGATTTTACCACCTGGGCGTTCACCACAATGTATTTAGTCTCTCCAAATTACATCCTTCCAAAGTCTTGTTGGTGTCTTTCTATCCGTAAAATACGGTAGCTGGTATTCTTGCAGACAATTGCAGTCAGTTTCTGGAACATCTCTTCAGGATGTCCCGTGTGCAGGGGGATTTGATTTGGCCTTTCACAGGTGATCAGGGTCACAGTGGTGCCCAGGTCTGGCAGGAAGTAGAATACTGTGCCCCCCTCTGCCCCCCCCCTGCCCCGGAGGGGGCGAATCTGCCAACTCTTCTGGAAACCATGTGCTCGACATCTGCAAGCATCGGGGGGGTGAGAGAGCAAGAGAGGGTGACAGACAGGGTGACAGACAGCAGCACTTCAATCTACTGGAGAAATACTGTCAGAACTCGCGGGAATACATTTGAGAAAGACGTTTTTCAAAAGAAGCCCAAATCTCAGGAAAGCAAATAGTTATTTGCTCTAGGCAACACCACCCTAGAACATACACTAAATTATGATTATCTAGGACTGAAAATCATTACAAGAAAAAGTGAAAAGAAGTTTCCATAAAATAGATATTCCCATTAGAATTTGGACAAAAATCTATGATAGTGCCATCCAGCCTACTGTGCTATATGGAAGTGAAATACGGGGTGCACTCAGTGAGCAAGACTACACTAAAAGGGGAAAAAAAGAAGAAAAAAAGAAGGTGTAAACAACTCTAGATAAAGTGTCCCCTCAGTCAGCTGGCTCCGAACCTCAGCCTAAACTCTAGACCAACACTAACATATACTGACACAAACTAGCTGCAGGTCAGCACTGCTTCACAGCTGCCAATTGGATTCAGCCAAATGATGGAACAAACCAAAATCACCTGTTTGGAACACTGGAACAAGAGTGCCAAATCCCCAAATAAACTGTATTGCTAATGGGCCCTAAACACACTGGCAGAGCATCTCTTCTCTGTCAGAGATACAAAGCAGAGACCGATCCTGACCAAGTACAGGTTCAGTGACCACACCTTAGAAATGTAAAGCGGTAGACATGAAAAGTCATGGTTGCCTAAAGAAGAACGTGCATGTGGTCACTGAGAGGTGGATACAGAGATGAACATCCTCCTGCATTGTGAGACATATTCTGAAATCAGAAAAGTATATTTCATGACATTTCAAAGTCAAAAACAAATTCCTTTCCCTGAATAATGAGGAAATCCTCATATATGTATTAGCCTGCCACAACCTGAGGGACAGTGAGTAACCAACCAACACCGATTATCTCTATAGATATTATATAACTTAGTTCTTAAACTTAATCCTCCGAGCCGGAACTCGCCAAGCCGTCGACTTTAACGCCAGTACACATAGAGCCACTCTTGTATGCAACAAGCTCATATTGGCTTCCCTCCACCCTCCCTGGGGCGGACAGCCAATTGCCGCCCCCTAGTGGCACTCCCGGCCAGAGCCAAACTGGCGCAGCCGGTGGAATCGAACCCCGGTCGCAGTGGGAAACATGCATTCCGGTTGGACGCTCTTACCGTTACACCACCCATGTGTATGTCTCACATTCATTCGTTAAAATGTACAATGTACAAAATGTTACAATACTTGTGTGTTTAATTTTTATTTTGCACTAAACTACATGCATGTTAAACTTGGGCAATATTTATTCTCTGTATTCGCTGAAGAGCCTTGGTATTGGTGCAGTGGAGGGGGCAGTGTGGAGCAGGCCATTCTCTGCCTCATCGCACAAGAGTGCCCGTACACGGTGTCACAGAAAAACAGTTTGGGCAGAAACCTGCCAACTATGTGTGCAGATGCAGTGGCTCTGCGCAGTGCTTCGCGTTGGGGGAGGAGGGGCTGGGGGGCTTATCTGCATGACACAGCATGAGGGATAGGTGTTTTTTGGCGACGGCCGGCTCCGCGGGGGTGAACCTGACCCCCCTGGGTGGTTTTGGTTTTCAGTCTCGTGGGGGCCTGGAACAGCTCGACCCGCAGGCTTACGTCTGTGATTTTTAATGTCACACTGTATCAGCCGGGGGTCTATTTTAACAGCAGCCGTAATTCAAAGATGGACTCACTCACAGGCCTTTTTCCAAGCAACACTGCATAATATTTAGCTGAGCTGTGCCCGCAGGGTGGGGGGTTGGGGGGTCATGGTGACCCTCTGAGGCTGCAAGCACCGGGGAAGGGGGGAAGGATGAGTCAGGCGCCTCCCAGACAAGCTGGCAACAGCCACTGTTTGTCCTTTGGGTGTCCTAGTGACCAAATCACCTGTTCACAGCGCTTACAGTGAAAAGCCGGGGCCAAAGACGGAGAGCACAGAAACAGACACACAGACACACAGACAGGACAGAAACACAGACGCAAAGATGGGACAGAAACACAGACATCAGGACAGAAACACAGTCAGGACAGACGGACAGAAACACAGACAGGACAGCAACGCAGACAAGGCCCCCATGCTAGCCCCCAGAGTAGCAGCAGGACAGAGCAGAGACGATTAGGAGGATCACGGTCGGCCACGACAAATTGGGAGGAAAACAATAGAGAAACCCATAAGGCCACTACGGGGGAAACTCCACTCAGGAGCAGCGTCACAATGAAGCGGTGTGTTTGAGACACGGCACACGAGGGACGCGCTCTGCCCTGCCTGACAGCCACCGCACCGCGGGGGAGAACGAGAGCGTGAGAAGGCATTCATTAACCATGCTTCTGAGCACTGGAAACACCTCCCCCGGTCTCGTGTCCAACGGCGGTGCAGCAAAGCTCATTCCACTGCACTTGCTACGTACGAGGGCTACAAAGGAAGCCGTAAAGCCGTAAATCGGTTAAACCGCGATGCGATGGGAAAAATCGCCACCACGTCAAAGTGTTTCTTGACATTGTGATGTTTTGTGCAGAATAAGGCATATCTCTGCATGGCCATAGGGAGCGTGAAGAGGCATTCAAATAAATGAGATTTAATGTATAGGCTACTCACTGTGTGTGTTAAGAGAAGTCTGTATGGGGCTTATTGTACAGATTACTCTGTGTTGTGATGTAGCACGTGCTTAGAATACTTATGCTGCGAAATGTTGGTGCCAAGCTATCGAACAAGTTTAGTGACAAATGTCGTTCAAGACTCATAGTCGTAGACCACCCCCAAGAATACAATTTTGGCTACACCACTGCCTCGATCACTGCTTTGTTGGACCTGCTGGGAAGGCCACTGCCACTGCTGCCCGCCCAGCACTCTGAAACACTTCATCTATAAAAGGATCTGACTTCATCTATAAATGGTGGCATACGTGTCGGGCCACAACACGCGCTGTCAGGCTGACCAGCAGGGATGCGGGGTGAAGCCACAGATTCTCGAGAGGCACCAGATGCTCAGCTCTGTGTTCTTAACGCTGAACGTTCAGTCTCCCTGCCGCTGAGGCCCAAACATTCCAATCGAATGCGTCTTATGAATAATCAATAAGGGGGCGTGACCAAGTACAGTGCTGTGTCAACTGTAATACAGCACCGGAACCTCCTGCAGTTAAGAAGCAGAGAGGACGGGAGGAACACAGGAGTCGAGTATCTGGTGAGTCTATAGGATCTGTGGTAAAACAGCTGAATTAACAGGCTGCTGACAAGTTCTGGAACATTCCAGTGGGATAGTCCAGGGGTCACCAGAGGTCAACAAGCTTGCTTCCTTTTTTTTTTTTCTCAATTTGGTGGCCAATTATACCCTCTATTTCTTTCAATTTACCCTCCCCCACAAACTCGCCGCCCACCCGCATGGGACAAGCTAATACCTCGAGGCAATGATCTGCCTCCTCCGAGACTAGACTCGCCCGACTGTTTCCAGGTCGCCTTACCGCTCCTCGGCGAGCTTGTGCCGGTGCTCCCTTGCCCCTCCCTCTGGGGGGGACAGCCAATTGCCACCCCCTAGCGGCACTCCCGGTCAGGGTGCAGCCGGGTTTCGAACCGCAGCTGCAGTGGGCAACTTGCATTCCAGTCGGACGCTCTTACCTTTACGCTACCTGGGAGGCCACAAGCTTGCTTCCTTGGTGGGCAGCAGTCGGGGGCAGACTTGACTGGTGAGAATAGAGAGATGGTGAAGCAGAGTGTGGCAGACAGCGCTCGTACTCCCTCTCTCCACCGCCCATCTCTGATAAACGAATGGCTGATCTTTACTGCCTTTCATTGATTCCTTTTTAATCAGCCAGGCGATTGGTGGGGGGGGGGGGGCGGGTCCTGGTTTTAATCATGAAGATATATTTCAGTGGTGGGAGATGAGGGGGGGAGGGTTCTGGTTAACACAAAGGAAAAACATCCCTCACACAGTTGAAATGCTCCTAAACGGCGAGCGGGACATCTTGGTCCTTTGCCCCGGCTCCACTGCCTATTCGCGGACGTGTGCGTTTCAGGCCGCCACACAAAGATGGCCCGTACGGTTAGACCAACGCTTCAGTCCTGCGCATTCTGTATTCGTGACCATGTCCATCGTCGCCCCCTACGGCAGGGGAGGGGCTCTGCGTCCCCTCGCATCGCCCTCACAGCGGCCTCTTCTCCCAAAGGGGTTAACCCCGGAGAGATTAATGATCACACTGGCGCACTACAAAGTCCTAACAAGACCGAGTTCCTGACTCAGCTGCTCAGGAGACCCACAGAGGAAGTCGATACGGAGGACGGACGGGCAGCCCGAGTGGTGTGATTAAGCCTCACACCTCACACACAACGTTAAACTTGACCACTCTGCTGGGTGCAGCGTCACACCAGAGTGAGTGGGGGGGATATATTTAGTGCAGTGTGAGGAGACGCGCGTGTGGGACACAGCGTTTGAGATGCCTGAGCTGAGGCGTCACGGCGTGCACAATATCCCTCAAACTACAGCATGCGTAGAAATGAATGAGTATATAAGAGCATAAGAATGCATTGTGATGAGAACGGGTCGTTTAGGCCGGCCATCTAGGCTCGTCATGTCCTAATCTAAAGAGTATCTAGTATTGCTTCTAGCCTGTTCTTGAATAGAAATAGTGTTTCTGCCTCTACTGCCTAACCTGGCAAGCCGTTCCAGGCATTGACAACTCTCTGTGTAAAGAAAGACGTCCTAATATCCGTGAGGAATTCGCCTTTGACTAATTTCCACCTGTGGCCTTTTGTTCTGCTAACCGAACTTATCTTTAAAAAATATGGGGTATAAAACGATTATCCACCCTTACCTCGGCAGAGCAGCTTCAGCTAAGGAACTCCTCATTCCCCATTTCTCAAACATTGACTGTTTTTTGTTTGCTTGTTTTTTTACAAGGAAAGTAAGTGGGCTGTAGCATTGTCACGGCCTTAGATGACAACAGATTTTGTGAAAAACATAATTCTTATTTGAAAACTATGTAAAAAATTATAATAAGACATTGTTACAAATACAAAATGCCAAGTTTATGGGTTTTATGCTGACATCAATGGGTGAAATTAAATGTAAAGTGGGCAGAATCGCTTTCATTTCATTGCAAACCATTTCTTTAAGGAGATTACCGGTGTGTGTGTGTGTGTGTGGGTGCTGCTTTGTCAGAATCCTACACAGACAGAACCGGCAGCATCCGTACCAATGCATATGTAATTATGTGTGGGTGTGTGTGTGTGTGTGTTTCTGTGTTTGGGGTGTGTATGTGTGTGTTTAGGTGTTTATGTGTTTGGGTGTGTGTTGTGTGGTGAATGTGTGAACGCGTGTGTGTGTGTGTGAGTGTGTACGCAGTGAGTGCATATGTGTGTGTGTGTGTGCATTTACGTGTGTGTGTGTGTGTGTGTGTGTGGTGTGCGTGTGGGTGCATATGTGTGCATATGTGTGTGTGTGTGTGTGTGTGTGTGTGTGTGTCTGCAATGCAAAGTTCATTCACCAGAATGAAACCGAGTGTGCTCTGAAACACTTGTCCCAGGGCTAAGGTTCGTATCAGGGGGCACAGAGAAGTGCCGGGAACGCTAACGTGGCAGCAACGATAAAGCCGAAGCAAAAGGCACATTCTTGCTGGTTAAGGACACCTCACTCTCAGCCATAGAAGCGCCAGATCTGAGAGCACACAATTTAAAACAAGACCCTCGAGGGCCAATCGCTGCCTTCCGTTTCATGCGTCTACTGACGTGAAGTCAAACAAAGTTTTTGCTTTTAGAAACTTAAAGACAAAGACGTGCCTGGGTGGCTGGAAGCGAGCTGCATAAGAGGCATGAAACAGACATCTGCTGTTTGCCAGGCCACTTAGCATGCTCATTAAGTTCTCGCTTTGGACTTAAGAATGATTGCAGGTCTTAATTCCAGATGCTCGGTCCAAACTAAAGCGCGCGTCATGGCGGAGAATGCCCCCCCCCGCTCGCGTTCGGGATTGTTATGAATGTTATGCTATGAACGGACGAGCCACACTTGTCAGTGCCTGACGCTTTCAATTAGAACATAACACAGATCTGCTTACGGGCCCAGTGGAGGGAGAAAACACGACCCTGGTCATCTGGCGCTGACGCACGCGATGATGTTTCACTGTTTCCTAAAATGCATCACTGCGACATCAGCACAAAAGACTTTAGATTAAACATAGTTAAGCAGAATTCTGAGGAGCGCAAAGCTTACTCGGCCTTTTCCAATTACTTTTTTATTGACAGGTTTGTAATTTGTCTCTCCGCTCAGAAGGCCGGTGGGCGTCCACGGTGCTCCCGGACGCCACGCCTCCTGTACGCCGCGCCGACCTCCCCCACCCAATCAGGACGGCAGAATCGTTAGCCACAAGGGACTGAAAACTCACATTTCATTTGAATACAAAATAAATCAAACCTTTCTCCCTGTAGCATTGCAGGCGTTGTGCAGCGATGACAACGATTAGACTGTAGCTGATGTCACAGCTCTAGCGGTGATTCTCTAGCCATTTCAATGCACTTCTGTGAGTCGCTTTGGATAAAAGCATCTGCAAAATGACCCAATTGTAGATTGTACATTGCTGATGGGCCCTGTGGTCTGGTATGAAATCTGGACCGTGTTCTGAGAGTGGCCAGCAGCCCCGTGGGACAGCGCATAATTGGCTATACACTTCCCCAGGGAGGGAGGGGTGGGTGAAATTGTAAGAGTTGTCCTCGGCCCTTTGAAGGAGAGACTCCCTCTCGTCCATCAAGCCCCCGCAGCCGTCCTGAGCCAGCTGCGCATGAAAGTGTTCTCCGACACAAGAAAATACACCTTTAAAAAAATCATAATATTCATTCAGTTGTGGGTTACCGCATGGATAGAACCATGTTCATTGAAATATTTGGAATTCAGTTCTCCAAGAAAAGATGAATGGAATAGATCTCTTTTTTTAAACCATAAATGTGATTTAAAAAATGACAGTAAGCCCAGTGCTTGATATCATAAATTATAAATAACAAAAAATGAAGATAATTACATCATTACATGAATGTGATTAATGAATCATTTTTAAATGATTATATTAGGCGTCACCCATTTTCACAGCTGGATATCACCTGAAGAAGCGTTAATGTGTTTAGGTCGTGACCCTGTAACCTTCAGGTCCTAATCTCAGTTCCAACACTGCAGCGCTCCAATGTACGAACCGCTGGCGATGTTAAGACCCTGTGGTTCACTGCCACATCCCCAGCACTCCTGACACGTTCTCACTGTGCAACGCGCTGCCTCAGTAACAGAGGCTGTACTGAAGTAGAACATCCGTATCTGAAGTGCGTCATTGTGACGGATGCTTCAAAGGCCTTTCTGAAGATCATCCGAAACAAAGAGAGAAGTGGCCAGTTGAAGTGCCGCAATGTAATTGAGAGACAATTGAGGCAAGCAAAAGGAAGGACACGCAGGTCGAAATTACACCTCTGCTGCCTCTGCTGCCACCCAGTGGCACTTCTGAGAATGGCAACTAACTGAGAAAGGGCAGGGATACCATTCCTATTAGTCCCACCTCCACAGAAAAACTGTTTCAGTCTGTGATACTGTTCAAGAGCCCACTAGACAATATAAATAAAAGGTTTCAATGCAGACCACCATTTTCCCCCAATTTTACAGTGCTACTTTGAACTTCCAGAGAAAATGTATTTGGTTTATTGATTTTGTAAGAGACCTCCTGACACCTACAGTCCTAGTGGCCTCAATTACTCCAGCAGTAAGTCCAAATGAAAAGGTTATCTTGTGCGACCCTAATAAATGCAGACCTGTGGAAATATTACTCTAATAATCAGATAATTTACATAGCCACAGTGTTCTCTGCAGTTGTTACACAGCTTACAGCTTTGTTTTGCCTGAGCCGAACATTCGTACTTATACACAAATGTTCCTGAACTAAAGTACAGTCTGAGACTAAGAAAATTAGAAGGGAAACATTGTGCAGACAGTGATCTAGATTCGGTGCCATCTGGAATCAAATTCCCTGTTTCTTTGGTGACCAAGCAATTTCCTATTCACTGCTTTAGTGCTGACAGAAATGTAATTCCTAAGTACACCCACTAGATGGTGGTCATGTCACAGAAACACAATCCAATTTGACTTGCAAGCAAAACAGACCCCTTCTGTCATGTTTTCTCCTTTTGGAGGGGTGGAATAGGGTGCCTTCTGAACCTTCAAAAGCAGATTCGTTCGCAAATTAGATTTGAGGCTTGTTTGCACAGGGAAAAGAGAAACGCTTTGAAATCCTTTCATCCAAACCTAACAGCACAGCGTCAAGATGGATTGAGCGATAAGTGAGATTCAATCAATGCTGCGCCAGTCTTAATTAGCGCCGAGGCGGTTGTGCACAATCTCCTGGAACGCCCTTTGAGAGTTAGCTGCAAGGCACAGAGGCGGGAGTGGCAATGTGGCGACGTTCCTAATGCCCGACAATCAGTGATCAATCCGCCTTGGTGCGTTGCGGCCTGTCCGTAAAACACACCGCGCGTACTCTGATAGGTCCTTTTCCCAGTGACGATGACATCGCCACACGGGTGCAGCCCAAGCACCTTCACACTCTCACTCCCACCACAAGGGTCTGAGGCACCTAGAGACCTGGGACCGTATGTACAAAGAGTCTAAGAGTAGCACTGATCTAGGATCAGGTTTCCCCCATTTATATCCTAACCATTATGAGCTAAAAGGCTAAACTGATTCAAGATCAGCACTCCTACTAATCTAATCTTTGTACAAAAGCCCTGTCTTCAGATGACAAAATAAGCCAAGAAATCCCACCATACTCCTTACGTGGGAGTGCGTTAGATAGAGCCGCTACACCTGGGCTGCCAGGTTCTCCCTCAGCAGCCTCCATTCCATCTATCTGCACAGCACGCCATCTTTACCTTTCAGTGATAATTGTGAGCTAGCGCTGTACGGCATTGTACCTTACACCCGTGGTTCCCAAACCTCTCCTCGTGGACCCCCAGCCAGTCCATGTATTTGTTCAATTCCACCACCAGCACACCTGATTCAATTAATGAATCAACATTAAATAATTACCTGTATGTGTGTGTGTGTGTGTGTGTGTGTGTGTGTGTGTGTGTGTGTGTGTGTGTGTGTGTGTGTGTGTACATATATACGTATATACACACATACATCTTTTTTTTAAATCAGTGCATTAAGAAAGGCAAACCTCCTTAAGTTTGTGACTCAGAATGGAGGCCATGGGCATGGCATGTGAACAGGAACCCGTGTTTGTGCCCGGATAGCCTAGCCTCATGCGCCAGGCTCACGCCTCTCCACTACAGGCCAAAACGGTGCAGCTCAGAGTGATAAACCAGCTACTTTCACACCAAATCATCCGCTGCTCCAGTCAGCGCTGTTCCCCGGGCAGCACGAGAGAGATCTCTGTACCCTGACCGTCTGGGCTCCCGAGACCGGCGTCGCGGAGGACAGCTGCAGCTGTGCTCTTAAAGCGTACTCCGCCACGGGCTGCATCTGCAACCCTGCCAAAATGTTTATAACACAGGTCATAAAACAGGCCAGACGTCCCCCTACTGCTCTCCCCATTAGCGCCGTGTCACCGGCAACGCCGGAGTCCCGGATATCCCATCAGACACTGCTCTCGGACACGGGAAACCCGTGAGCGCGCCAGAGCAGAGACAATGCGACTCCCAGTCCCTGGTGGAGTCATAGGCCTCCTGGTGAAATGAAAGCCAGACGCTGCCTCACTCGCGCAGTCAGGCCGGGACGACGATCTCTTCAGCGTCCGTGCCCCCGATCACCTGGCCCACGGGCGTAGGGTTTCACAGTCTGCCTTTCCTCTCAGCGGTCGCAATCCCGATCGGAGCTCCCCTGATCCAACCGGCTTCGGGCCATTTCTGCCACATTACTCATAAGAGATCCATCAGCCGTCTAATGGACCAACATATTATATATCCCCCCCAGAAACACCCTGGAGTGCATTTCTGCTTTTATAAAACTAATCTGGCATGAGCAGCGCTCCGATTCAAAACAGCAGAAAAACATTAGAATATACCAAAATGCTTGGGATTTAGAGCGTATCATTCTGCCAATGAGTGTTTTTTAACCGTGGAATTATCAGTAACGTCACGCATCACAAATAACAATCACAAGTATAACTTGGGTTGAGCGTAGTATAGTAGTTAGGGAGCTGGGCTTGTAATGCTAAGGTTGCAGGTTCGACTCCAAGGTGGGGCACTGCCATTGTACCCTTGAGCAAGAGAGTCAACCTGAATTGCTTCAGTAAAATATCCAGCTGTATAAATGGATTGTATGTAAGACAGTCTCTCTCCTCTGTTGGATTGTGAAGAGATCTTGAGACTGAAAAGTTTGAGTGTCTCGTGTGTGCATGGGTTTAGGAAACACTTAAAAAGTCACAAAATATGTGTGTGCCTGTCGAAGTCAAAGCTGAACTCAGGGCGGAGAAGCCGCGGTATTGGTTAAATGTTTAAGTGTTAAATTTGGGGAGAAAACAACTGAAAAGTGGTGGCCTCCCATGTGTATGTGTGTGTTTGTTCAGTGCCGTGCCCCGGAAGGGGTTTTTCCACCTCGGAGGAGGCAGACTTTTATTTTAGTTTGTTATTTTATGTTGTTTTCACCCAAAAGCTTTGCGGCAAGTAGGGTGAAGACTTGGTGCGTTTTGTGTTTAATTTATTCCTGCTCTCCCACTGTTTCTCTCTTCCATGTTTCGGGAAGAGATGAAAAATAAGATCCGGTCCGGAGACCGGCGAACTCCACTCCTCTACCACTCCTTACCATCTGCTGCTCTGCTCACAGCCGGGTATTGTCACGTGGCATGTGACACTTAGATAACCCGACAACACAGCCACCGAAAAGAGGAAGGACTCAACAAGCATGGCCAACGCGCTGTGGCAGTGCACCATTCGAGGAGTAGATAGATGTCAAACAAAGTTGCTTCTCTGTTCACAAAGCCTTTTCCGTACACGACCCTCAGGGCACATTCCAGATACATTACATTTTACATTTTACATTTTAAGCATTTAGCAGAATAAGGAATAATGAGGCAGTTTAAACACAAAGTAAAATATAAATGCAAAGCAGGACAGGGTGAAATAAAGATCATAAAAATATATTAACACAGTAATAAAAGTTCAAGCTGAGCAGCAGACCATAAAATACCGTAATATAAATGATTTTAAAAAACGGTATTACTGTCTTAGTACTTTATCAGCCCCCGGGGTCAGACCCACCACCCCCAACCCCCCGGGCCTGGTGGACTGAGACCACACCCTGCCCTCAGAGGTGTGGGTGGGGTCCCTTTCAAAGTGAGACGGAACCCCACCCACACTGCACCCTCTCCCTCCAGTCCCTATGGAGAGGGAGAGAGGGAGAGAGGGAGAAAGAGAAAGAGAAAGAGAAAAGAGAGAGAGAGAGAGAGAGAGAGAGAGAGAGAGATGTGGGGGTATATACAGTGCCCTTTTGAAGTCTACACTCACCACAAAATGTCACCCTTTGTTGCCTTACAGCCTGAAATATTGAAAACATATTAAATCAGACTTTTTCCAACTTTATTTACACATTTTGATTTTACGCTACAACTTCCAAGTGATTTTTTGTCCCCTCAATTTCTGAACATGAATAAAACAATGTTTTAAAAAAAAAAAAAACTAGAATTATGACTTCCTGATTATTCAGACTTCCTGATTATTCTGCCTTGGACTTGAACCAGGGCTATGGGTGGGACGGGACGGGACGGAAAAGCACAAAAGCGTGTGGTAAGCACAAATGTGTACTGAGAATGACCTTGCTTGCACGTCCCAATATGCCGATATCACAGATGCAGATCTCTAATAAAAGCACCAGAGAACACAGCTGATATATGGGCCTCACACCAGCGCTTGAAAAATAACCTGAAAAATAAAAACTTTCAATGTCCGCCAGATTAATGAATTAGGTCACATTATTTTTTAAGTCGCAAGGTAGAGAACTTCCAGTAGCTTCCATCTTGTGCACACTTGAATGACCGGGATCGCTCACAGAACACAGTGAGATCAGGAGGGATTCAAATTGATTCCACTGGGATCTACAGTGCGGGATCTCCTCTATAAGGCCACTCTCTGAATTTCACACAAAAAGGCCAAAACTGTAAAGAAGAATGCATCCATAGTAGAGGCACAAAAGCACAAAACATTGCCATTACGACTGATACGATAACAAAACCACTGGGTATGATCAAAAGCCGCGCAAAAGGCAACAGAAGCAAATACTTCTTAACATGGCGGTCCACAGTCAAACACGCAAGTAAATCCCCCTCGGAACTTTAGAATGCTCACACTGCAACCTTTCAGCGATTCGCTGCTGTTCAATACCAACGCACTTCGCCAGACGCCCAAGCGCCTTTCTATGGTTTGTTCTTTTAAAAACGTGGAACGGCATTAGAGCCCAGCAGGTTTTCGCAGCAGGTGAACCGGTTCTTTCTTTACATTTGAACTCAGACGCAACAACACAGAAGCAAAAGAAATGGGGGCAGAAACGCATGCAAACAACATCATTAACTGCACCGCAATTTACATCATATTTAGCAGTAATGACAATAATGCTACTGAATTTGTGTAGCTGAGCAGTGCATACCGCTCTGAATAAGAGCACCCCCTCGATGCTTGCGCGTAAACGTAATGACACCGGATCGATGGCGTCCCGCGCGTAGCTGGTTGCCGGTCGCCACGTCCGTCTGAAACCTGAACGACTCGCGTCTGTCACCGCGCGGAGGCATCGCTGGAAGGCGCGGATCGACGGGACAGATCGGCGTCGCATTCTCCGTCTCCTGATCAAGGGGCTGTCGTTGGGAGCCGAAAGGGTCGTAAATCACGTCGGGTGGAAGATTCTGACCACCGTTCCCCTTTGAACGGTCAGCGAGCAAGCTTCCACTTCAAGACCAGCTCTAAGCAGGGGCTGTCTGTCAGATACTTCTGATGTGCTTAAGTCAATGTGTGCACACATACTGCCCTTTTTCTCCTAAAGTCCTGAACTGAAGACTTAATCCCTCCACTTCATGCCCCTCCATGGGCTCTGTGCCAGAACGCTGACCCTGTTGAGTGGTGCCTCTGTTGGACGGATGCCAGTTCTAATTCCCATCTCCCTTGCTGCCTCTCTGCATCGTTCAAAACGCAAACACGGCCACTGGAGAACTCCCACCTCCCCTCTCAATGAGTCTTTACTCTCCCACCTGCCTTTCACTCGCCGACGAACCCACATGACATACGGGAGCTCTGCTGCTTGTAATTACACCCATCCTTCCCTCTCACAGCGCCGCCCGGAGGTGGTGGTGGTAATGCAGCTGAGTGCATGATGGTATATGGGAATAAAAAAATAAATAAAAGATGTGTCACTTCGGTCTCAGCTGATGCACAGTACTGGTTGAGCTACACGGAGACCCGGAGTTTAAGGACTTCAGGGAAGTGACGCAGTACTTTAGCTCTGGAACTTCCCTCTTGGGTTTCTCTACATGCCTCGGGCCCCATCTGCTCTGCATTTCCTGTCTCCACGTGCTGAATCTAGCCCCCACTGCCTAGGAGTGTGCCTGACTGGTGCTAGCCAGGCCCCTGAGTCAACACCAAGTGGGCATAATGAACCCGCACAAGCTCCTCGAGGACAGCAGGGTCGTGTCGGCACATGATTTAAAGATGGTCGCAACCAGCTTGATCCAAGAGAGCTTAATGTTCCGGCGAGGCGCTGTCCATCGCTTTCCACTTTATCACCACATCCTCCATTAAAGAGACTTCGCTGTGGACTTCCATCTCTGCCTGCTGACTTCTAAAGGGGCTATAACCGCGTTGTCAGACAGGCCGACATCCCATAATACTTCCCCGACGCATTAGTCACTCCCGAGACCGTGTCAGATCCCTTCAGCTTAAATGAGCGCAGGTTGCCGAGTTGCTTCCCGTTGCCATTAAGACCGCGCCATGGAGACATCCCCAAACAGGAAGTAGATCTGTGTGCCAGACATCCACTCATTCTTTCCTGCTGGACCCAATTTATCCTCAGAATCCTGTTTATTGGCCTACACAATATTAGTTTATTTTTACAGATTCTCAGTAACTCAAAACAGCTCACTGAACAAGCAGGCAAACGCACTCTTAAAACATACAATGTACATTAAGCAGTGTTCTATCACACAGGACTGAAAACTATCTACTGTATCAGCTGCATATCTAATCTGACTCCCTGTTCGATCAATGAATACAAGTTTAATTAAAGTTTTGTTTGCCAAAAACAGCTTTTTAAATCATTTACTGTGAGGTGTGGAGGGATTGTGGCGTGCTTCACACAATCGTCTAGTTGGGATTGTGTGAAGCACACCAAACTGAAATCCAATGAGATCAAAGGGACCAAATGCAAAAGGGTAAATATACAAACACTGCCCACAGCTCTCTGATCACAGTCGGCTTGAGCAATCACAAGAGCAGAGCATAAACACGGAAATGAGGCGGAATCTCTTACCAGCTTTGAGATGAAGACAGACAGAAGCAGCCGCACCACGCACCAGCAGGACCTGAAGCACAAGGGGAGAGGAGACGATTACCAAAAAACTGAATTTTTTGGATTAAGGTCAGAGGAAGTGAGAGGGCTGGAATCCGTATGTACAGTAGAACAAAACTGACACCACACACACACACATTGAGCGAGCTGCCTTAGTGAATGGAGGGTTGTGGAAATGAGGAGACAATGTGGGAATGGGGTAGATGTGAATGAGAGGCTGGAATGTGAAGTTTCCAGTAGAGTGGGAACCAGTGTGCCATTCAGGAGGGGTGAAAGGGGGGCAGGAGACAACAACGAACGTGGCACGCGCAAAGCATTGTGGGAAAACTGGTTCGCAGCTGGGGAGTTTTAAACATCTGCTTCTGTGCATCTGACTATGGCTGTGTTCGAAACCGTTCCCTATTCCCTAAATAGTGCACTATATAGTGTGTTGAACAAATTGGCGAACACACTATATAGTGCACTATTTAGGGAATAGGGAACGGTTTTGAACACAGCCTATGTGTGTGTATACATGTAAGTGTGAGTATGTGTGGTGCATGTATTGTATGTGTGCGTGCTTGGCGTGCATGCGTGCGTGCGTGCGTGTACATGAAAATGTGAGCATGTGTGTTGTGTGTATGCGTATGAGTGTGCGCGTATGTGTGTGTGTGTTGTCTACCACCTCCCGTAAACATCTAAACCCTAGCTAGATGATTATCACATGATGTCAGAGACCAGTCATAAACACGAGTTGATGTGAACTCGTAAGGAGGCTGAAACGTCGTGTTCAGACACGGTTCTGTCATCGACAACAGCTGAATTACTGCACATGTCATCATAATTCAGCACAATGCTGAATATTTTTGGACGTTGAACATAAGCTATGATAATATGTGATCCAAACTAACCAAAATGACCACCCCATTTGTATGGTTTTAGCTTTGAGAATTTGTCTTCTAGCAAGTGAAGTATAAACATTTTTCATAGGCTATGCACATCATTACATGTATACATACATTATAAACACACACATACACATACACTGCACACCATATGCAACACTGGCAACAGAAAATATTTGAAAAATCTGTGTGGATTTATGTGTGGAAATATGTGACTGCGCTCCAGAATCAATTTACCCACAATGAACTTCCCACCCTAAACATCGAGCCAGGGATTTAAGCCTGTGTCACGTTGCTCGAAATGCCACGAGTTTGGAGAGTTTCCCAAATTAAACGTCACGGTAGAGATGAATGAATTCACTTTAATTCATTACTCATGACGATCAGAGACGACCACCGCAGACGGACTGGATCAGGGTCCCATATGTGTGAACTGCAGGAAGGAAAGAGCACAGCACAGCAGGGTAGCTCCCATTCCACATGCTTCTCGCTTGTTTCCTCACTTTGGGCCGTTCCAGGCTCGACCAGATGCAGGTGAGAATCTTGAGCGAGAGCCCCCTGCTGGTGGACTCACTCACTGCACTAACCTGCTTAGAGTAAACACCTGGAACAGCTCAAACTGCTCAGTGGTATTTCCATCCCTGAGGCATCCTCCATCCAGGCACAGTTTTAACGTTGTGCACATTATGCACTGAAACAAATCAGATGTTTACTGCAGCAAATCGGGTTATGTGCCTCACCCCCCCAGGGTAAAACAACCCTAGTACCCTAACTGGGGGGGTGAACATGCAGACCTGGGGGGGCGGAAAACTCACCTCGCTTTCCTTGCAATGTGTGACAAATGCTAGTTGACTGGCTGAGGTCAACTATGTTTTAACTCAAGCCTCATTTCTCCATAGTTTAAAGTGATACTCATGTATCCGCGAGCTTTCACTTCAAAACGCACAGCACAGGGGCCCCCACGGTGGCGCAACCGGGAAAAGGCACTTATTGGGAGTGCAGGTTTCCCACCGTGGCCCGGGGTTCTATTCCCCGTATGTGCCAGCCCAGCTGTGGCTGGGAGTCCCACTCAGGGGTGTCCGCCCAGAAGGGAGGGGGGAGGGAAGCCAACATGAGGTCGAGACAGAAAGCTTCCACTGCCGATCCCATAGTGGTTGGTACCGTAGCTACAGGTGGCAGGCTTGTTGAAGGGGGACAGTTGGATCAATAAAGGGTACAATTGGCCAGAAAATTGGGAGAAAACCTGGGAAAATCTGAAACAATAAAAAATAAAAAATAAATGTATAACGCATAGTACATGTAGGCAGGTCTGGAACATGCAACATCCTGGTTACAAGCGAAGGTTCCTTCTGTCACACGGGACAAGTTACGATAACCAGGAACACCCAACGGCGGCCCTGGGATCACAACTTCCTGAAACAGCACAGCTGCTGTGTGCATTTGAGAACGTTTCTGAAAGCTGTGAAGCTTTCCCAGGCCAAGCCTGCCCAAAACCACGGCTCGCTCGCCCCGGTCGGTTGCTGGAAGACCGCAGAGAGGGGGAGTGTGAGAAGGGCAAGAACAGTAAACAGACGACGTGGCATGTCTTAATAGAGCGGCATTTTTTTTTTTACCCCCCCCCTCCCCCCCCCCACATCAAATGCAAAGCCAACGTGTCATTATTTTCCTCTTTAGCTGAGGCCCAGGCACAGCCAGCGGAATGGCAAATCATCAGAAGAACACAGAACCCACGATACATAAGGACGAGGACATGACCACTCAGCCCCTCCAGGCCCGTCATTTACCTGCAGACTAGAGAGGGTCTTAGCAGAATTGCTCAAGCGCCATCAGGTTGGATGGTGGACATTGGTGAACGGCAACTTTCAAATCTTTCCACAGATTCCCAATGGGATTGAGGTCTGTGCTTTGACTGGGCCACTCTAGAACATAGATGTTTTAAAACCACTCCAATATGTCTTTTGCTGTATGCTTTGGACCAGTGTCCTGCTGGAACATAAATTCCCAGTTCTCCTGCAGACTGCAGCAGGTTTTCATCCAAGATTTGTCTATTTGCTCCATCCATTTTGGAAAGTTTTCCAGTCTCTGAAGCAGAGAAGCATCCCCATAGCATTACACTCCTATCACCATGTTTCACAGTAGGGATAGTGTTTGGCTTGCGCCAAACAGCGCCTAACAATGAGGCCAAAAAAGTTCAATCTTGGCCTTATCAAACCATATAATCTTCCTCCACTTTGTTTGAGCCTCCCACATGCCTTCTGGCAAACTCTAGGCAAGATTCCATGTGAATCTTCTTCAACAATGGCTTTAATGTTTTTGAAATCTTATTATATCCTTTCCCTGATTGGTGCTTTTGAAGAACCTTTTCTTGGATTTGCTTTGAATGTTCTTTGGTCTTCATGATGAAGCTCTTGTTTGGAAATGCACTAACCAACAGTGGGACCTCTCACACACAGGTGTATTTAATTTGAAATAATTTGAAACACCTTAATTGTATACAGGTGGACTCCAATAAAATAATTATGTGACCTCTGAAGACAATTGATTGCACCAGAGTTTATTTAGGTGTGTCTTAGCAAAAGGGGTGAATACTCATCGAAACAACTATTATCTGTTTTTATTTGTAATTAATTAACAAAAAACTTTACAGTTGACATTACAGAGTATTTTGTGTTGATCGGTGGCAAGAAATCCCAATTAAATCCATTTTGATTCCATGAAGTAAGAAAAAAAAAAAGAAAAGAAAAAAGAACACATTTTATACCCACTGAAGCTGCAAGGCCTGCAGCATGCTACAAACAGTCTGTTTAGTATTCTAAGCAAAGGCTTCACAGCATCGCAGAGACTCAAAGCACACGGAACCTCAAACGACTGAATAAATTATGGGGATGTATCGCACTGGCCACCGTCACCATCGGTGACCACCCTTCAGCTTTCCTGCCAATCAACTTGATCAGAAGTTAGAAACCTCGCAGTCCAAGCTCTGATTCCAAGCAATTATTTCTCTGTTGTTTAAGCTTTAAATCAGCATCAAAATAGAATTATATCCTGTGTGTGTGTACATTTACCTACCCTGTGGGTACACCTATTTGTGTGTGCGTGTGTGTGTGTGTGGGTCTATGCGTGTTTGTGTGCGTGCGTGTATGTGCATGTACGTGTCTCCCTATATGTATGTGTGCACATATTTACCTGTGTGTGAGTGAGTGTGTGTATTTATCTGTGGGTGTCTATGTAAGTATAAATGTGTGTGTATTTTATCTGTGGGTGTCTATGTAAGTATATACAGCAGTATATCCATTTTTATTCATACCCTTGATAAAAATGAACAAGAGACATCGTATAAAATAAACTATATAAGTAATGAGGTATATTTTATACTAAGAAAATTCCCAAAATGATATGCTTTAATAATAATGCACTGGCATGAACCACAATTGAATGGTTCACACATTGTTTTGCCAGAAAAATCTAAAATAACAAATACTCACACCCGTTATCAGTACTTTGTGGTTCCTCTCTTTATAACAGCAAGTATTCACCTTCTGTAGTGTTATACGAGGTTATAGAACTTCTTGGGGGGGATCCTCAACCATTCCTCCATGCAGAATTGTTCTAGTTCCTTCAGATTCTGGGGTTGACGTTTGTGGACTGCTTTTTTCAGTTCAAACCAAACATTTTCAATTGGATTCAGGTCTGGAGATTGAGATGGCAACATCAGAACATTGATCTTGTATTCTGTCAACCAATTCTTTGTTTCTTTGGACATATGTTTGTGATCATTGTCTTGTTGGAAGGTCCATCTGCGGCAAGGTGGAGCTTCCTGGCCGAGGGAATAAGGTTTTTGGACAAAATGTCTTGCTGGAGTTCATGGTTCAATCTATTTTAATAAGGGCCTCAGGGCCTGTGGATGCAAAACAACCCCGAAGCATTAAAGATCCACCACCATGTTTCAGTGTAGGCATGAGGTGCTTTTCAACATTACTTGCATTCTTTGGACGCCAAACATAACACTGATGTCCAAAAACCTTGATTCGACCACAAGACACGGTTCCAATTGTAGTTCATATGTAGTTTGACGAATTCAAGATGGCAGAGGCAGGGTGGACTCAGTGATGAAAGTGGTCAGGCTGAAAAAAAGCTGAAGATTTTAATGACGTGTTGGTGGTATTTACAGTGGGGTTTTACAGACAAAATGTTATAAATTAATTAATAAATCCAAGAAGCAGGCCCTGGAAGTATAAAAATGAGGTTATCTCAAAATAAAATCTTCCTTTATTTATTTTAATAAGTCTTACTTTATTAATTGAGCTTACTTTAATAAATAGGCCTATTTTGTGTGACATCACACTGCTTATTTAATTATGCTGGCATGCCCCATGTTGCGTAGCGGCAAGGGTAGGGAAAATCGCTTAAATGGGGTGCCGGCAGGAAGTATGACACTGAATCTATCAGCTGATAATGAAACGGTGGCAGGTAGTGTGGCTTCACTGTGGCAACACTGATTGGTAAGGATAAGTTGTACTAAGGTGTACTATAAAAATGTAAATAAGGTAGGACAACATAATAAACATGTTAAATCATTGTGTTTGTCTCCATGCAACCATCATTCAAGCCAAACTTTAAATGAATCTTTGGACAACTTGCAAATGTTGGCAAAGACAACACAATAACCTTTCTATTGGGATTTAGCCATGCCAAGCCATGTGAAATATGTGTTTAGCAGTCTCTATTGTTTACCATGCTGTTGGTAGGCTACATGTGGTACTTTGTTTACTTGGCACACAAACCGTCTGTTCAGGTCGGCACAAGCGGCATATGGCGTTTTGTGTGCCAGATTTAAATGGAGTGGACACCACGCCCGAGTGGCACAAACCGGCATTGTGCCGGTCGGGTTTTGGAACGGACCTAATGATAAGCTAGCGAGATAGGTGCAGGGCATAAAGTTTCATGATAACTGACTGCTAGTAAACCATGCTAGTGCTAACCAGATAACCACAAGCCTTCAATTCTTTATTCTATTTGTTATCCTACCTCATGGTTTTTCACGCAGTCATCCACTGCAATCAATGGTCGAGCTGTAGGGACAGCGTCCCTGCTTGTTGAGCTAATGTTAGATTGTGTAACACCAGCAGCAGTGACCGGTGAAAAAACCATGGACAAAGTGTAATTCATACGGTTGTGTTTTTTGCTATGGATGTGATCTTCCAAAGCCTTAAATCCTCTGGAGCCATGGAGTATTTTGCCAGGAATACCAGCTTTTTTAGAACATTCACCCACTGTCACTTCAGCAGTGTTCCCATTTAGTTTTTTGTCCAGCCAGTCCCAATGGAATCTGTTTTTTACTCCGCTTTCAATTATTATTATTTTTTTCTTCTGATTTTATCCAATTTTCTCCCAATTTAGTAGCCAATTACACCCGCTATTTTTATGTCAATCCCCCCCTAGTAATGTGAGTTCGCTGGCGTAGTCCTGCGACCGGTGACAAAGGCGAAGTAATGCCTCCTCTGAGACGGCACTCGCCAAGCCGTCGACCGTAACCCGGTACTACAGGGCCACTCTTATACGCAGCGAACGTCATGTCGGCTTCCCTCCCCCCTCCCTGGGGCGGACAGCCAATCGCCCAATCAAGCCCCCCCCTCCCAAAAAACTAAAAATATCTCATGGTTGATGCTTTCTGATCCGGGAAAAGCAGAAATCCACGTATCCGCGGAACTCTTTCATCACTGTGGAATAGGTAGAGGCAGGATGAGGGCAGGTAGAAGTAGGGTGGGGCAGGTAATAGGCAGGATGGGGCCTGGGTTGGGGCAGGTAGAAGCAGGGTGGGGGCAGGTAGAGGCAGGGTGGACTCAGTGATGAAAGTGGTCAGGCTGAAAAAAGCTGAAGATTTTAATGACGTGTTGGTGGTATTTACAGTGGGTTTTTACAGACGAAATTTTATAAATTAATTTATAAATCCAAGAAGCAGGCCCTGGAAGTATAAAAATGAGGTTATCTCAAAATAAAATCTTCATTTATTTATTTTAATAAGTCTTACTTTATTAATTGAGCTTACTTGAATAAATAGGCCTATTTTGTGTGACATCACACTGCTTATTTAATTATGCTGGCATGCCCCATGTTGCGTAGCGGCAAGGGTAGGGAAAATCGCTTAAATGGGGTGCCGGAAGGAAGTATGACACTGAATCTATCAGCTGATAATGAAACGGTGGCAGGTAGTGTGGCTTCACTGTGGCAACACTGATTGGTAAGGATAAGTTGTACTAAGGTGTACTATAAAAATGTAAATAAGGTAGGACAACATAATAAACATGTTAAATCATTGTGTTTGTCTCCATGCAACCATCATTCAAGCCAAACTTTAAATTAATCTTTGGACAACTTGCAAATGTTGGCAAAGACAACACAATAACCTTTCTATTGGGATTTAGCCATGCCAAGCCATGTGAAATATGTGTTTAGCAGTCTCTATTGTTTGCCATGCTGTTGGTAGGCTACATGTGGTACTTTGTTTACTTGGCACACAAACCGTCTGTTCAGGTCGGCACAAGCGGCATATGGCGTTTTGTGTGCCAGATTTAAATGGAGTGGACACCACGCCCGAGTGGCACAAAACCGGCATTGTGCCGGTCGGGTTTTGGAACGGACCTAATGATAAGCTAGCGAGATAGGTGCAGGGCATAAAGTTTCATGATAACTGACTGCTAGTAAACCATGCTAGTGCTAACCAGATAACCACAAGCCTTCAATTCTTTATTCTATTTGTTATCCTACCTCATGGTTTTTCACGCAGTCATCCACTGCAATCAATGGTCGAGCTGTAGGGACAGCGTCCCTGCTTGTTGAGCTAATGTTAGATTGTGTAACACCAGCAGCAGTGACCGGTGAAAAAACCATGGACAAAGTGTAATTCATACGGTTGTGTTTTTTGCTATGGATGTGATCTTCCAAAGCCTTAAATCCTCTGGAGCCATGGAGTATTTTGCCAGGAATACCAGCTTTTTTAGAACATTCACCCACTGTCACTTCAGCAGTGTTCCCATTTAGTTTTTTGTCCAGCCAGTCCCAATGGAATCTGTTTTTTACTCCGCTTTCAATTATTATTATTTTTTTTTGTTTCTGATTTTATCCAATTTTCTCCCAATTTAGTAGCCAATTACACCCGCTATTTTTATGTCAATCCCCCCCTAGTAATGTGAGTTCGCTGGCATAGTCCTGCGACCGGTAGTGACGAAGGCGAAGTAATGCCTCCTCTGAGACGGCACTCGCCAAGCCGTCGACCGTAACCCGGTACTACAAGGCCACTCTTATACGCAGCGAACGTCATGTCGGCTTCCTTCCCCCCTCCCTGGGACGGACAGCCAATCGCCCAATCAAGCCCCCCCCTCCCAAAAAACTAAAAATATCAGATCTACATGAATCTCATGGTTGATGCTTTCTGATCCGGGAAAAGCAGAAATCCACGTATCCGCGGAACTCTTTCATCACTGAGGAATAGGTAGAGGCAGGATGAGGGCAGGTAGAAGCAGGGTGGGGCAGGTAATAGGCAGGATGGGGCCAGGGTTGGGGCAGGTAGAAGCAGGGTGGGGGCAGGTAGAGGCAGGGTGGGGCAGGTAGAGGCAGGATGGGGGCCGGTAGAACCAGAGTGGGGGCAGGTCACAGTGTCTCCAAGCTTGGGTTGTCCCTGGACACAGATCCCTGACGGGACCTCGCAAACTGCAATCCTGTCAGCCAATGAGGAGCTGCTACACCCCTACCTTCTACCTAATAAATTACCCATCAGGCCCCTCTCAATCTCGGTACTGCTCTCCAGCCGGTAAAAAAGGGAAAGCCACCGCGCTCATGAAAACCTACGCCAAAGCTCAACTAAATTATCATATGGCTCACATGGCCATCTGTACAGACAATTTCACGTTGATTCATTCTACAGACACAATGGTGACGGAGTATATACCACTATCAAACAGTACAAACCAGGGGTTTCCAATCTTATCCATGAAGGGCCGGTATGGATGCAGGCTCTACTAATCAACCAATCACGGCCTAAAATCAAAACCTTGATTAGTTGATTCAGGCGTTGTAGTGCTGGACTAGAACACAAGCCTGCATCCACACCGGCCCCCCTAAGACTGGACACCCCCCCTATAGAGTAGCAGTACTTTGCAAAAGGCCCATTTGTAACAGCAGTGGGGGGGGGGCGTTTAAGAGGGGGGCCCCCAGTCAGACGCACGCGGAGGCGGCCTGGGACGACTCCGTGCAGAAAAAAGCCAGCGCGAGTGTTCCTTCCAGGCCAGAAGTATTTACAAGTCAGTGATTTCATGCATTAAATTACAAAAACATTCTCAAAGAGTCATTGAAGAAAGAAAAAAAAAACATCAGTTTCCAGAAATAGATTTAATGGAAAAATAGTCAGTTTGCTTGGAACGAAGGCTGAAAATGTTTCCATTCTGTAGAGCTCAATCATTTTCATCCCACCCCCTCCCCCTCCCCTCAATTTTATAAAGATCCCTAAATCACCAGATCCCTAAAAGGTCTGAAAAAAGGAGAGCAAAAAGAGTTAAAGCTGGACAGACAGATTTATCTCACTTCATTTTGTGGTGTGCTCTGTTAAGGCAGATTCTGGAAATCTATGGACATAACATCTGCCATGGTCCTGCAACAGCACGCCCAATCACTGGTTGCTGGGCACTACCAGCACAGGCCCGTATTATACATGAAACATTCATGAAGAACTCAAAGCAAATCTTGTTAATATTTGGACCGAAGTCAACAACAAAAACAAACCCTTTCATTTGCAATTTGCTTCGGCAGAGAGGACGAGTGATTCGGGTACAACAGGGTAACAGCCTACATATTTAGGCTACTATTTATGCAACGTGCAGTGATTCCAGTATTTTGACACTATTTTTACTCTTTATTTTACAATCCGTCTAAAGATCCCCTCACCCATTATTTTGAGAAATGCTACGCTCTGTGACTGAGACTCGGTTTGACAGATCAGCTCAACTGTGCCTTCTATAGAAGCAACAGCTAGTGCTGGGAAAATGAGGTGTCATGACTCCTGAAATGGCCCATTGTCCTAACACTTCATTTGGTCACTGTCCTGATTCATGATTGGCCCACTGTCCTAACAGGTTATTGGCCCATTATTCTAAAAGGTGATTGGCCCAGTATCCTAACAGGTAATTGGCCCACTGCCTTAACAGGTGATTGGCCGAGTGTCCTATCGGATGATTAGTCCCTGTCCTGGATTTACATAATGCCAGTTCTCCCTGCAATGCCTGGGGATTACTGTCCCTGCTGCTGTTCCCCACGTGTGGCCGAGTGACATGAGCGATGTTCTGTTCCAGCTAATAAAGCTCATTTTAAAAAGATCCTTTGATTTTGTTGGCTATACATTAGAGCTTCCGAAAAGGTTATAAACAGTGTGGACTCGGGTCTGCATATGGATCTGGTTAAGGCTCAAAAGAGTAGCAGTGCTGTGCTGGCAGTGACATTCACTGCCAATAGAGCATGTGCGCACATACACACAGACACGCACGCATACGCACGCACATGCACGCACGCACAAATGCACACCAACACAGGTATACCTCCCCACACACACATCCTCACACACACGCACACATATATGTTCACTTCACCACACTAACACATGCATGTTCACACACAAATGCGCACACACGGCAAAATCCATATGTGCAATTACTTCCTAAAACAGCGCATTATGCCAGTGTTGGGAGGTTTGAGCAGCAGACATGAAACGACTTAACAGAGGCCTACTTTACACCAGAGCACAGAAGCACACACAGGGCCCTGCATTTAGGCCACACGAGGGAACTGTGTGAACCCGCTGAAGCTTGGCATTGCAGGGCAAAATCTGGTTTTGTCTCATTTTAGAGCCCTACGCACTTACAAGGGAGAAACACATCATTTTGGCACATTCCAAGCGCAATAAAGCACAGATTTTTAGCACACTGCGTCTCCAGGTTCGTTTTTACACCTCATATTCCTACCAGTCTTTCTAAACGAGTCACCATGTCAATAATCAACCACGTTTTAAAAAGCTTTGCCAGGCGAAGCCGTGAGTCACAGAGAGCATCACCTTAGAGCGAGCCGTGTCATCTCTCACAAGGCGCCGCGCGACTGCGGCTAACAGCGGCCCTCAGCTCTCCGCTACGGGAGCTACCGGCAGTCTGCACTCAACCAACGAATCAATCCTTACGCGAGTTCCACCATCTGACACCACCACACACTATGTTTTCAAACAGTTTACTTATGTTTGCAAACGTTCGTGGCGAACGCAAAGGGAACAGAAAAGAAGTTTCAAATTGTTTGCAAACATTCACAAACATTGGCCTTCACTTGCCAATTTGAACGTTTATAGTGGGGGGTGTTTTATACCGTTTACAAGCAGGTTGTCACAAAGCATTTCACAGTCAGCCTGGTAACTACAGTTTGTTTTCAGGCCGGAGCCCAAGAGCAACACGACTAAGGCATAGGCTTGGATTAGTCATATGGAAGTTTAAAAAGGTTGCTCCAGTGGTGTAGGAGTAAGAACGTTTGACGCTGCCCACTGCTTCCGATTCCACCAGGTCGCGCCAGTTTGGCTCTGGCCGGGAGTGCCACTAGGGGGCGGCAATTGGCTGTCCGCCCCAGGGAGGGGGGCGGGATAATAGCCGAAAGAGCTCGCTGCATATATGAGTGGTCCTATGTGTTACAGTGCCAGGCTTCGACTTAGGCCGGTCCAGCACTCACTACCAGTCTCGGGACGACGGCAGTGAGTTCTCATACGAGGGAGGGGATAATTGACATGAAAAAGAAAGGGTATAATTGGATACTAAATTGGGAGAAAAAATGGGAATAAACAGCAAAAATAGATATATATTTTTTAAAAGGTAGCTCCACAAGGTCTGTGCGTCGTTATTAATAGGGGGAAATAAATACAATCCTCCACAGATTATTTTATTGTAAATTAATTTTTGCTATCGTTTGCTTTTTCTTCTATGGGCGATGTGAAACAGTGACAAAAATATGACACATATCCACCGAAAGGCCTACAGGTAGCCTACACGCCCGAATTCTCAATATTAGCACCTAAAAGAACACAGATCATGGTTCTACTGTTCACACTTCATAGACGGATTAAGCACATTTCTCTGACAAACGGAGAGATGAGCCATCCAAGTGTGTTATTTGCACCCCCGCTATTAATATCCACCTGCAAATGACAGAGATTTATTGAAAGAGCGCGAAGCCTGTAATTGGCGTGGACAGCCCCTGAGAGCTGAAGGACGATCGAAACGGTCCCCTTCATCTGGCTGAGAGCTACGCTGCATTACGGCGTAATTACCGCCTTCCACACGCACCATGGCCATGATGGATCTAGGAGCCATTTCAGGGTGTAATTAGCCAGGCCCAGCAGCGATCCCGCCGACAGGGCGCTCAGGAGGCCTGTTCCTGCACACAGTCACACCTCCCAGCCCTCACACCTGCTGGAACAGGAGGAATCTAAGCGTAGGAAGGAAATAACCTACGCGTACAAGAAACTTTAGTGCAGTGGTGTCTGCAAGGTGGATCGTTATCCACTTATGGATTTCCACACAATTCTTTTGATGGATTTTGAAATTAATTGGACTGTATAAAAAAAAACAAACATGTATCCATTGCCTTTTTTGACAGTTGTAAAATAGCAATTAGACTATTCTTTATTGTAAGAAATTGATCATTTACATTGGCTAAGGAAGTCTCTTGTGATCCGTACGGTGTTGGGGTGTGAATGTTTATAATATCTGCTTGTGTTTTAATGTTTTACTAATTTGTGCGAGCATTGTTTTTGCACAATTCATATTCAGCCATGCCGTTGATTGGTGGATCTCATCTCTGTCCGTTGTGGAGTGGACACCAGGGCCTGTCCTTCCGCCGGGGTCCAGGGAAAATGTCACTAACCCAGACGTCATGCCGAAGGGAAGGTTGCTCATGGTGTTGAAAGGGGTTCTGGTCCACACACACCACACCACACCACACCACACCACACCACACCACACCACACCACACCACACCACACACACCACACCACACCACACACACACACACACACACACACACACACACACACACACACACACACAGTCAGAACTTATGTTCAGTTAAATTATAGGGACAGTTTCCAAGACAGTCATCAAATGCATGATTCTTCTAGGTGGAAGAAAATCGAATAAAAAAATGTTTTCTTAATGCTGGAAGTTCATGGCAAGGTTAATTATTTTTGTCACAAACTACTCACTCCAATCAATCTGCCTTTGAAGACACTTTGGGGTCTGAAAGCCCCTGCGTTGTTGGTGCATTATCCTGGTGACAATGCCTGTAATTAGGGCTTCAGCTCTGAAGAGCAGCTCAGATGTGGATGTTTGGAAGTTGGGATTGTGGATATGAGAGATGACCACCGCTCTGGTTTTTGCGGTCAAAAATGTCTGCTTTGTTTGCCAGACATCACCAAAGAAGCTCATCTTACATAGCCGCCAGGAGGTATTCTTCGGCCGCAAAAATCCGTCAAATCCTTGCTTTCGCTCAAATATCCTCAATTCCGCAGCATACGGTCTCCTCACACGCTGCATTTACCCTGCTCGGATTCCAGTAAACAGCCCCTTTAGGCAACGTCGCCTACCATTTTAGAACATCGAGCCAGTAACTCAAGCAGACGTACTAAGCGTGACTTGCAAAGGCAGTGCTCTGACAAGACCTGGGCCTGGAACCAATCAGCATTCGCCCCTTAGCTCTTGGCCCACAGACCAGGGGAGTTCATGTCGGTGATCGCTGAACTCAAAAACTGTGTTGGTACAAGATATAAATAAACATTCACGTTTAACTGTGAATCAAAGTTCAGGATAAATGTGGATTGAATCCAGCCGTAGTGGCCTACAGCTGGCCACGATGCCTGAAAAGCTCTCCTTCACTTTCCAATCGGTCCAAATCCACAGGACAGTTTTTGGATGTTATCTCACATCCCACCCCAATATAATTCAGAGGCTTCTGTACACTGGACTGGCCTCAAAACCTGTAATGTTTATGTTGCGCCCCAGTCAATTAAGCTAATCTCTTCCTTTCCTCTACAGCCTAGCCAAGCTGGGTCTCTGTTTTTCTCTCTCCCTCCCTCTCCTTTCATTCTTCCTCTTTTAGAGTTTGTTTATTCCACTGTGCATAAAAACTGAATGGAAAAAACGGTTGAAAGTGCTCATTCAAACAGCAGCTGACTACAGTGAGCAGGACAATCCATTTCAAGTTAAAGATTATTTTACGCCTACAGGAGAAAAGTTTGAATTTTGTTTAATCAAGGTGTGAACCCAAAACATATCTAAAGCCAAATGAATGGCACCCTCATCCAATGCCTAGTACGTTGTTACTGCAATATGTGATAGTATGCTGTTTGAGTACACCAAATGCCTGAATAAATGTTTGTTTCAGGACCATGCGAGGACATGGTCACCAGACCTGGGCAAAATACATATTTGAAGTACTTTAACTCTTTAGATGCCGGTAAAAATTTTAAAACACTGCAGCAGATCCTTGGAAATGTTCAACAAAATCAAAATGTACAACGATCTGAAAGGATAATTTTGTTCTTAATATTGGTGAAAATAGTATTTTGAAATTGTCAGTAATATACAGTATAATTTTACATTTTACCAGTGTCCTAAAGGGTTAAAACTTTTCAAATAATTATTTAACCCCAGGTCAGGTGGTCACCCGTGTTCCCTTTAAACATAAAAAGTCACAAAGTGAACCAGGACTTTAAGCTTTTCTGTGTTTTTTGAGAATATTGGCAGGGCCTTTCGCCACTGCTTCCGTACCGTGACATCTGCGTCCTGCCAGAGCAGCGCGGACAGACAGACAGACAGCCGGTCATTCGCACATCCAGCCTGCAGCGGGGGGAGGGCAGCGCACATGCCTGGGAACAAGGCTTTGAAGGGATTGTGACCCCCCGTCCAAATAATGCAACTCCAGCGCCGGGAATGTGCGGCAGGCAAAAATATTTTGGGAGTAAAAGAACAACCTCAATCTGTCCTCCCGACATTTAATTAACTTGAGTTAATCCTGCCCTGGGACCATGTCCTGGTATAGCTTTCATTCAAGAGAAAACAATGACTGTCATAAATCTATTTCAAACTGCAAAGGTGGGACCCTTTGCTAATTAAATCCTCTTTTTACTTTCTGGTTAAAATGGGATTTCCAAAGAGGTTAAAATAATTATAAATTCAACGACAAATTTGGTTCATTTGCAAAGAGGGCACTGTGTGGCTGGAACACAAAACTAAAAGCATCAAATATGAATATTGCATTAAAACAAATGTTTTGTACATGACAACATTGCAGGAATATATTCAAAGTATACTAGTAGTCTGAGACTAATAGTAGAGCAGACGAATACATCGTCTTTGGGGTTGCAAGCTATAAATTATTCCTACCTCATTCTTGTTTATCTGTCAAACTGATGAATTAAAGAATTTGACAGGCTAAAATGAGCTCTAATAGCACAAATGCACAGAGATTAAACCACTGTGCACCGTTCTGTAATCATAACACATTTCAAATTTCCCAGCCATTCTAATGTTTAATTATCTGTCTGCTTTATAGATGAACCTGTCAGTCACAAAAAGACAGAAAGAACAGGCTGTCCAGAGGGCAAGAACCTTTCAGTTCTTCTAAACTAGAGATCCTCAGTGGTCTAGTGGGTTTGAATTCTAAGCATCAATCCCCCATCACGGACTCCACTGATCTATACACTAAGGAATGAGGGGGTGAGGAGCAAAATAACACACAAACACACACACACAGTTACTCACACACACACACACACGCACATGCACACACACACATACACACACACAGTTACTC
Organism: Aldrovandia affinis; assembly: GCA_029706075.1. Lineage (NCBI taxonomy): Eukaryota > Metazoa > Chordata > Actinopteri > Notacanthiformes > Halosauridae > Aldrovandia > Aldrovandia affinis. Next base: position 456,443 of record JAINUG010000150.1, read on the forward strand.
ATGCACACACAGTTACGTTACTCATGCACACACAGTTACTCATGCACACACAGTTACTCATGCACACACAGTTACTCATGCACACACAGTTACTCATGCACACACAGTTACTCATGCACACACAGTTACTCACACACACACACACGCACACACACAGTTACTCATGCACACACAGTTACTCATGCACACACAGTTACTCATGCACACACAGTTACTCATGCACACACAGTTACTCATGCACACACAGTTACTCATGCACACACAGTTACTCATGCACACACAGTTACTCATGCACACACAGTTACTCATGCACACACAGTTACTCATGCACACACAGTTACTCATGCACACACAGTTACTCATGCACACACAGTTACTCATGCACACACAGTTACTCATGCACACACAGTTACTCATGCACACACAGTTACTCATGCACACACAGTTACTCATGCACACACAGTTACTCATGCACACACAGTTACTCATGCACACACAGTTACTCATGCACACACAGTTACTCACACACACACACACGCACACACACAGTTACTCATGCACACACAGTTACTCATGCACACACAGTTACTCATGCACACACAGTTACTCATGCACACACAGTTACTCATGCACACACAGTTACTCATGCACACACAGTTACTCATGCACACACAGTTACTCATGCACACACAGTTACTCATGCACACACAGTTACTCATGCACACACAGTTACTCATGCACACACAGTTACTCATGCACACACAGTTACTCATGCACACACAGTTACTCATGCACACACAGTTACTCACACACACACACACACACAGTTACTCATGCACACACAGTTACTCATGCACACACAGTTACTCACACACACACACACAGTTACTCATGCACACACAGTTACTCATGCACACACAGTTACTCATGCACACACAGTTACTCATGCACACACAGTTACTCATGCACACACAGTTACTCATGCACACACAGTTACTCATGCACACACAGTTACTCCACTCCCATACAAAGCCACACCCACCCACACAGCCAGTCCTATACAAAGCCACACCCACACACACACACACAGCCACTCCCATACATGGCCACACCCATAGACACAGCCACTCCCATACATGGCCACACCCACAGCCACTCCCATACATGGCCACTCCCACACTCACAGCCACTCCCATACATGGCCACACCCATAGACACAGCCACTCCCATGCATGGCCACTCCCACACACACACAGCCATGGCTGTACACTGAGGCACTCCTGTGTGCACCACTACTCTGTTTTCGGGGGGCTGGAAAGCAATCGGCCCCAGCGGGAGCATGATCTCCGAATATAAAGGGGCTCACATCCACTTCTCCAGGGTGATTTCTTTCCATTCTAGAATGACATCATCCCCTCTCCCATGGAACAAAATACTTTCTGGCGTTCTATATCCTGAGGCACTAAGCTGAAAAGAAGCGGCATTGTAGAAACCTGTTCATGGTCCGTGATAATCTAATTTCCAACAGTCAGTCCATCTCTGAGGCACCAGGGCCCCACTCAAGGTGCCACAGGCTAGGGTGTGGAGCGCCAAGTTCCCTTATCCTGGCAAAGCGAAAACCATAATCATCCTCCTCACTCAAGACTTCTCTGAAATTAAGACACTCTGATGAGGCAGAATGTCACAGCATTTGTTTAGAATTTGTAATGAAAACCTAAAAGCCCTCCAAGGATGTTTGGTCACCTAGGTCACACCCACTTTCCCTAGTTTAAACCAGTGCATTAATCCTATCATTTATCAGTACCTGCACTTAACTGAACTTAACTGCACTATTTATTTGGGACAGAGCCGAAACAAGTACTCGCAAGGCATCGCAATATTACAGGCTGGAGGGAACTTCAGTCTGCCTGTAAGCTGGTCGTGTTAGTCCCCCCCTCTCCAGAACTATTCTTTATTACTAGACGTACAGACAAAAAAACACAATACAGGAATGCAATAAAGACTATTAAATGCTTCATACATCGAATGTCCCATGAACTGTGAACATCTTGCATTACAAAGCAATAAGCGCTCGTGCCCGCTTTCACCTCCTGTCACATACCATTTCACAGCGTTTAAGTCAACGGTGAAATCGCAGTGCTGTGGAAAAACATCAAGCCACACTGCAGAACATTTCAACAAAGAGCCTCCACACTCCGCAAAAGAGTACACAGAGGAGCCCGATCCTTCGCCTCCAATCTTTACTGCAGGGCGACCGTGTCGGCCTACAGCCAACTGACATGCCACAATAATTCTAAATAAAAAAAGAATAAAAATCACATAAAAACTGTCAAGGTCATCTCTGTTATGCCTCCTTTGAGGAGCACGTTTTGAGTGGGTTTTCAGCGGGTTCTGAGTGGGTTCTGAGTGGGTTCTGAGTGGGTTCTGAGTGTTGAGTTTCTTGGCCTGGGTGATGGCCATTGAGATCCTGTGAAGAAACAGGCCGAAAGAAGAGCCCCTTCCATCCAGCAATGGCGGGAGTTGAGAGATAAAAGCCAGATTACCCAGAGAGAGCAAAACCGCCCTGACCAAGGCCACTAATGCTGCCGCTGGCAAAGCACACTCAGAGAAAAACTTCCTCCCCCATTAAAGTCAACAACTCCAACATCTCCCCCAAAGAGTTACGCATGTGACTTATGCAGGGAAAATGGCAGTCACACAGGGCCTTGCTAAAATGATTATGTAGGCCTAGGTGTAGATTAGATAATGAATATTAGATATTAAAAAACATTACATTACAGGCATTTAGCAGACACCCTTATCCAAAGTGACACAATTCATTTATACAACTAGATATATTACTGAAGCGATTCAGGTTAAGTGCCTTTGCTCAAGGGTACAATGACAGGCCCACCTGGGAATTGAACTTGCAACCTTTTCATTACAAGCCCAGTTCCCTAACCATCTTACGACACTGCCGCCCCAAAACAGACCAGGATCCATTACAAGCCCAAACTGAAAGAAAGAAAGAAAAAGAAATGATCTCTCCAGCAGGATGAGAAATAAACAGTGTTTTTCTGTAAGAATGGGGCAAGCCTTCACACGACAGCTCAATAGGGGCTCTGGAAGGCTCATCCACACTTAAAAGCCCAAAGAGTCCACTGGGGAACTTGGCACTGAAACAAAACAACGCTTTTGGAACACAGTGTAACTGGAGTTGGTAAATAAGATGGCTTTAACTGCGCGGGGGGAGAGAACACACACACACACAAAAAAGACTCATTTCAAAAAAGAAAGCTCTCCCCTCAACTTTTCAAATCTCCCAACACAACGGGTCTAAAGGAGGACTTCCCTGAGGGTATTCATGCGGTGCTTTTCCCACATCCCTTCGTAAGGAGTCCTTAAAGTGAGTCGTTTCACTGATCGGGCAGATCCACCCAACTGAAAATAAACGGGTCTGTGAAGCAACAGAGCTTACAGATATGGCTGCATTGCTGCGGCAGAACATATGCTTAAGCGTGCCTGTCTTTGCTTGCACTTCGGAGTGAGGTAGTGGCCTTAACAGCGAGCCTCTTATTGTCTTCTCCTGTGCAGTCTGGACAGGGCAGGGGCTGATGGGAGGTGTTCCTGGGGGGGGGACCTCTGTCGCTGAGGGTCAGGGAGGCGAGGGGGAGCAGAGGTCAAAGGAGTTAAAAAATAAATAAATAAATGCAGAAATGTTGATATAGCAGACAGCGGGGGCATTGTTGAGGGGATAGCACGGGATCCGGCTGGGGCCAGCATCGAGAACTTTCATGAAGGGGGGGGGGGGCAATGACGGAACGGAACTCGGCAGCACAGTAAACACGGCAGCACAGTAAACACGGCAACGCTCGAGGGGAAACGCATTTGCTCTTCACCGCCATGGGAATTGCTCATTCCATCTCGGGAAAAGCAATGGCGTGTCAAAAGAAGCATGATTATTAAATACTGGCAGTTATGGCTGGTGGGGGAACTCGAAAAAGTGCTTTGATGCCTGCTAGCGTGCTTAATGAGGCCAATATGGGCACAACAAATAGCAAAAGACAATTACAAACATCTGCGTTTCCCGGATTAAAGGCCCGGCTCTGCGATGGAGGTGGCATCTACAATGTATGGCGACAATGTAAATGAACTACAATCCAAAGAGAAAGTGAAAGAAGAGTTTAGGCCGTGGGCCTCAACCAACCCTCGCAAAGCTGACAAAGCCCATGCCGGCCATTTTATCCCCTGCCAAAGTAGGGGCCGTGACCCGTAGGCGCAAGAGCAGGAAGTGGAGGAGGAATGCAAGGGGGTCAGAAGCAAAGGAATTCCCCCTGCCCTCTCCAAAATATCCCCTCCTCAAGAGAGAGGGGTGACACAAAAAAAATACAGAAATTAGGCCAAAGACTCCTCAATGTATATAAATCAGCCTTGTTTACATGTTTTTGTCTTTCTGTTCACATTAATGTTTTCTTTCATTGGTGCATGAATCTAGCCATATCTGGATTAGCAAGCATCCAGGCCTGTGTGACAGCCCTGCGTTCTCCAGAGCTTGTATTTCTCAACAGGAGCGTGCGTCATAAGAAGGTATGGCGGTGGAATCCGATGACAGGAGACATTGTACTCATTTATATTATGGAGCAACATATAGCTTAAGAATGTCCTTCTTTGATCTACTACATTAAACAAGTCCACAAGTCTAGATTCCCTCTTGCAGTTATTCCAAGTTTTTATTTTATTATTTTTTAATTTTATTTTTTACTGCTAGCAACTGCAACTACAATGATTATTACTGAGCTCTGAGATCAGACTTCTGATTGTACTTCTGTCTGTCTACCCTGTGATGGTTCTTGTAGTTCCCGCTTGTTATTTGCACTTGGTGTAATTTTCCATACTGGCCTTGTAAATCGCTTTGGACAAAAGTGTCTGCCAAATGAATAAATGTGAATATAAAATGTAACTTCTGTTTGTTTCAGTTCAACAGCACGTTATAAAAGTTTACTGAAGTCCTACCAAAAAACACTCTAGTACCGTTTTTTTTCTTACATCTTTTTTTTGTTGAAAAAGCAAAGACAACAGCTTGCACAATTCCACGTTGTTTTTTTAAACACCCAGATAAAGACAAACGCGTTTGTGTGAAGACTTCCTTTCTCGGCAGTGTTGGGGACAGCGCACCGCTCTGAGGTCCAGACCAGAGACGCTGCCAATTCCCAGGGCGATCCCCAGCAGGGCAGGCTGCCCACACTCTGCGCCCCAAGCATCCCCAAGGCTCAGCTGTTACTCCTCAAAGCGCTCTCAAATTGTACGTCCAATTCCTCACATTCTGCAGAGCTCCGCAGAAGCACTGCTAAGCGACGACCCCCCCCCATCCAAGCTCCGTGCTGCTATATTCTCAGTGTTATATGCAGTGTTGCTGCTATGATTGTCTAGCTTGTAAATAAAAAATATACAGGCTAAACAAATCATGTTTAGTGGTTATTATGAGTTGAGTCGTAGGCTACATAAACAAGCCACGTTAATGTACCCTAGAACAACAAAACCAGCTAGCTGTGAATGCTGTCCCAGGTACAAAAACTTGGGACAGTTTGTATGCAGCTACCCAAGCCTGAAATTGGAAAATGTTATGAAATGTAAAGTATGGCTACTTAATTTATTGCTGGTGTCATAACGGTGACAACGATACAAATAATATGACCCTTTGGAAGTAAAAACGGTGCGTTGTTTACCATACGTTGTAGCAGATTAGCTACATACATCCGACAAATGTATGGGACATCGTATTTTGGTGGGGGTCTTGCTTTAATTTGAATTATGCCCGTTGTAATCATTAACTCCCTTAGACCGAGAGTTCATATTTCTAGAAAAAGTTAAACAAAACATGTTTACCTCCACATTAGCCATACAACCTAACACATTCGATTGAAGAGTATTACGTCCTTTTATCTGTGGCTCTTTGAATCAACTGACAACAAGAGTGTGTTGCACTTGAAAATAAAACAAAACCTGGGCATGCGAACGCAAACGTATCATGGAACATAAGCAGCCAGTGCAAAACGTGAAAAGGCCATTTAAAATGCGGTTTTACCTTGTTAGTATCTTCTTTCCAAACAAGTTTGTAAGTCTCTCTCTTGAAAATCAAGGCCAATAATCAAAGCAAAACTTTCGGCAGGCAAACCGTCTTCTTCGGCTCGTTCGTCTTCAAAACAAGATTCTCCTGGATCCAGTACTGACTACCGCGTTCATGTTCCCAAAACACACTAGGCTTTCGGGAGAAAAATACATGCATTCGGTCCCTCCGTGCTCCTGCACCCGCTACAGTTCCCACTACTTGTTGAATTGCTGGCGATAGTGGATTTCTCTCCCCCCTGGAAGCGGAAATGAAGTAGGCTGCGAAACGAAAAGAGAGAGAAACGCACTGACTCCTACAGGCGTGAGAGAAATGTCTTATTTGCGACCCAATGTTCCTCGAACCACGACTTTTCGGAGGACATAAGGTGCACAGGGCGAGTTCAAGACTCTTTGCTCTTTCATATGTATTGTGGGAACTATGAAACGCAATGGAAAGGTCGCATGTAAGTTTAAAGTCGCTGTTGGGAAGTCAGTTCTGGACATTTGAGAGGTTTCTCGTGGGGGAAAAAAAATTCCCATAACTGTGGAATGTCTCACTGTACAACTATTTTGGCAAGATTAAACACTTTATTGATGATCAATTTACAGTACTGAACAGCTGTAAAAATGGAATTGACTAAGTTATACAATACATTTTATTTTGTAGACTTCATTTCATACTTAATTTGATTGGATTTTGGCTATGGCATAAATATTAGCCTACTGGAGGTATTGGGCAGATTAACACTACTGCAAGCCACAGAATGTTTCAGGCATGTTGTGGATCTCTCTCAATAGACCACTATAAGACCAGAGAGCTCCACTCAGCAAGCAAGCATGTAATCTGATTCCAGAGGCAAATAAACAGCATCTCCTGTCTCCTGTTTGCTTTTCTTGTTTATGTCCTTCTGTTGCATGTGTGCTCCTTCCGACAGCCTGCATCTTGCAGATAATGACTCCCCGAACTCAGTACTGTAGTAGTTTACTTTTTTAACCTAATTTTTCATTTGCCTCCTATTGGCCCAGCACCATTTCTTCCAGCAGCAACTTCATTTTCCCAGGATGTCTCCTGTCCAGGTTCTAACTAAGCCCACATCCGCTTAGCTTCAGCAGTTTGACATGAGAAGGGTACAGTGTGGTATGGCTGCTTAGCTTCAGCAGTTTGGCATGAGAAGGGCACAGGGTGGTGTGGCTGCTTAGCTTCAGCGGTTTGACATTAGAAGGGTACAGTGTGTTATGGTGGTATGGGTAACACCACTGTGCCACCTGTACCCACACAAGGAGCACAGAAGCTGTTAACAACATTACCAGACCAGAGAGTGTATAATGCTACATCAATAAAACACAAGTGCTGTAGGTTAACTATGCAAAACCTAGAACTATGCCTCAAATAGTGAATGCATACAGATACATCCAATACCATGAGATGTAAAAACAGCATCTGAATGGATAGATCATTACAGTGTGATATGTGTATGTTTTAAGAGTCTGTGTCCCTGCATGTTTGACAGTGCGTTGCGCTTTGTGATGAAAGGGGGTGGGGGGGGGGACGTTGTGGGTGTTCAGCTAACTCACGAGGACAATCCTGGAGCCCACATTATGTGTGTCAGTAATGGAGAGCGTCGTTGTTTCTGTTGTTCTGTCTAGCCCGGGCGTGGCCTCTCTGCCGTGCCATTCTGTCACTCGGTATCTGATATGAGTCCTCATGTTGTCTTTGGCTCTTGTCTCGTCTCGCCTCCTGTCGCCGAATAAATGTGTACAGTGACTCCACCGAGGCTTCGTCGTTTAGTGTTTCTTTTGTGCTGCTGCTCTGAAAATAAAGGTAGTATTGTTCATTTTACAGCAGGGTCACCATCTGAGACGCTGTTTGGTGTTAAAGAAATGTTCTTAATAATGGCTTTAAAGAGTTAAACATGGATCCTGCACCCGTAGAATAATAAGGTAATAATGTTTGACACTGGTGCATTAGTTAAAAAAAGCACTGAGGGTAGTTGCTGAAATGTTTGCCTTTTTCCCCTCACTTTTTTCTTTTTCCACTTTTTGCACTAGAACACAACAACATTTTTATATATTTTCTAATCTCAGTTTAAGTATTTTTTGTCATAGGTGCAACTGCCTCAAAATGATGTATGAGTTACTTACTATAATTGTCTCACTTTCTGGATTTTGGTGGGTTCAGGCCCAGTATTTTTCGTGTTTTTATATTTTGTAAAGATTTAACATATTTCTGTAAAGCGTCTTTGTGACAGTGCTCTGTAAAAAGCGCTAAACAAATGACATTGAATTTAATTGAACTAAATGTTTTAAAGAGACTACAGCAGATGCACTCAACCCATCACCCTCCATGATGGAGACCGACCGTCCATGCCTGCTCAACAAAACAATATTTCTCAACTTACTGAACAGTGTTGAAGGCCCCAAGGGAGCAGTGAAATCAAACGGTGTTACTCCAAGGCTTCTGTAAACTGCATCAGCAAAATGTATGCGTTAAATGTGAATGTATACATTTAATCCATGTTGTAACTGTCAATGTATTAGGACTCTATTACATTACATTACAGTCGTTTAGCAGACGCTCCAGAGTGACATACAAGATGACATTAAATGCATCCACATGAATTGCGACAGAATAAAATGTGAAATTTCCTAACAGAGTGAAATTTCCCCTGCAGGGCTGAATAAAGTAACGCTTCATTATATTGTATAAATGAATGGCATGTCTGTCAACTGTCATTAATTTCTGCTCCCATGTGATTTGGTCTCTTGAAGAGGACTGCCATGGTCGTGTGTGTGTGCTGATGACAAAGCAGACCCGCTGTTGTCTGAGCTGTTGTTTTTCCATGATCTCCTTTGAGGGCGCACTCTGTCTCACCCTAACAGACAAAGCATGGGGTCTGGATGTCTGCATTTTTAGCTTCATGGTCATACCATTGCGGCACATCAGTGGAGCAGTATAAGGAAAGTCTTACTGAGAATCCTCATGCACTGGCATGTCTTTCAAAATGATGTTTCAGAGTGTCTGTTTCTCAGCAACTGCAAGCATGCCACCTGAACAGGGGGCCTGGGAGGGCATGTGTTAATAATAGGACTGTGCAGTGAGGCAGTGAGGAAACGCTGAACGAGGAAGCGTGAGCAGAATGGCCCCACCAAGAGAGCACATGCAGGGAGACCAGTGGGGACTGATATCAATCAATCTTATCAATCAATCAATCGATTCATCAAAATGTATCGGTTACAGACCTGGGTCAAATTAGCTTTAGAGGTACTTTAACTCCTTAGGTGTAAGGACATGTAACATGTTACTAACCGAACTGTACCGAATCATATGAAAGATTAATTTAGTAAGTATAAACATCTGCGATGTGAAGTGATTGAAGTGATGGCCTAATAGTATCTGTAATATTAATAGAATAGTATTCGAATCATATAAAAAAACACTTACAATGACCAAAACTTGTGGAACACACCATCACAAACCTAGTTAAAATTCTCCCTTATATTAATGAAATACTTACAAGAATAAAATCACACTGGTTAATCAGTGAATGTGATTCCGCTGGAGTTCTGTGTGTCAGGCTCACCTACTCTACCTGTTTTCAGACAATAACCAGCTAGAGGGCTCCAGAATGCCCCCTAGTGAATTGAGATTACAAACACAGGGGCTTTAGGTGAGGGGCTCCCATATTTTTTTAATCTCAAGGCCCCCCAAAAAATGACCTGAGCACACTTCCCCAATAAAGCAGATAACCTGTTGCCTACTACCAAACATTTAATAGTTACAATGATCACAATATTACAAATGTTGTGTACACCAAATACATTTTATTATATCTGGAGACATAACATCAGCCATTTATGAAACATGAACATTAAATATTCTTCAAATAAAATATTCTCAAAAACGGAAATATCTTTATAACCCTGGTACCCCAGTTAGGGAGCTGGGTGTTGGACAGGGTTCCTCAAATCTGGCACCAGAATCCAAATTTGGTCCTGGTTTTCCTTTTTCTCAGGTAGTTAATTGAACAATTTATGCCACTGATTGGTCTTCACACTTGACTCCCAGGTAAAGGAAGGGTGGGAAAATAGCAGTGCTCGGCCCACGAGGACCATGATTTGGGGAAACCTGGTGTACAGGTAGGACATAGGTCAGCAATTCCGGTCCTGGAGAGCCGGTGTTTGCAAGCTTTTTGTTACGTGCGGTAAATGCAGACCTGGACCCAAAAGCGGACTCGACACGGAGATGGTAATTGCGCTCCGCTCAGGAGGCGTTTAATCAAGGAACAAATAAAAGTGACGGAAACAAGCCGTCCAAAAACAAACAGGCAAAACAGGATAGCCGTGCGGCTAAATAAACAAGAAACAGGGAATCCAAAAACAACCGGCAAAAAACAGGAAAGCCGTGCGGCTACTAAACAAGAAACAAAATAAACACAGGCAGATTCAGGAATATTCGCGAAGTCAGGAACAGGTAACCAAATGAAAGCAGTGCTAGAAAAACTAGTACGCAAAGGCAATGGGCTAAACGAGTGCCGGGTTTAAATAGGCAAAAGCATTAACTAATAAGGGCAGCGTGCAGAATGTGTAGGGGAAAACAAATGTGACAGGCTGAAACGAAAACGAGGGAACAAGAAACAGATTGGGGCAGCGTGCAGAATGTGCAGGGAACAACAATTGTGACAGGCTAAACGAAACGAGGGAACAAGAAACAGCCGCGCCCAGCAACACAGACAACCCAGGGAAAACGCAAAAACCAGACATGACACGCAAGGAACAAAGTGGCAGAAAAACACAAGGAAAGTGAACAGGGCGGACAGCGATGTAACACTTTTCATTTTTACCAATTGCCCAATTGCCCTAGATTAGACCACCGTAAACATTTAATTTGGGAACACAAGAACAGTCTTCAGCTGTCATTCATAAGCTTATCAAGAACTTTAGCTAAAATATCAGATCACATAAATGATTACTACTACCCTGGTGTAGTAGAAATCACAATGGTAAAATAACAAAAAAGCATAGCATCGCAAACTGAAGTTAGCCCTGGAAAAATAACCCAGGCTATCAGAAGCCTCAACTCTGCGAGCCATCGTGAGACATGTATTTGGACTGTTATACGATTCCCAGATGTACAGTAAAGTTTTCTTTTAAGGGCTTTGCCACAAACTGGTAAAAATTGCATACAGCTCAGAAAGGTACATTATTATATCTACATCAACACTTTTCTACACTCTCGGTTGGTGAGATTCGAGTTGTAATACTGATAGGGGGTCTTAAATATGTTCATCACATTTGGAAGGCAGCTTTATTTGACATTTACCAGAAATGGCTTCGGTAGTCCTTTGAGGTTAGGTTTTTTGGTTACAGTGGTCACTGTGCTGAGTGCTGAGCTATAGAGGCCTTGAGTATGATAAATATTCCAGCGTTTGTTTTTTAATAAAATAGATTTTTGACTTACACATGATGTTGTTGATCAGTCCAGATGGGTGCTTTTGTGCATGTTCACATTATTTGGCGAGATACAGCCACAACTTTGTAATGAATTATTAATTATTTTTTTATGTTTGAATTATTTATCCAATTGGCAATTGGCAATTTTTATGCTTGCTGGAGTATGCTGAAATGTTCCCTATCTGCTCTCCTTTTGTCTGTGTTGGATAATAACAAAACTGTCTGTATCTAACCAAATAATGGGAATATGCATTCTATCTGGACCAGTCAACAACAACAACATTAAGTCATTAATTAATAAAATATTTAAAATGATATCATTTTTAGTCCATGAGGGTTCAGTAAAGCTGGAATGCCCAGCTCTCTGTGGGAGGAACCAAGTTCTGCTTAATCACAGTCCTGCATCAGGAATCTGCACAGCATCCTCCAGTTCTGGTCTGCCCAAAAGACCTCGAACATTAACTACTCTACCATTAGTGTGTGGTCAGGACTCCCCCAAACACCTCTCACATTAACATATGCCATTTAGCAGACACTTTTACCCAAAGTGACTTACAGTAGTGAATGCATACATTTTTCAGTATATGTGCCCCAATGAGAATTGAAACTAGAACCTAAGCATTGTCAGCACCTTGCTCTACCTACTGAACCATTCATGTGTGGTCAGACTGACTACCATTAATGTATAGTCATTGTATGGCTAGGACTGCTCCAAACACCTCCAAGAATAACTACCATTAACCTATCTTCAATTTAGGTTCAGCAAACCCTGACCATAACATCCCTGTCAGTGGCTACAATTACACTTTAGTCAACCGATGGTTAGGGATTACTTGTAGTTCTTTAGTTGAACTGCCCCAGACACCTTTGCTAGTGCTTATCATTCTCAGGCCAGCAGTGAGACTATGCTAAGGGTGGGCAATTCCGGTCCTGGAGGGCTGGTGTGTGTGCAGGCTTTTGTTTTTACGAATTAACCTGGCTCAATTAACTGATTAGCTGTATGCATTAATGCTGGTTCACTCTCAGATTAGATTACACAGTAAACATTTCATACAGGGACACACCTCCCCTTTGTCTCTAATGTCATTAACTCCTCTCTTTCCTCTGGCTCTGTCCCCTCCTCCCTCAAATGCGCTCAGGTTGTCCCCCTCCTCAAAAAACCCTCTCTGAATCCTGCTGTCATCTCTAACTACCGACCTGTCTCTCTCCTCCCCCATTCCTCTCCAAAACGTTAGAGCGGGCTGTCTATAATCAACTGTCTGCTCATCTCTCACAGAACGACCTGCTTGATCCTAACCAATCTGGGTTCAGAGCAGGCCACTCCACAGAGACTGCTCTCCTTGCGGTCACAGAGGCTCTTCACATCGCTAAGTCCCGATCCCTTAGCTCCGTCCTCCTTCTCCTCGACCTGTCGGCGGCATTCGACACCGTGGACCACCGGATCCTGCTCTCATCTCTCGTCGAGATGGGAATCTCTGGATCTGTGTTGACATGGTTTGAGTCCTACCTGGCTGACCGGTCCTACCAGGTGGCCTGGAGAGGATCCCTCTCCTCTCCCCGCACCCTCTCTACCGGTGTCCCGCAGGGCTCGGTGCTAGGCCCTGTCCTATTTTCTCTGTACACCAAGTCACTTGGTTCTGTTATTTCTGCTCATGGTTTTTCCTATCACTGTTATGCTGATGACACTCAACTGTTTCTCTCCTTCCCTCCATCTGATACCCAGGTCCCGGCACGGATCTCTGCATGCCTGGCTGACATCTCCGCATGGATGTCCACCCACCACCTGAAGCTGAACCTGGGGAAGACAGAGCTGCTCTTCCTCCCAGCGAAGGGCTCCCGATGATTGATGCATCAATCACCGTGGAAGGCTCCATAGTGTCTCCGTCCCAGTCTGCCAGGAGTCTTGGGGTAACCCTGGACAACCAGCTGTGCTTCTCGAGCCATATTGCAGCGATCACTCGGACCTGCCGTTTCTCCCTCCACAACATCCGGAGGATCCGACCGTTCTCACCCAAGAGGCCACTCAACTCCTGGTCCAGGCCCTGGTGATCTCACGTCTGGACTACTGCAACTCCTTGCTGGCAGGCCTTCCGGCCTGTGCCATCAAGCCACTGCAACTAGTCCAGAACGCTGCTGCTCGCCTGGTGTTCAACCAGCCGAAGTTCACCCACGTCACCCCTCTACTCTCCTCTCTGCACTGGCTCCCCATCGCAGCACGCATCAGATTCAAGTCACTGGTGCTCGCTTTTCAAGCTGCCAGAGGTACTGCTCCCCCATACCTCCAGTCACTCATCACGCCCTACACCCCGTCCAGACCTCTCCGCTCCGCCTCCGCTGGCAGACTGACTGCCCCATCCCTCCGGGCGCCTGGCAGCCGCTCTCGCGGTCTCGCCTCTTCTCTGTCCTGGTCCTCGTTGGTGGAACGACCTCCCGCAATTGGTCAGGACTGCGGAATCACTTCCAATCTTCCGCAAGAGACTCAAAACCCACCTCTTCAGACTCCACTACCCCTGATCTCTGTCCATCTAGCTAAATTGTCTTCACCACTGTCTACTTGTTCAACACTATACTCTTTATTTAAAAAAATAAAAATAAAAAAATAAAAAAAATTTAAAAAAAATTGTACATTTTGTAAAAATTGTAAAATACCTTTTCCTTCCCGGTGTTACAGGTATGGTACGCAGATGCCTGCAATGATGTCTATTGCTGTATTCCTGCACTGATCTCGTGCGCTAACTGTGATTGTTCCTACCATGTATTGATGCACATCTTGTAAGTCGCTCTGGATAAGAGCGTCTGCTAAATGCTTAAAATGTAAAAATGTAAAATGTACACAAGAACAGTCTTCAGCTGTCATTCATGAGCTTAGCAGAAAATTTCGATAAAATGTCAGATCATGTAAATGATTGGCTTAAATAAATAATTAAGAATAAAAGTTGGCATGAAATCCAGAAACAGATATGGCCCTCTTTGCCCACCCCTGGACTATGCTGACAGACATCTGCATAGTCAGGCCCCCCAGTGGCGCAGCTGGTGAAGGCACTGGTCCTAAGTGCAGGTTTCCCACTGCAGCCCGTTCGGGGACAGCGATTGGCTGTCTGCCCCCAGAGGGAGGTGGGAGAGAAGCTGGCATTATTTGGTTGCATGCAAGCGGATCTGTGTGTGTCAGTGTTTCGGTCGATGTCTTGGCGAGTTCCGTTTCGGATGAAGCGGTTCAGTGTCTTTGTCACTGCTGGTTGGCGAACTTGCAGTTAGAGAGTTGGGGGGGCAGGTGGTTGAACGCTGAACTAGAAATAGGGTATGGTACAATTGGCAATTGGCCACCAAATTGGGAGAAATAGGAACAAAAGACATCCTCACAGTCTGGACATGAGTGGCTGACAGTCTGTAATGTCACAGCTGGCCCAGTGGGCGGGGCCCGACTGGCCTGTGGGTTCCGTGTTAACACAGAGCTGTGCGTCTGCTTTCACTCAACACCCAACCACCAGCTGCTTCCCCTGTTTACTGAATGTGAAGAGTACCAGCGTCTGCATGCAGGCTTGGCTGCCATCAGTCCTGCTAGACTGAGCTAGTAAAAATTACATTGCCATTATCATCGGGCTACTTTAAATCAGATATTACAGGAACTCCAGTTCTCCAGGAACAGTGTAATTATCAGAGGTTTAATGGCTTCTGTAGGTCTATTGTCTACTCTTTAGTCTCAATTCAAAGCAAGAAGAAAAAAAGAATCGTTCCTCATTGACTTCCTTTGTACATGACAGTGCAAAACCAAACAGACAGAGAGAAAATACTGTTCCCAACTATGGAAATTACGTAGCATTGGTGCCTATGTGCTTATGAAAAACTCCACTTGCCATGGCAACAATGCAATAGAAAGATTGATGTATTTAAAAAGAGAATAAAAACATATTTAATTTAACACAGGGAACAGACTATGGACTATGTTCAGGCCTGGCCATAGCTTCCTCCTGCAGGAATCAAGCTGTAACAGCTTGTATTGTGTAGTGTGTACATTGGAGTGTGTCTTGGAGTGAACTGTCTGTATGTAAGAGAGAAGAACTGAACATAATGTAGAGCTCAGTGGTAAATGGAAAAGACTAGAAGCTCATTAAACCATCCTGCCCAGGAGACGGTTGTTAGAAGAGGGGAGTTCAGCCAAACGCTCCTGATCTCTATCACTGTACTCTCTCTGCACTCACAGACTAGAGACAGACCTTTCACATACATTATTACATCAACAGCAGGGAATAACATGGCTGAACATCACATAAGGGAGAGAAAAGAATATACACTACCGGTCAAAAGTTTTAGAACACCCCCATTTCCCAGTTTTTACAGAAATGTAAGCAATTCAAGTCCAGTAAATAACCTGAAATGGTACAAAGGTAAGCGGTAAACTGAAGTTTAAAAAAAAGGTTTAGGTTACCAAAAACAGAAAAATAATGTAAATTTCAGAGTTATAAAAAAAGTCCCTTTTCAGGGAACAAGTAATGGGTTAACGTGGGTTAACAAGTCACAAGTTTTTAAGCAGCTAGAGGAACTGCTCCCCCTTACCTCCAGACACTCATCACACCCTACACCCCAGCCAGACCCCTCCGCTCAGCCTCCTCTGGCAAACTGACTGTCCCATCCTTCCAGGCGCCCGGTAGCCGCTCCTCGCGGTCTTGCCTCTTCTCTGTCCTGACCCCTTGGTGGTGGAACGACCTTCCGCAATCGGTCAGGACTGCGGAGTCACTTTCTATCTTCCGCAAGAGACTCAAAATCCACCTTTTCAGACTCCACTACCACTGAATTCTGTACATCTACCCAATTGTCATTACCACTGCCTACTTGCTCAACACTTCTTGTATATGTATCCCTGCCTACTCATTTAATAATTTTTTTTTTTAATAAAAAAATATTACTAACCTTTTCCTTCCCAGTGTTACAGGTATGGTATGCAGCTGCCTACAACGATGTACATTGCTGTATTACTGCACTGATCTCTTGCACAAACTATGATTGTTCCTACCATGTATTAATGCACATCTTGTAAGTCGCTCTAGATAAGAGCGTCTACTAAATGCTTAAAATGTAAATGTAAATGTAATGATTAATCGGTCCATAAGACCTTCTTCCAGTCTTCAGTAGTCCTCTGGTGGTGCTTCATGACCCAGGCAAGCCTCTTTTTCTTATTTTGCCATCTTAGCAATGGCGTTCTTACTGCCACTCGACATGTCAAACCTGCAGCTCGAAGTCTTCTCTTACTTCGACCAGTGTTAAGCTGTGCTTGAAGCTGTTGTCCTGTGAGCCGCCTATCACGCAAACTGTTGACTCTCAGAAACTTGTTGACTCTCAGAAACTTGTTGTGGAAACTACTCACTGCCAAAAAATGTACATGTAAATGTATTTTTCAGCTTTTGGTAACCTAAACTTTTTTATTTATTTTTTACCTCTGGCAGTTCCAGTCTTCAGTAGTCCTCTGGTGGTGCTTCATGACCCAGGCAAGCCTCTTTTTCTTATTTTGCCATCTTAGCAATGGCTTTCTTACTGCCACTCGACCTGTCAAACCTGCAGCTCGAAGTCTTCTCTTTACAGTTGAAACTGAGACTTCCTTACTTCGACCAGTGTTAAACTGTGCTTGAAGCTGTTGTCCTGTGAGCTGCCTATCACGCAAACTGTTGACTCTCAGAAACTTGTCTTCTGATTTTGTTGTGGCTTTGGGTCTGCCAGACCTCTTTCTGTCAGAGTTTCCTCCAGCTTCCATGTGCCTTTTGATGGTGTAGGAAACTACTCACTGCCAAAAAATGTACATGTAAATGCATTTTTCAGTTTTTTGTAACCTAAACTTTTTGTTTTTTTACCTCTGGCAGTTTACCATTCACCTTTGTACCATTTCAGGTTATTCACTGGACTTGAATTGCTTACATTTCAGTACAAACTGAAAAATGGGGGTGTTGTAAAACTTTTGACCAGTAGTGTATACATATATATACATATAGGTAAGTCACCTATAACTGCCAAAATAAAGGAAACATTTGAGTAAATGAGAGATACAAAGTATATTGAAAACAGGTGCTTCCACTCAGGTGTGGTTCCTGAGTTATTTGTGTTATCTGGTGTTTCCTTTATTTCAGCAGTTACCTGTATATGGTATATATGTGTATAGTATATGTACAAAATAAACACACATACAGTAGGATTAGATATTTCAAAATAAAATTATAAACGTTAATTAGGGAAAATAATAAATAACAAAATACAGTACATTAAGATTAACAGACCCGCCGTTATCATCAGAGTGTGTGGGCCTCTGGGCTGGAGAAGATTAAGCAGAGATTTGAGTGACAGCTGTCAAAGGGCACAGAGAGAGGTGTAGAATATTTGTTGCCATAATGAACAAGAGGTCAGGGAGAGAGGCATCAAGATACATCTTGATACATACAGTGTGAGAAAGTGGTGTGTGTGTGTGTGTGTGTGTGTGTGTGTGTGTGTGTGTGTGTGTGTGTGTGTGTGTGTGTGTGTTCTGTGATATAAAATTAACAGGAATAATGAAAAGCTTGGAGCAGCAGACGTCAGAGAGAGAGAGTGTCAGGGATGTTGTAGGTGCGGAACCAAGTGCAGGCGAGAGAGAGACCCAGAATGCAGAGACGCATTTAAGATTTTGTAATAAACTTAAACGCTGGCAGGAATGAAAGCAAAACAATGTCTGATAAGACATGTAACAATACTAATAAACAAAACAAAATGACAAACGAGCAGGAACAAACAAAACTAGTCAAACGGCAAATCCAAAACGTATTCCAAAACACGGAATAAACTAAACACTGGGAATCTAAGAAAACAAACAAGAACACGAATAAACAATTTCGCGAAAGGCAAGCAACACTAAGTAACAGTGGTTTCAACAAAGAGAGAGAGAGAGAGTGTGTGTGTGTGTGTGTGTGTGTGTGTATGTGTGTGTGTGCCGTGCTGTAGGGTGTGTGTGTGTGTGTGCCGTGCGCGTGTGTCTGTATGTTTCTCTGATATAAAATGAACAGGTATAATGGAAAGCGTGGAGCAGCAGACATCAGAGAGGGAGAGCCCACGTGGCGATGCTGAAATGGGTCAGGACCCTTCAGGCATGGTGTTAATGTTATATTCTGAGTATCTGTTCTGTTTGTTTTTGTACTTTGTTTATCTTTCTTCGAGTCATGTTTTGTTCACGTCTGTTATCCCCGTCTGTTATTGTTCCTGGTCCACTCCTTGTCTTGTCATTCACTTCGGGAGTTTACATTTCGGGATTTCAATCTTCGCTTATTTTCTCGTTTCTTCCTTCCTACTTTCTTGATCGCACTTTGTATATATTAGTTAGATGTGTACAGTACTAACTAACTAATCTACTAACGTTAGGGATTTAGATTTAGTTACTAACACTACTAATCACTAATTATCTCACGCTTCCTACTACCGGCATTTCTCTCTCTCATTATCCTATCCCTGCTTAGTTTTCCGTTCTCTCTTCTCTCATACGCACGCAACGTTTCTCCTTGCGTACCTCCCCTTTACTATGCACGTGTCTGCCTGTTCTCCCAGGTCGTTTATTGTCTATATGTTTGTATGGTTCAGTGTCCGTGTCTTACGTTTCCCTCTTGTTATGTAATTATCTCTTCCCTGTGTTCCAGCCTCTCTCTCCTCGTTGTCTCACCTGATTTCTATTATGTCTCCCTGTATATATGTTCAGTGTTTTCATTTCCCCGTGTCAGTACGTTGATTCTATTTCCCTGAGCCTACCTTTCCGAAGCCAGAGTTATTAGCATTTCCCGAGACTACCCTTTGATTATGACCCCGAGCCTGCCCAGCGATTTTGTCCTTTTGCCCTTCTGATTCCTGAGTATCGACCTTTTGACTGCCCTATTACTACTTCTCTCTGCCTCACGATTTTGTACCTCTGATTCCCTGATTCTTGGTTTTGACCCCTGCCTGTGAATAAACAACTCTTTTGCCTAATCCCTGATCTGCGTCTGGGTCCTTACCGCGGTCGTCACAGGACGTACTGACCAGGATGGACCCAGCAGATCCAGACCAGCTCCGCTTCGCCCTCGAGCAGCAAGGTGCCATGCTCGGACGGCACCAGGACCATCTGGAGCGTGTGGCTGAACACCTGCAGTCTCTCACCTCCCGGTTTGGCTGAGCTTACCCTCACGCTGCGAGCTCCGGTCATTAACCCCGCACCCCAGCATGCCGCGGCGCCACTTCAACCCGAGCCTTCCTCCCGGCTGGTGCGCGAACCACGCCTGCCTCCTCCTGAGATACGCAGGTGAACCGGGAGGTTGCCGTGCGTTCTGACGCAGTGCCAGTTGATCTTCCAACTGCAGCCATCCACGTTCTCAGCGAATTATCCCGGTCGCCTCGTCATCACCCAACTGACCGGTCGTGCCAAGTCCTGGGCTACCACCGCGTGGGAGGGCTCTCTTCCCTGCTGTCAGAGCTTTGACCGGTTTTCCGAGGAGATGAGGAGGGTCTTCGACCGGTCTAAGCAGGGTCATGACGCGGCTCGGGAGATGCTCTACCTACGCCAGGAGGGAGGGTCGGTGTCGGATTACGCCATTCGTTTCCAGACCTTGGCTAACGCCTGTGGCTGGGGAAGGAAGGCGCTGTACGACGCCTTCATCTGTGGACTCTCCGAACATCTTAAGGACGAGATCCTGACTCGTGACCTGCCAGAGTCCTTCGATGACCTTATCAGCCTTGCCATCCGCGTGGACTCCCGGCTTCAGGAGCGTCGTCGCTGGCGTAGTTCCGGAGGTTTTCCCGGGTCTGGGAGGACCGGGGTCAGGTCACCGATCGGTGCCTACAACCACCCTGGAGCAGCTCCATCTACTACCCCGGAGCCTGAACCCATGCAGCTGGATCGGACCCGCCTTTCTCGTCAGGAGCGTGACCGCAGGATGGCCAACCGATCCTGTCTCTACTGCGGTGAGTCTGGGCACTTCATTTCCGGCTGTCCAGTAAGCCAACACCCACTAGTTAGGAGAGGAGCACTAGTGGGTGTCATTCCAATCGAACGCTCCTCTAAACAACGGACCTGCCTGCCGGTGACCATCGAGTGGGAGGGTCAGAGGCGAGAGACCACCGCGCTCATTGACTCGGGGGCTGAGGAGAGCTTCCTGGATGCCGGTGCGGTCGCGAAGTGGGGGATTCCAGTTTCCAGTCTGTCTCACCCCCTCATTGCCAACACACTCAACGGTCAGAGACTGGCCCAAGTTACCCAGATCAGTTCCCCTCTTACGTTGCGTACTTCCGGCAACCACCAGGAGAAGATAAGGTTGCACATTATTGACTCCCCTCACTCACCTATTGTCCTTGGCCACCCGTGGCTGGTGAAGCATAATCCGTCCGTGGAATGGAGCAGTCACAGGATTGTGGGTTGGAGCCCACAATGCCTTTCCCAATGCCTGCAGCAAGCCCATTCATCTGTTCCGAGTCCCCTGTCTTCTGTCGAGTCCCCTTTCTTCCGAGATGAGTCTTGACCTGTCGGTCTTTCCTTCCAGTACCTGGACCTCAAGGAGGTCTTCTCCAAGTCCCGAGCCACCTGCCTGCCCCCCACCGTCCCTATGATTGCGCCATTGAGCTCCTGTCTGGCGCTACCTCCTAGGGGCGTCTTTTCTCCTTGTCCCGTCCCGAGACGGAGGCCATGAACACTTACCTTCAGGAGTCCTTGACCGCTGGCCTCATTCGGCCATCCTCATCACCCGCTGGAGCGGGTTCTTCTTCGTGGGAAGAAGGACGGTTCTCTTCGTCCCTGTATTGATTACCGTTCGCTCCAACGACATCACCGTCAAGAATCGCTACCCTCTCCCCCCTCATGACGTCCGCATTTGAACAACTTCAGGGAGCTACCGTCTTCACGGTAAGTTGGACCTGCGCAACGCCTACCACCTGGTGCGCATTCGTGAGGGGGGGATGAGTGGAAGACGGCGTTCAATACTCCGACAGGTCACTGGGAGTACCTGGTAATGCCCTTTGGGTTAACCAATGCCCCTGCCGTTTTCAGGCGTTGATCAACGATGTCCTCAGGGATTTCATTAATCAGTTTTGTTTTGTCTACCTGGACGATATCCTTATTTTTCCAAAACTATGGAGGAACATGTCACCCAGGTCCGCAGAGTTCTACAGCGTCTCCTTGAGAACAGGCTCTATGTGAAGCCAGAGAAATGTGACTTCCATTGTCACACCACCACCTTCCTGGGCTTCGTCATCTCGGCGGGAGCATCCAAATGGATCCACGCAAGATCAAGGCTGTCTTGGACTGGCCCCAGCCAGAGTCCCGGAAGGAGTTACAGCGCTTTTTGGGCTTCGCCAACTTCTACAGAAGGTTCATCAGGAACTACAGCACCATTGCTGCTCCACTCACCGCCCTCACCTCCATCAAGATCCGGTTTCACTGGAATCCTCAAGCTGAACTAGCTTTCCGGTCACTTAAACAACGCTTCACTTCTGACCCCATTCTCATTCACCCTGATCCCACCGCCCAGTTTATCGTCGAGGTCGACGCTTCCAACATTGGGGCAGGTGCCATCCTTTCCCAACGCTCCGCCAAGGACAGGAAGGTTCATCCCTGCGCCTTCTATTCCCATCGCCTCAACCCTACGGAGCAGAACTACGACATTGGCAACAGGGAACTGCTCGCAGTCAAGCTCGCCTTGGAGGAGTGGAGGCACTGGCTGGAGGGGGCTGAAGTTCCTTTTCTGGTCTGGACAGACCACAAGAACCTGGAGTACCTGCAGACTGCCAAGAGACTCAATTCCCGCCAGGCTCGTTGGTCGCTCTTCTTTTCGAGATTCAATTTTGTTCTCTCTTATCGACCTGGATCCAAAAACACTAAGCCTGATGCCCTTTCTCGCCGTTTCGAACCCGTATCCAGGGTTTCCGTTCCGGACACCATCCTGCCTCAATGCGCTATCAACAGCGTTCAATTTCGCATTGAGGCAACAGTGCGCTCCGCCTGGAGGGTGAGGCGGCCCCAGTCGCTGTCCCTCGAACCGCCTCTTCGTGCCCAGTTCTGTCCGATCCCAGGTGCTTCAGTGGGGTCACTCCTCTCGCCTGTCATGTCACCCTGGCATAAACAGGACTATGTCTTTTATCCAGAGACGTTTTTGGTGGCCTGCCATGGTCCAGGACGTTAGGAGTTTTATTTCTGCCTGCTCTGTCTGTGCCCAGAATAAGGTTTCCCATCAGCATCCCTCTGGTTTGTTACAGCCCCTACCCATCCCTCACCGCCCTTGGTCCCACATAGCTCTGGATTTTGTTACGGGTTTACCCTCCTCCAACAGCAACACCACCATTATGACGGTTATTGATCGTTTTTCTAAGGCTGTTCATTTTGTCCCCTTACCCAAGCTTCCCTCCGCCAAGGAGACAGCCACCCTCATTATCCAACACGTTTTTCGTTTACATGGCATCCCCAGTAATATTGTTTCTGACAGAGGTCCCCAGTTTATCGCCAGGTTTTGGAAGGCTTTTTGTTTACTCCTTGGTTCTTCCGTCAGTCTTTCCTCAGGTTTCCATCCCCAATCTAATGGCCAGACAGAGCGGGCTAATCAGGTTATTGAAACCGTTCTGCGGTGCTTGTGCTCTCGGAACCCATCCTCTTGGAGCCAACATCTTCCCTGGGCAGAGTATGCCATCAACTCCCAAACCTCTTCCTCATCCCGTATGTCCCCCTTTGAATGCTGCCTTGGTTACCAACCACCCTTATTCCCTAGCCAGGAGAGGGAGGTGGGTGTCCCCTCTGCCGAGGCGTTCATCCGTAGATGCCGACGTACCTGGAACCTCACACGCCGCAACCTCCTCCGAGCCAGCGCCCGCATGAAGGAGACGGCGGACAAGGGGGCGCTCAAGGCTCCCCGTTACCGGGTTGGGCAGCGGGTCTGGTTGACCACCAGGGACATTCCCCTCAGAATGGACCACCGCAAACTCGCACCCGTTTTATTGGCCCCTTCCCCATTTCCAGAATTATCAGTCCCACTGCCGTTGTTTTGAAGTTACCCCACACCATGCGTCGTATTCACCCCACCTTCCATGTTTCCCGCCTCAAGCCCCTTGTAACCCACCCTTTGTGTCCCGCCCCTGAGCCACCCCCACCCCCCCCGCCTTATTGATGGTGGAGATGCCTACACGGTCCGTAAGATTTTGGACGTTCGCCGCAGGGGCCGTGGTCGCCAATACCTGGTGGACTGGGAGGGCTACGGTCCCGAGGAACGTATCTGGGTCCCATCCCGGTTCATATTGGACAAATCCCTTATCAGAGACTTTGATTGTTCCCGAGCTGTCTAATATTTTGCCATGTGTTTTACCCTGCCTGTCTGAGATTCTGCCCGTGCCTTTACCCTGCCTGTCTGAGATCCTGCCATGTGTTTTGACCCTGCCTGTCTGAGATTCTGCCCCGTGCCTTTACCCTGCCTGTCTGAGATTCTGCCATGTGTTTTGACCCTGCCTGTTCTGAGATCCCGCCACGTGCTTTGCCCCGTTCTGCCTGGCTTTCCCTGCGTCTTGTTTGTTTATCTGTTTTTGTTGTTCCTCCTGTTAAACGCCAAGAGGCGTTTCTTAGGGGGGGGGTCCTGTTATATTCTGAGTATCTGTTCTGTTTGTTTTTGTACTTTGTTTATCTTTCTTCGAGTCATGTTTTGTTCACGTCTGTTATCCCCGTCTGTTATTGTTCCTGGTCCACTCCTTGTCTTGTCATTCACTTCGGAGTTTACATTTCGGGATTTCAATCTTCGCTTATTTTCTCGTTCTTCCTTCCTACTTTCTTGATCGCACTTTGTATATATTAGTTAGATGTGTACAGTACTAACTAACTAATCTACTAACGTTAGGGATTTAGATTTAGTTACTAACACTACTAATCACTAATTATCTCACGCTTCCTACTACCGGCATTTCTCTCTCTCATTATCCTATCCCTGCTTAGTTTTCCGTTCTCTCCTCATACGCACGCAACGTTTCTCCTTGCGTACCTCCCCTTTACTATGCACGTGTCTGCCTGTTCTCCCAGGTCGTTTATTGTCTATATGTTTGTATGGTTCAGTGTCCGTGTCTTACGTTTCCCTCTTGTTATGTAATTATCTCTTCCCTGTGTTCCAGCCTCTCTCTCCTCGTTGTCTCACCTGATTTCTATTATGTCTCCCTGTATATATGTTCAGTGTTTTCATTTCCCGTGTCAGTACGTTGATTCTATTTCCCTGAGCCTACCTTTCCGAAGCCAGAGTTATTAGCATTTCCCGAGACTACCCTTTGATTACGACCCCGAGCCTGCCCAGCGATTTTGTCCTTTTGCCCTTCTGATTCCTGAGTATCGACCTTTTGACTGCCCTATTACTACTTCTCTCTGCCTCACGATTTTGTACCTCTGATTCCCTGATTCTTGGTTTTGACCCCTGCCTGTGAATAAACAACTCTTTTGCCTAATCCCTGATCTGCGTCTGGGTCCTTACCTCGGTCGTCACAGTTAACACATCTGAGAATAAATTTGACAGCCTTTATACACATTTCCACCAGAACAGATGCATCTCTGAGAATCATCTGGAGGGCTCAAGCAGCCCTACTACACATTGGAGGGGGTTCGGCAAACCTCCAGTACTCTGTGGAGAGGTAGCACAGTTTCAGGCCCCTGTTAAGCTGGTTTATTAGACTGGCGCAGGTGTGTACAGACAAGGCCCAGGCCTTTCACAGACTTTACAGGGGGTAAATTAGCGGGAGGAACGTTCGCTCCTTCATTGATCAGTCAGACATCTCAACATGAAGGACCGTCACACCATTCTGAACCCCTACGAGAGGGGTCATCAAATCCTAACCCCTACGAGAGGGATCATCAGATCCTAACCCATACAAAAGGGATCATCAGTATCCTGTCTTCTCAATGAAAGAAAATAAGTAAGACAAAAAAATTGACCAAACTCTTGTCTTTATCTTGATAGTTAGCCAGGGAATTCTTATCAGAATACCAACTTCTCATCAAAACTCTCTGCGTTATCTCTGATACCAATGCAATGCAAACACGGTTCTCTGCATACTCTGTGGGTTCTCTCTAGATTATTCCAAATCTATCCTGCAAACAAGAAGGCAAGAGATTAAAGCAGGACCTACCTGAATACAAAGGGATGCTTTTAGACCCTGGAAACACATGACTACCACATAACATCATCACTAATAATCATTTAAATACATAGAACATAGCCAAAAAAGTTCCCAAGAAGGAAGCTATCAAACACATCCATAAATCCATAAATACTGTATATGCAGCAACATTTATGATGTTTATTTCAACAAACATACCTTTACAAAGCTGTAAACTGGAGATACAAAGACTAACACACATGAACACTGAAGGAAGCAGAAATGACTCTCATCCGGTGATCAACACTGTCTGTGAAGCGTGTAGACTTTAAAAACAATCAAAAACCTTTTCCTTCATTGAAATTTCTCAATTTTTCTTGACTTTGTGTATGTAGGAATGTATATAACTGGTTGTAACTGTTTTGGGGATAAGGACAACGACCATCAGACTTGCTGTTTCCCTGCTTTATCGAGAAATTCAGAGAAGTCCAGGATGATCATTTGAAAGAGAACATTTATTTCCTATAAGTTACAATTCTAATAAATTTAAGAGTGTAAGCATGGTAGGAGCAAGCATGCTAATCAATTAATTGAGCCCATTGCAACAACTTAGGGGCCGTCACAATGAAGCTGTAAGACCTGCCATTGGCTGAAATCTGGGACTTTAAAAAAAAAGTAGTGTCTACACTCATTGGACTGAAAGCTGTAAATCAGTCACATGAAACATCAGTTCCATGGCAACCATTGTTGTTTGTACTGCTGTTTGATTAAATCAGGGGTGTCCAAACTACGGCCCGCGGTCCATTTATAATTGGCCCGCGGCCGCATTCCAATATAATGGAATATGGCCCGCGCATGAAACTTGCACTTGACTGAGTTGTAATTCTTAGTTTCACCACTAGTGGAGCCACCCGTATTCATTGAACACTCCGCGAATAAACGAACTGGTCTCAGCTTTTTTTCGTAGCACCCCCGTCGACAGATCATCCGAAGGGCGCAATAATTATTTTCGCGTAGCACCCCCCACCCCTGGATTAAATGAACAAAAGGTTGTAAAAGAAACATAAAAAGGTAATATTCACTTTAATTTACTACTCAAAGATAAGGACTGACCACATTGCAGTTCGATTGAAACCCTCACTCCTTCAAGGGGGTCAGTCTTTGGCCTGCTTACTAATTTTTAACGATCCACCAGATGTCTGATCAAATTTCCTTCGACCCAAGCGGCATGCCTTCATTTTGATTAATGGTTCACACAGGACCCACTGTTCACTACTCATCAAAAACTAAATTAACCTGTCAAAACCTGTCAAAGGAAGCGGCGTCCGCCTTCATTCACTTGCCCTCAGAGGAGCTGAACGTCAGCACGTGAATTTCAACTGCAAAGAGATCAAAACCGTAAATTGACCACAGAGAGACCACAGACCATAAGTGGACCGCAGAGAGACCAAAACCCATGAAACTCTTTAGTTATCAATGGTCAAATTCAGATTGTTACATGTGACCGCATGCAACCAATCCTATTGTGAGAAACATGGATGAAGGCAAACAAGCTGTGAAAAGTTGTCACAGTTTTCTGACTTAAAACTCTCCGTCTCGTGTTGGTATACCAGTCTAGACTGAGAGTGCCCTGGATCCCATTGCTGAGAAACCCAGCAGTGTTTAAACACTCACTGCCCAACACAGGGGCTCGATTGTCATTTGCTTAGCAGGAGTTTAAACCTCCAGCTTAAACTACAGGCCCACCGAACTGCTCCCTGGAACATCTGCTCCTGTTTCCCAGATTAGGAATAGCTCTTCCAGATCTAATGCAGTTTGGTGGTCTAGAGCAGCGGTTCTCAAACTATGGGTCGCGAAAAAAATAAAACATTTAAATACATTTAATTTTTTTTTTACCATAAGCATTTCTTTACATTTTTTTAAATGAAAAACAAATTGCCAGTTTCTTCGTAAAATCTGTCTACAGGCTTCATTTGTCGTCGCAAGTAAGTCTGTTTTATTAGTTTTTCATAAAGATATAGCCTGTGAATGCATTTGCTACTATTTTGGAAATAGACCACCAATATATGTTTCTGGACTAAAGTTTTTCAGCGTTGTAATTGCACTATCATTTATGTATGGGGTCGCAATTTTTTCCCACCCATGAAATGGGGTCGTGGAGTAAAAAAGTTTGAGAAACCCTGGTCTAGAGGTTTAAACCTGGAGTTTAAACTCCTCCCGCAACCTTCTGCACTGCAATCGACCCAGGGTGCTCAGGACCAATCCATTAAAAAACATCTGCAGCAAGTGTGAGTCCGATCAAACGGATCTGACAAATCAAAAATTGTATTACCCATTTTTTTATTTTCTCCCAATTTGGAAAGCCAGATTGGCTATTAATAAGCTTGTCAAATTGCTACAACATCCAATGACACAAGCTGCTGGTTCTTTCCACTCTGCAGTCCACCAGCTGAGCTGCGCAGCCGTTGTGTCAGAGGACTACACCTACTGCGCAGCTGGTGCAGACTGCAGGTACCTGATCAACCAGTCACTAGTGCGGGATTGGATTGCCTACTGAAACCCTTCCTCCTCAGCTGATGCTTTAGCCAGTAGGGCCACCCTGCAGGGCCCGTATCAAAAAGCTTTTCAAATGGGCTTGGTTCTGTTTGGATCAATGGCTCCCTTACTCCAGTATCAATTCCCTCCTCACTAGGATGCAAACCATTATCAAATGTATCCAGTTTTTATTGAACCTAATCAATCAAAGATCTTCTTAATCATTGCATATTTCATTCAACTTTAAGGAAAAAATTAAATAATTATATTTTTTGACACTTTGACAAAAAGTGATCACATGGAATGCGGTGGCTTACCCATCTCGAGTACACTGCAGTTATTCAGGCACAAACACAAAACAAGTCCTTTTTATTTGTTAAAGTAGTTAAAAAAATGAAAAAACACAAGCTAATGCAAGCGCTAACCCTTCGCCTACTAACTTTGTGCAATATAACCTTCACACCTATCCCAGAATGCACTGCCCAACTTCTCCTCTTCCCCGCAAATTGCATCTGTAAGTCATGTGACCCTGTACTTTGATGTGCCCGCCCACTGGATTGTGAGGTAAGGAACATTGTGCTACATCTGAGATATTCTGTGGTTATTTAAAGCAACCCACACATTTACAGAGCGGTTGTGATCATGCTAACAATGTGCCCCCGTCTCTCATTTATGTGTTTCCTTACGCTCAACCCATAGGCAGTATTAGCCACTTGTTTTTAATAGTCTAAGAACAAGAGTTGTGGAAAGGTGGCAAGAACACAAAACTGGCCACTAGACGTGGGGTCAATTCCATCTCAGTTCACTCAAATTAGGAAATAAATTGAAATGAAAATGAATACATTTAAAAAAACCTCATAGAACATTTTGTCCAGTTTTCAATTCATGAAGCGAATTGACATTAATTTGTTAAATTAATTGAATTGAAATGGAATTGAGCCCCAATCTTGCTCTCCTGTGTGTGAGATCCAGGTGACACAAGGTATACAGGTAGCCTGGGCAGGTCCCTAGTGACCTGGGAGTAAAAACATGGCCATGTGCATGCAAATCTGCCAGTCGAAGGAGAGTTTAACCCTTTGACGTGTGAGGTTTTTTGAGAGTTCTAGTTCTAATTCATAGTGTTCTATTCTGTCATTTTAGTTCTTTGAGGACGGCATTAGCCACCCTTTATGATGTCATCAATTAGAATCAACTAGAATGTTACATCATGTTCTAGAATAAACATCATAGTGCGACAGTACTCCTCGAAGGGTTAATGTGACTGGGCTTGTTTCTCAGAGAGCTCTCGTGTTTACTCATGGCTGAGTGCGTTCTGTCAGCATGCAAGACACCTGCTCCTACAGCCCCATCTGTGTGCCAACCCCTCTGGAGAGAGGGAGAGAGGGAGGATGGGTCAGAGGGACTGGGAGAGAGTGAGAGATGGAGTAAGAAAGTAAGAGAGAGGGAGTGAAGGAGAAATCATGAGAGAGAAAGGGAGTGGCAGCCAATAAGCAAGAGAATGGGGCAAAGGGAGAACAAGAGAGCATAGAGGGAATGAGAGAGGCAGGAAGAGAGAAAGAGAGAGTCAGAGAGGGAATAAGAAAGTAAGAGAGAGAGACAGCGTGATAGAAAGAGGGAGTGAGAGAGAGCAAATGAGAGAATGAGGGAGCGAGAGAGCGAGACTGAGCGCGATAGAAAATTATAAACAGAGTGCAATAGAAAAAGGGAATGAGAGAAAGCACGAAAGAGAAAGGCTGAGAGAGGGAGAGAAAGCACCAATCAGAGCATGAAAAGCCACACTCCAACGCGCCACGTCGAGATCACATCTGCACAGAGCACCTTTAACAGGGGCACTGAAAATGTTTTAATCTGCAGGATACCGCTTTTAAAACCACTTTCCAGAACAATCTACAGGGATGAAAGGCATGGGGCTGCAGGTGATTCATTAAAGAGACTGAGGTGCACTAGCAATGAGATGGGGAGGAGCGATGGGGAGCTGACCACCACAAACGCACTCCAGAATCTAAAGGTGGCTCGAGAGCCACCAAAATACACGGGGAACAGGACAACACTGCAGCACAGCACACAGACTGAACCGGGGATTGCACAGTGAACATTTTAAATTGACTGAAGCAGAAACGACAGGACCTCTGCCCTCTCGAACCCTACTCTGGTTCTGGCTCTACCGTTTGTTCTCTGCTGAAATCCATTCTTGCACCCTGCTGGATTACTGACAGAGAACAAGCTGGCACTGAGCTCCAGGTGACAGCAGGAAAGGCACAGCCACGGGAGCAGAGGATTCTGGGACATGGCTAAACGCTGCATTATTCATGATACCAACACCATCCAACTGGTGCCACTCATTTGACTCACTCACTCACTCACCAATGAAAAAACTGCTAATAATATTGTTAATGGTGAAAAACATTGAATTTAATTTTCACACCTTTTTAGATCTGCATCTCTATATTACAATACTCCAGTGTGGTAATCCAGTCAATTTACATCTATGTTTCCCCCCCAAGTGTAAACAAACCTTAAATGCTCCCTTTTAAGTTTTATTTCAATAAAACAAATAAGCCTAAGATTGTTTGTGCAAAGTCACTCTAATGCTACCGTAGATATACAGTAGGAAGCATTGTGTCAGTCCACATTGTATGAATTGCGCCTTGAGAATGACAATGAAGTATGGCAAACGCCTATGGCGATAAAAAACAAATATACACATTTGATGGTCTCACCACAACCCGCCGCCAAATGAGCAGACTTTTCTCAGCCCATCCCTGAATCTGGACATCAAAGTGTTTAAGTTGTGAGTCAGCTCTGTTCACATGTGTCTATTTAAGCACCAGTGTCTCTGTGGCTTTACATCAGTGAACAGAACGTGGTGTCAAAAAAGCTGCAGCTCTGACAGAGTACTATAAGTGACTAACCCCACAGTCACACTGGATGTGCTGTAAGTGACTAACCCCACAGTCACACTGTAAGTGACTAACCCCACAGTCACACTGGATGTGCTGGAAGAGACTAGCAAACAAACGTGTGGGGGGTGGGGTTTAGGGTGGTTACCATTGCCATCACTCAAACCTGGGCAGGTGGAAACTGGCCTTGAAGGGGTCTTCAAAAGGGATCTGTCTAATCCATCTGTACAGAAAGCAGGTAAGAATTATTACACAGATCTATAGACACAAGGAGGCCTCAGTTAATCCCACCCCACAGTGAGGCAGTGAAAGCCTGCTGCTCTCTATGGAAAGACTTGGGTGTGGAGAGGGAGGTTTTTTGGGCGGTGATGGTTTGCTTGTACGAAGGCGTGCAGTTTTTAGTTACCATGAGAACTGGGACTCTGAGCAGCTGCTACACAAGCGGTTCTGTAAATAGGCCATTTTGAGCATGTGTGATGGTGTGTGTGTGCGTTTGTGTGTGAGTGAATTTGTGTATGTGTGTGTGGTTGTGTACTAGAACCCACTACCTCACCAAAAGGGTCAGATAAAAGTTAGAAAATTAGACCCCCACAGTAGCAGTCAGCCAGTGCATTACTGTATATTATTGTGTTTTGGTAATGTAGATCAAGAAAATTACTGTATGAGCTTCCATGGCTCCTCAAGCCCGACCCAATAAAAGAGGTCAGGTAACTGTGTAATCAGAGGCTTTAACTGATCAAATACCTATTGAGTAACAACACAAACCTGCACACTCTGCGGCTCTCCAAGGGCAAGAATGAATTCCACTGCACTAAATGCTCCAGGCCTCTCTTGCCCATTTGCTTGTCCACCATCAGGCTTTGGAAAAGCAACAAGCACTAGCTCGCCCAGCGTTAATGCTCGCAGGTACTAGCTCGCCCGGTGTTAGCGCGGGCTCACACTAGCTGGCCCAGTGTTAGCGTTAGCATGCATTAGCTCACCCAACATTAGCAATGAAACGTACTAGCTCACCCGGCATTAGCGCTGCGCTAACACAGCCCAACCAGATCCTCAGCTCCTGCATTCCCTCCATCTGTTACGTTCTGAGTGTCTGTTCGGTTTGTTTTTGTACTTTGTTTATTTATCTTTCTTCGAGTCATGTTTCTTTCACGTTCTGTTCCCGTCTGTTATTGTTCCTGTTCCAGATCCACTCCTTGTCTTTGTCTTTTACACTTCGGGAAATGTTTGGGTTTTTTCCTTCTTATTATCTCGTTTTCTTCCTTCTTACTTTCTAGATTGCACTTTGTATATATTAGTTAGATGTATATAGTACTAACCAACTAATCTACTAACATTAGGGATTTAGATTAAGTTACTAACACTACTAATCACTAATTATCTCACGCTTCTGACTATCGCTGTCTTTCTCGCTTATTATCGTATCCCTGTTAGCTTTTCACTTTCCCTTTCATTCGCACGCAGATTCTGTCTATGCATTCCTCCCCTTCTAACTATGCATGTGTCTGCCTGTTCTTCCAGGTCGTTTATTGTCTATGTGTCTGTCATTCCCAGTCCGTGTCTTTCGTTTCCCCTCGTTATTCTATTAGCGAATTCCCTCGTTATTAGATTAACGATTCCCATTGTTTTCACCTGTGTTCCTCCCCTCTCTCCTCCCCGTCACACCTGAGTCCTATTGTGTTTTCCTTCCCTGCCTGTATATTAGTTCAGTGTTTATGTTCATTCCTTGTATATCTGTTCTGTGTTCTTGTTCTTTCCCGGGTCAGTAGTGATTCTTATTCCCTGAGCCTACTTTTCCGAAGCCAGTGTTTATAGATTTTTCCGAGACTACCCTTCTGATTACGACCCCGAGTTTGCCTAGCGATTTTGTTTGTTTGCCTTTCTGCCTTCCTCATTATCGACCTTTTGACTGCCTGTTTTCGACTTCTCTCTGCCTCGCGTTTTTGTACCTCCGATTCTCTGATCACCTGGTTTGACCCCTGCTTCCCATTAAACAACTCTTTTGCCTTATCCTGATCTGCGTCTGGGTCCTTATCCGGTTCCTAACAGAACGTACTGACCCGGGAAAGAACAAGAACACAGAACAGATATACAAGGAATGAACATAAACACTGAACTAATATACAGGCAGGGAAGGAAAACACAATAGGACTCAGGTGTGACGGGGAGGAGAGAGGTGAGGAACACAGGTGAAAACAATGGGAATCGTTAATCTAATAACGAGGGAATTCGCTAATAGAATAACGAGGGGAAACGAAAGACACGGACTGGGAATGACAGACACATAGACAATAAACGACCTGGAAGAACAGGCAGACACGTGCATAGTTAGAAGGGGAGGAATGCATAGAGAGAATCTGCGTGCGAATGAAAGGGAAAGTGAAAAGCTAACAGGGATACGATAATAAGCATGAAAGACAGCGATAGTCAGAAGCGTGAGATAATTAGTGATTAGTAGTGTTAGTAACATAATCTAAATCCCTAATGTTAGTAGATTAGTTGGTTAGTACTATATACATCTAACTAATATATACAAAGTGCAATCTAGAAAGTAAGAAGGAAGAAAACGAGATAATAAGCAAGAAGGAAAAACCCAAACATTTCCCGAAGTGCAAAAGACAAAGACAAGGAGGATCTGGAACAGGAACAATAACAGACGGGGAACAGAACGTGAAAGAAACATGACTCAAGAAAGATAAATAAACAAAGTACAAAAACAAACCGAACAGACACTCAGAACGTAACACCATCCTCTCTGCTACTTACACAAATACAGGATGTTCCACTTGGTTAGTAACTGGAGTTTATGGTATTCTATTACAGTACACAATATTGTACAGTGGTCACTTCTCAACATCCCAGTACATTTTCGGAAGATGTATCAAATTGGAATGCATTCAAGGCTCAATGGTAAGGTGACAAAGCTTTCAACGTTAAGAACACAGAGCAAAGTATCTGGTGCATCTAAAAAGATCTGTGCACTGGTGTCATGTGACCCCAGCACACCCGTCTCTGCTGAGGCCTGTCACAGGGTGCGGAGAAAGTGTCCTACGGCAGAGAGATAATCGGGCACTGGATCTGACGAGAGTATCAATGGACCTGTGACGGCCCTGATAATTACAGGAATCCACTAGCTGCCATCCGGGGGCTAGAATAACATGATGGGTATGGATTGTGAATAATGAATGAAAGGAGATTACACTGGATTTTGTGGGTGCCATCACTATATTGAAAAGGTGGGTCATTGGATTTTATATGTGGGTGTCTGTGACAGAGGGCACGGTCTCTGGCGAAAGGCAACATTGGGCACCCCCTCCCCCCGGAGTACGCTCGCCCACAAATACGCCCATCTACAACCCTGTACCACAGTGATAGCATTCACCATCCCTACTTTTGTAATTATGGTTCTATTTTGTTTGTTACTTATCTGTGCTGTTCAGCTTGTTGGCCAGTTTGCTGAAACAGTTTTTTTATTACTACATAACAATAATAATAACTTTACCTATATAGAACAATGATTTTATATCTTTTATACAATGATTTGCAAAGTACTTCACAGATGAGCACAAGGGTTAACTACATTGCATGGGGTCACAATATTGCCAGAGGTCAATATATTATGAGGGGTAACATGATTACATGGGATCACTATATTGCAAGAGCATTATCAATGCCTATTTTCCAAGGGGGGCTCAGACCTTCCCCGTCAGCCCTCGGTTCTGCGGTCTCCATAGAAACGTGTCCTGTGCCATGCCAGATGGGTGTCAGACAGTGACTGCAGGCCCCACCCGGGTGTTTTTAGAACAGTGACTGCAGCTGCTCTGCAAATGACTTGTGCCCCTTTGGCCAGGCCTCAGTTAATCCCCCTGACAGGGGTTGCTGTGGCCCTTAATGTCTTACTGAAGGGTCATCAACACACCTTGGCATTGGTCTCCTAACACTAGCATGTCTGGAAGATTCTCTATTCTTTCAAATAAAAAATCTGATCTTATCTATCTATTATTTTTGAATAACTTTTCATCCTTTATTTTTACCTGTTCGCTCAGCAGCCCCACCTGCTGTGCTGGAGGACTGGACTTCTTGTGCAGCTGATGCAGGCAGATTGCAGGGGTCATAGACTTACCAGTCCTAGGGGCCCCTGGTCACAGCCAGCATTGGTAGGGACAGGATTCCACACCAGACCCTGGGGGGCATCACCACATCAGGGGTGAGTGCTTTAGCACAATGACCCCATCAGAAGGTCCCAAAGACTCACACTTCAGTCAAATACTACAATGAGGGGCTATCTTCTTGTTTTACCACCATTACCACCATTATCACCATTACATAGAACCAACTGCTGTAACCATTATATAGAACCGGCTGCTGCAATAGAAGGGGATGATTGAAGTCTTTTGTTTTGTGGAACATGTATTTGGGGAAAGGACACAGATGAAACATGCATATTTAATTACATATTTTGATCCATTCTGCTACATATAGATAAAGGTAGACTGCTACAGGCCCCAAGTACTAAAGCAGCATCAATTAGTCTTTGATGCAATACAATGATGGAACCCCACTCTAATTTTAAATATTCTGAGGGAGAAAGAATGAGATATGTAACGTGAAGTATGATCATCAGGCCTTCAAACACAGGGCCATTAAGATAAGTATTGGTCAGGATGAATGAAGAAACTTGTTTATTCCACAGAATATTCATAAAAACCAGTCTATCAATTTTCCACGATCGACAGATGGCATCACTTTTACCTGTAGTGGATGGGAGTTTTCAGTTTGAGTGTTGGGGGGGAGGGGGGTACTTGTGCTTTTAAAGGGTTGTTCGGCCCACAGGTGTAACATGTATAATGCAGGGAGCTCCCCAAATCTTGCACAGCAGCGCTCCACAAGCAGGGGCTAACCAGAAAGCTCTCCCCAGAAAACAAACACTGACTTTAGTATAAAAATACACACCCCGACCATGCTCCACACAAAGAAAGCCAAAGAGAACAAAGCACGCCTGAGCCCAGAGAGTTCAGAGCGCGGCTAGGAGAGACGCTTCAAACAACTTCCAGTGACTCAACTCCAAGAGCAAACGCTTATATTTTACTGTGTTTCAAATCAATGCCGCCTGGTGTGAAAAAGAAACCGGCATGACTCGGTACAGCCCCACCTGCTGTGTCGGCAGCGCCCACAGCGGTCAATCCTCTGCCTCGCGCTGTTTATTTTGGGGCAGGACCCTCCATTGCTCTGCGGTGTTGGACAAGTCTGGGGCCCCCCCAAGAGGGTTCTGGGCTCGCCCACGTCTCTGTATCCTGTAAAGAATGCAATGTGTCATGGCTCTTTCGCCGACTCGTGTTCTGTTTGACAATGCATTACTGGACAGCAATGTCAACACTCTGACAGTCCGATTACACACATCGTTAACAAGCACAAATCGGCCTTGCTTGTGCAAACTATCTTTTTCTGCATGAGTGAAATTAGCATATGTATATATAATATATAAATCTCTCTCTCTGTCTCTATATATATATATATATAGGTAACTATACAGGTAACTTTCAAAATAAAGGCAACACTTCGGTAACCTGGGGGGTGCACTAAAACCATTGTCAACTGGGTGGGGTGGGTGAGTCTCGTTGGAAAGAGGAGGGCTGGGCATATCCTCTAGCACTGGCCCTAGC
The DNA here is from genome assembly GCA_029706075.1 of Aldrovandia affinis. Taxonomy (NCBI): domain Eukaryota; kingdom Metazoa; phylum Chordata; class Actinopteri; order Notacanthiformes; family Halosauridae; genus Aldrovandia; species Aldrovandia affinis. The sequence continues at coordinate 493,155 of JAINUG010000150.1, forward strand.
ACCCCCCAAAGGACACTGCGGTACTGCACCCGTTTAAAGGTGCCCCTTTATTTTGGCAGTTACCTGTATATATATATACATATTCCTTGTAGTTTACCTGCATAGCCCCAGTTAAAGGAACACATGTCATTAAAAGATTAACATCAGCTAAACACACTGTCACACTCAGTTTCTGCTAGTGTGAAATTTACCAGCAGCGTGTGCTGCACCGCAAACACTGTCAGCAAGCTTGAAAGTCACAAAGCTGAGCACAGTGACCTTTTTAACCTACCTAGCATCACTGGCTAATTGATCATTTGCACCAAAAGACTGCTGGAGGCGTTAACTTCCAGCTTACAACATAAGGTCATTTACAAATGCAATTAAAAGGACATGAAAGGACGAAACTGGGACCTTTAGACAATTAACACGCAAGCTCAACCCAAGGGCCACAAAACAAGCCTGAGAGTTTGCGGGAACACTTGGTGGGCCAAAAGGCAGACCGTGATCTGGGCCCATCTGTATAAAGTGTTTCATAGTAGGTGTGCTTATCTAGAATCAGTTTAGCCTTTTAGCTCATAACGGATAAGGTTAGGATATGGACAGGGGAAACCTGATCCTAGATCAGCGCTCCGACTGAGGTGCGTTATACATACTGCCCCTGGCGTCTGTTTTAAACTCTGGTGGTCGAGGCATTCGCTGATTCACAAACAGCTCGATAATGAAGACGTAGAGCCCTTTTATCCAGACAAACGATCCTCGCGGCCTGAACCCTGGTCCTGTGATTTATCTGGTCATCACTCATGCGGCGGGCGACAGAGGTGCTCTTCAGCATTACCCACGATCCTTCAGCACAAAGCAGCTCCAGGCCCCGGCCCTGTCACCAGGGGAGATGAGAGGCTCCATAATTTACTCACAATGACTGCCATCTGCTGTTTCTGCTGCAGGACCAGGGGACAGGGGAAAACATTTAAAAAATCGCACAAACCTTCTAAGGGCAAATTCCGGGAGATTAATTTGTTTTGTTTCTCGTCCTCCTAGTCTTTTGATGCCCAGAGGTAAGACAGGTCTTCTAGGAACCTTGGAACAAAAGGACAGATGGGGAGAATTCTGTGAGAAGATAACAACCAAGTCAAACCGAGCCGACTCTGCATCGGCGATCGGCTAGCCATGTCTGGCTGCTGGAATGAAATGTGGCTTCAATGGTCTGGTGATTCTGTGGTGGAAAAAGGTTCATAACCAATTCATAGCAGAGTTTTTTTTGGTTTGTGGTAACTCATTCAAGAAGGATGTCTCAATTCATGCCGACCTCAGGCACACTGACCCCCAGAAGACGGAACGGAGCAGTCACTGTGCACTCGTGGGATAATTGATAAAGGACAGGTGTCGCTGATGGGGTTATAGCAGCGCAACAGGCACTTTTTAACATGGCCAGCAGCTTTGGATTAAAAAAACAAAACAGCTCTGACGTGGGCATTTCAATTCAGGGATGGCTGTGATGATTTCAGAACTGATTTCTGATCAGATCTGATGTCAGTTATTGATTTTTGTTTTACATGAGAAGCGGAAAGACTCCACCTTGTCATGAATAATACAATACTTTGTTTACCTGTTTGTAGTTTCTGTAAGCACTACATGACTATAATAATGATTAGTGATTATCGTATATTCATTATTATATAATTATATATATATATATGCTGCATAAAGTATATGCTGCATATGATATATATATTGTACATATACACAATACATACATATATAATTATGTTTTTGTATTATGCATATACTGTATATACTATATATACACTCAGTGGCCACTTTATTAGGTGTAACTTTCTAGTACTGGATAGTACTTTCTAGCACTTTGCTCCCAGAACAGCCTGAATTCTTCATGGCATGGATTCAATAAAGTGCTGTAAACATTCCTCAGAGATTCTGGTCCATGTGCTTTGTGACATGGTGCATTATCCTGCTGGAAGTAGTCATTAGAAGATGGGTAGACTGTGGCCATAAAGGGATGCACATGATCAGCAACAAGATTCGACGTATTGTGCATTCAGAGATGCTCTTCTGCATACCACTGTTGTAACGCGTGGTTATTTGAGTTACTGCCGCCTTCCTGTCAGCTTGAACCAGTCTAGCCATTGTCCTCTGACTTCTCTCATTAACAAGGTGTTTTCGTGCACAGAACTACCACTCACTGGATGTTTTTTGTTTTTCGCACCATTCTCTGTAAACTCTAGAGACTGTTGTGTGTGAAAATTCCATGAGATCAGCAGTTTCTGAGATACTCACACCACCCCATCTGGCACCAACAATCTTTACACGGTCAAAGTCACTTCAAGATCACATTTCTTCCCCTTTCTGATTTTTGGTCTGAACAACAAGTGAACCTCTTGACCATGTCTGCATGCTTTTATGCACTGAGTTGCTGCGACATGATTGGCTGATTAGATAATTACATTAATGAACAGGTGTACAGATGTACATAATAAAGTGGCCACTGAGTGTATATATATATTGTGGCAGCCCAAGGGGCTGCACAAGGAAATGGCTGCCTGGCCTACAACACATGGGAGCGAGGAAACACTACATTTCCCAGCAGGCCACAGTCACACCTGAGCTAAGTCAAGCAATGGGGACTAACGACCAGCTGAAGGACATTTCAAGGCCTATTTAAAGGGCTGATTCCATCACATGTTGAGAGGAGTAGGAACGTGTTTGGGAAGGAGTTGGTGTTGGTGTTGGTGTTGGTGTTGGTGTTGGTGTTGGTGTTGGTGTTGGTGTTGGTGTTGGTGTTGGTGTTGGTGTTGGTGTTGGTGTTGGTGTTGGTGTTGGTGTTGGTAGAGTGAATACCTGTGAAGTCTTTTGACCAGCCAGGATTTGGAAAGAGAGTGTTGGAGTGTTTTTTGTGTGTATGGAATTGGATTGCTTTGGATATCGACTACGGACTGGATTACGGAACTGAACTGGATTTGTGGACTGGATTTTGGACATTGACAACGAGATAAAGATTGCAGACTTTGTGTGTTTGTATTCCCCTGAAGACCCCACCCTTTGTTTTGTGTTTGTCAGTATTAGTTTAATAAATCATTGTTTTGTGTTTGAATACTGCCTCCTCTGGGTTCTTGAACTTGCCTACACCCTCTGCAAGGTCCGTGAGTGTTGCCCAACCCCTGGGGACACCACAATATATATATATTTATATTCATATTCTGTTCTCTCTCTTATGTGATGTTCAGCCTGTTGTTGATGTAATAATGTATGTGAAAGGTCTGTCTCTAGTCTGTGAGTGCAGAGAGAGTACAGTGATAGAGATCAGGAGCGTTTGGCTGAACTCCCCTCTTCTAACAACCGTCTCCTGGGCAGGGCGGTTTAATGAGCTTCTAGTCTTTTCCATTTACCACTGAGCTCTACATTATGTTCAGTTCTTCTCTCTTACATACAGACAGTCCACTCCAAGACACACACTCCAATGTACACACTACACAATACAGGCTGTTACAGCTTCATTCCTGCAGGAGGAAGCTACGGTCAGGCCTGAGCATAGTCTAAATACATAACTACCTTCACTGGTACTTCAGAGCGCATAGCTCTGGATATCTCTAATGTGGATATCATAGCTCTGGATATCTCCAATGGGGATATCATAACCTGCCTGAAATGTAATCACATCCTATTTGCCCTATTGGCATTAATTTCACCGACTTCCTTCCAAGTCTGTCCATCACATTTTGAGGGATGTTGTTCACAGCCAGACTCAAACTCACAAACCCATAAATGAAAAAGCGTACGTGCGTGCAGGTGTGCCAGCATGTGACCTAGTGGAAAAGGCAGACGAGGAAACTGTTGAAAAGACCTGCATGCTTATAGTTTCCTCTTATAGCTCCCAGAGTTGTGAATTTTATTATCAGGATGGAACAGTATTTCGGCCAGAAACCGGTCATCAGGGGCAACGTTAGTGAAGAAACACCCGCATTAAATGATGAGCATTCTCTCAAACATTTGGCAATGTGCAATCATCTCAAGCACAGACAGGTGTGAGTGTAGATGTGTGTGAGCCTCATGAAATTCTCCACCTCAGGAGGTGGCACAAATGCAGTTAAGACTGATACGGTAGCATTTTCTCCAGCTCAGATCGTGGGGTAAACGCTCTACCGACTTAACCTGGTGCAACCATTTCCTTGGCGCGGTCACGCATGCATGGCTGCAGATTTCACATCAACTGCTTTGCTGTGGTAGCATTCAATGCAGTTCCTAGAGTAATATAAGCATACCAATACTAATCTCAAAAGCAGGACAGATGGAGGGGTGAATGTTATGGTTGAGTCTCACTGATGATGGAGGTTTGAGCTTAAATATCTTTTAAAATCGAGGTGCCTTTCAATAACTACAATCTATTCTTTTTTTTACATTTTTAATTTATTTTTTGTTTCAGATTTTACGCCAGTTTCTCTCAATTTAGTAGCCAATCACACCCTCTATTTTTGATGTCAATCCCCCCCTCGTATCATGAGTTCGCTGCCGTACCCCTGTGACCGGTAGTAACAAAGGCGAAGTATCGTCGGCACTCGCCGGGTTGTTGACCGTAACTCCTGTGCGCAGCAAACTTCCTGTCACCTTCCCTGCCCCCCTCCCTGGGGCGGACAGCCAAATGCCATCCCCGGTGGCACTCCCAGCCAGAGCCGACTCTGGCGCGGCCGGTGGAACCGAACCCTGGTCGCAGCGGCCAGCGTCGAGCGTTGCTAGACCACCCGGGAGGCGGTTCTAATCTATTCTAATGGGATCCCATGCAACACCTGACGGCCTCAATTCCACTAAAATGCAGCGCATGGGCGGCTTTTTGAAATTTAAATTCCAATCCAAATGGCAAGAAATTAGCCCCATAGCCAAACGGATAAGTTCAGAGCAGCCTCAGAATGGAGCTATGAAAATGGAGACATCTGCAAAACGAGATATCACTTTATTTTCTCTACAGCGAGGGCAGGTTTCCCAAGCAACATCCAGCCGCTCTACTGTCAAGGTCATGTGCATCCTGTTGTATAACCATTGTGTAAACAAACCATGTCCAATTTTGATAAATCTCCCTGAATCCAATTACAGTAACTGTACGTTGTTGTTGTTTTTTCCAGAAGCACACTATTCATGCAACAGGCCTGGTTCTTGAAAGGAAAGAGGCTGGAACCTCTACAACCCTACAATACTACACATGATAGATCAATTTTTAAACTGAGGTCTGGGGACAGACTTCTCAAACCATCTTAAGGGCGAAAAGGGTGTTTTAGTCATTAAAGTCTTTAAACTTGAATTACGCAACTAATTGCGTAATCCTGGTGGATCGGAGTTAATGAAGCGGGGCCGCTCCCATCTGCTTGTGACAGAGATGAGAGATGCAGAGCTGGGAGGAGGAGGAGCAGGAGCCCCTCCTTCACCCGAGGCACGCATTGCTGTGTGCTCAGAGCCATGTGGAAGCCATCAGCACACACTTTAATAGACTCCCTGCTCAAAGGCTAGTGTTTCACTCCACTGTTTCTCATACAGATTGCACGTGTACACAGACACACACACACACACACACACAAGCCACCAGCACATCACTTTAATAGACTCCCTGCTCAAAGGCTAGTGTTTCACTCTACTGTTTCTCACATAGATTGCACATGTACACACACAGACACCCCCCACACACACACACACACACACACACAGGCACATGCATGCATACACTGAACACACAAACACACATCCAAACATGCACAACAATACACACACAGACACACACATGCTTACACTTATACACACACACACACACACACACACACATACACACACACACAAGCACACACACACAAGCACACACACACACAAACATGCACACTCACACACTCTCTCTCTCTCACACACACACACAGACACACACACTCCCTAACACACAGGCACACATGCTTAAACTCATACACACTCAGGCAGGCATGCATGAACACAGTAAACGCACACATGCACACACACACACACACACACACACACACACAGTCACACACAGTCATGCACACGCACATAGGCATGCATGAACACCCACACACACACGTGCAAAAACAAACTAAATGCACATAGTGTACACATACTACACACACACACACACACACATTCAAACACCCAAACACACACACACACACACATGCAGAATATCTGCCTTGAAAAAAGTGGGTGTTTCAGGATGATATCCTACAGAAAGCTCTAGAATGAATCCCCACAACAAAAATGTGGGTTTCCCCTGAGAACTACCCTGGAAGGCGATGTGAATGGGTGTCAATTAAGAGCTGAGTAACAAGGAAAACCAGCAGACCCTGTGGCCCTCCAGGACCAGGGTTAGGGACCCCAGCAGACCCTGTGGCCCTCCAGGACCAGGGTTAGGGACCCGTCCAGACCCTGTGGCCCTCCAGGACCAGAGTTTGGGACCTCAGCAGACCGTGTGGCCCTCCAGGACCAGGGTTAGGGACCCCAGCAGACCCTGAGGCCCTCCAGGACCAGGGTTGAGGACCTCAGCAGACCGTGTGGCCCTTCAGGACCAGGGTTGGAGCCTCTACTACAGAGTTGTTTGTGTATGAGAACAAGACCCTGTAGCGCGGGGTAAAATTGATCACATGCAGAAGCAGCTTGGCGATGGGACACCCTGACAAAAAGATCAAGAGCCTCTCAGCCTAAAGAAAGAGCTGGATAAATATAAAACAGTCCAAATCCATCCATTGGCCTTAATAGAAAAATACACCCTGGACAGGTTTCAACACACACCATTCACTCACACAAAATCAATATGAGTTGGGAGTGAGGGTGAGTGAAATTACTGGAGTCTGTTTATAGAGTGTAGAAAGGCCTGAAAAAAACTGTCTTAAACCATAAGTTGGGAAAACCCTGTTTAAAGTGTAGATTGATGTCTTAATTGTCCCACGCCCGGCTCCAGGATAGACAGACCCTCAAGTTTCACGGTGGGGGGCTTCCGTCCGAGGCAGGTCTTCTGATCTCGGTTAAAATAGATGGGATCTGACTGGAAACACATGGGGTGGGGGAACGGATTTAACAGGCGAAGATAAACACCCATTTGAGAGGGGCGGGTGGCCGAGTCTGCTCTCTGCACAGTGTGGCTTGGGAATGACTGGACCGCGAACATTTGGGGAAAGTGGACTCCACCCTGGCTCGCAGGCAGACAGCTCAGTGCTGTGTGTTTTCTCGGTTGGTGGAAGCGATGCCTGCCACTTTGACGGTGCGGCCTGAGGAGAAGCAATGGCCATCTGCTTCGTGTTCATTTACCAGTATCTTGTTTATACAACAATGTGCACTTAGCAGATGCTGTTACCCAGGGGGTCGGGATTACATGGCTTATATTCCTCCATATAATTAATTTACATAGCCATTCAGGTAAAATGGCTTGCTCAAGGACACAGCAGCAGGGTCCCAACTTCCGGGTCCCCGATTTGAACTGAACACTACCCCCCCCCAGACCAAACAGGGAGGACCGGGGAGGGGAGTATTTTTCACTGAGTATTTTCCCTTTGTATTTTATATTTCCATATCTCATAAACAACATATTTTAGACTTTCAGATAAAATAAACCCTGTCTGGTTTACAAATCATTGGTAATATTGTGACAATTGTCATTTTTATGTATATACTGTATTTGTGTCTATTTATATAGATCCATAATATAAAGGCATTACATTTTAAACATACTTCCATATACTAGTGTTCAATAGCCACTGTATTAAAATCTATAGTGGGTGTTGGAAGGTGTGAAACATTTTATTGAGACAGGGATCATTTTAGAGTGGTCATTTCAGGGGGCTTTGAGATTGAAAAGTTTAGGAGTGGCTGCCCTCACTGCAGTTCCACACCTCTGCCCTGATCAAACAGGGAGTGGTGTTCAGCTTTACTTTTTTGTTACTTATTCGCTTAGAAGACACCTGCGATGTTCCTTGCTCAAGATTACAACCATCATGCCCTGAGATTAGAACCTGCAACCCCTCCTGGGATTTGAACCTGCAATCTCTTGCAAGTGTAGATGGTAACTCGGCTTGGCCTCCTGTCACGGTTAATAAGGAGGCCTAACCTGTAGACAGGCCACCCTTTCCCCCACAGCCCCGAGGACCAGCGGGCGATCAGACGGGCACTGCTCCAGCACCCTGGGGTGAGAAAGCAATGGAGCGCATCTCAATTATAACGCCACAGATGTGTACACAGCACTTCATGTGCAATAAACCAGACATCAACAGGTTTATCCCTGCAGCTCTCCTCTGCTGCGTCCGTGCACTGACCAAACACAGACCAGACACAGACCACTCATAGACCACACACAGACCACACACTGACCACTCATAGACCACACACAGAGCACACCCGACAACGGTCGGTGTTGACTAGTAAAGCGATACTAGGTGATGCCACCCCAATACTGAACATTTGGGGGAGAGACATGGCCTTTTCCGACTGCAATTCTACCGTGCTCAGACACCTTTCAGTCCGAGCGCATGCCAGAGACAGGTGCATGCTGGGGTGGCCTGCTAGGGTTCCCTCTTTAAGACGTTATGACACCCAGCTACGCTGCCCAACACGGGCCAAGCCCATGCAGAATAAAAAAGGAGATTTGCAGTAGGAACTGTGACCTTTAATGGCAATGATCTAATGAAAGTGGAGATCGCGGTTGCGGTCGCTGCTGACCTTTTAACGCACGTTTAGACGTGACTCCCCCTGCGGGCACTACAGTGAGGAATAAGAGGGTTTTTCCCCCACTTTTCAATTTTTTTCCCTTGTTTTAACAAACACTACAGAGGCAATGGAGAGGTTATTATGCACGAAAACTATTAAAAGGAGGTGATGCTGTTCAATAAGTAAAATTATAAAAACAATGAATGATTTTACACAAATATACAACACAGTAGCTATGTACTTACTTTCTATAGGTCCCTCAGTTATTTTTTCTCCTCTGAACTTGGCAACAGAGGAGACTGGGATTTATTTCTTTGGCAAAAAAAATTCCCTTGAATACATTAGATAAAAAGCCTGCTTTAAATCTTTTATACAATTTCAAGAAACAATTTAAACGGGATTGAAAAGTAGGTTTTTAAGGTTAACAGTGTAATTTCCTCCTGTGTATTCAACCTTGATTTTTCTCAGTTTTCCACATGTAGAATAGCTGAGCTGAATAGCTGTGGGAGATTAAACAAACTGAAAAATGTCCAATGCTCCAGCTTCAAATGTACACATTTAACCCCTCTCTCTGGTCATTTCTGCTGTTGCATCACAGTATTTGCAGAATTACGAAGCGTGCAGTACGGACCTCCATGTTTCTAAACTGGTCCTCAAAATCAAAGAATTGATCAATGACCATCCGGATGGTATGTTCCAATATTTTATTTTGCATGACACCAGCCCTTAGTTAATCATTAGTAGTCCTATTTTATCTATGGGCTCAATCCATCTATGTGTACATGTGTAGTTGTTTCTCCTATTACTGGCATATTGCTGTTCCTGCTATTTCCTGTGCCCCTGTATTTTGTGATTGCTATGTACACCCAGTGTCAAATTTTCTTTCCAGGTCTCCCTCGCAAAAGAGGTTTTAATCTCAATGGGATTCTCCTTGTTAAATAAAGGCTAAAGAATGGATAAATAAATGTATTTATACACATGAACATACAAATAGATAACGTGAGCAAACCCTGCAGATAAAATAGGACTAATGATGTAAAAAAATAAAATAAAATATTGATAGTCAAACAATTCGACTATGTGAGCTCAGTGTAGGTATTGGTCAGACCAAACCCACCCTTGGAATACAGGTGTCAGGAAAGTAGACTCTGCACCTCTGTCTCCTGGGAGCAGCACTGCAGAGACAGATGTCTCCATCTGTGGCTACTGCCTGCAGAGCTACCATTCCAGACAGGGACAACCCTATTTCCACCATGGGCGTCTCACTGCTGGCTTTCCCTCTGAACTCCTCTCCTGTTACTCCAGGGTTCCTACATGACTGAGTGAAGCTGGAGGGCAATGTGAGGTCTGCCCAAAGCTGCCTCAGTTTGGATGAGAACCAAGCGTTCACATTCTGCTTTCCCACAGTTATCTGCTTTCCTATACTTTTTTCCACTAAAATCATACATGTATACATACACTCAGTGGCCACTTTATTAGGTACATCTTTCTAGTACTGGGTAGGCCCCCCCTTTGCCCCCAGAACAGCCAGAATTCTTCATGTTTGGAAGGAAAGTATTGTATGGCTTGGCTTGGCTTGGCTTGGCTTGGCTTGGCATGGATTGGATTGTTTTGAGGACCCCGGTTTTGTGTACCGACTTGGACTGTGTGAGGAACTGACCTGAATTTCGACTATGGATTATGGACAACGACAACGAGTAAAGATTGTGGACTTTGTTTTGGATCCCCGAATACCCTGCCCTTTGTTTTGTGTTGTGTAAAAATGAGTTAAATAAATTATTGTTTTGTTGGTAATACTGCCTCCTCCGGGTTATTTAACCTGCCTACGCCCTCTGCAAGGTCTGTGAGTGTCGCCCAACCCCAAGGGACACCACAGTGTGTTTTGTGGCATGGCGCATTATCCTGCTGGAAGTAGCCATTAGGAGATGGGTAGGCTGTGGCATTTAAACGATGCTCAATTGGTATTAAGGGGCCTAATGTGTGCCAAGAAAACATTCCCCAGACCATTACACCACCACCACTGGCCTGAATCGTTGACACAAAGCAGGATGGATGCATGGATTCATGTTGTTTATGCAAAATTCTGACCCTACCATCTGCATGTTGCAGCAGAAATCGAGATTCGTCAGACCAAGTGAAGTTTTTTCCAATCTTCAACTGTCCAGTTTTGGTGAGCCTGTGCCCACTGTAGCCTCACTTTCCTGTTCTTAGCTGACAGGAGTGGAAGCTGGTGTGGTCTTTTCCTCTGACCTCTCTCATTAACAAGGTGCTCACAGAACTCTGGCACCAAAACAATCATTCCATGAGATCAGCAGTCAAAGTCACTGCTTCCATTCCAAAGCCATTCAGATTTTTGGTCTGAACAACAACTGAACCTCTTAACCATGTCTGCATGCTTTTATCCATTGAGTTGCTGCCACATGATTGGGTGATTAGATAATTGCATTAACAAGCAGGTGTACAGGTGTACCTAATAAAGTGGCCACTGAGTGTATATCTGTGACAGAACCTGCCAAGCCGTTGACTGTAACTCTGACTGACACAGAGCCTCTTACATGTGGCAAATTACATGCCGGTTTCCCTCCCCTTGGGGGCAGACAGCCAATCGCCGACCCCGAACAGGACTCCTGGGCAGTGCCAGGCCGGCGCAGCCGGGGATCGGCTACAGCAGGCAACCTGCACTTAGAACAACCTATACCAGTTGCACCACTTAGGGGCCTACATGCAGTGTATGAAATGACCAATGGCTCTTGGGGGTGGTCCCCCAGATTGTCAATAATGCCTGCACATGCACACACACATATGTGCATGCACACACATGTTTGTTTGTTTCTCTCATGACTATATGGCTACATTGAAACAAATTATCTATTTTTTTCTTGAAATTGAACAGGTTTATTAGTCAGCCAGATAGGTCTAAACAGTTGAAGCTGGAGTTTATGGCATTTAAATAAAAACAGGCTGGGCTGAGCGAAGGTTGGGCTGATCACCTGACCTGAGCTGAGGAAGGCTGGGCTGGGCTCGCCTTAGATGGCCAGGGGCTCTATAGGTTAGGTATAATAACGTTAGCATTAATAATTGGCTACTTCCTGGGAACTTCGACTTTCCATTAAAATTTGAGAAATTGTGTTATACTGGCATGGCTATTTTCGACTTAATTTGATTTAAAAAAATACATCTGATTTATGCACTGACATCAAAAAACAATTATAACAGAAACCCTTCCTTTATCATCTGTGCTGACAGGCTGGCTTGTTATGTTTTTAACTTGATGAATGTACCTCTTACACTGCAAATATTCCAACACAAACCTAAATTCTAAATAAATTTAAAGGATGTGCCATAGTAAGTTGACTAAGTCTGCATAGCTGACCATAATGTAGCAACGGACGCTAGCTGCCATTCAAATGCTATTCTGACCCCCCAACCTTAAAAATGTATTTCTTATGGGAGGTCCCTTGTGGCTTATGGATGGTCCCAGACCCCCCAGACCCCCCTAATTTCGACCACTACCTATATGTGTATAATTCAATGGCATATTGATGACATAATTCGCCATATTACACTGTGAGAGCAGGGCAGAAGTGTACTGTCACTTCTGGGGAAATATTAATGTTTATTCCAGTAAGATGGGGGCTGTGTTCTGGCAGGCTGTATAGGACTATAACAGTATAGCAGTAGTAGATAACAGTAGTGCTGCATGCTGACCCAGTCTGGATCTCTTTATGAGATGTCATGCTTTTGTCCCTCAGCGTCAGCCTCTCACACTATCGAGTGTGCTAGATGTTTCCTGATATGGATTATGTGTTTGGGTTGCAAAATAAAAAAGCAGAATGGGAGGATTATCGGTGTTAAAGGTGCTTGCTAGCCTGCAAAGGTATATTGGTTCCGCGAACTAGCATTAATCTCTGCATATTCATCCCTGTGCTGTTAAATGCTTTGGCACCGAGGCACGGGGGAGACAAATTCACGGGTGACCATTACAACGGCCGGGGTTCAAATAGCCCCACAGTTATGAGCCTGACTAGGTTCCTCATTCTGATGTGGTATAACTCAGCGAAACGAACTGGGGATGTGCTTTGCTAATAAACGGATGATCAGTTGCTACTTCTGATGAGTCCCACAATGGATTGGGTGTATGAAACGAAAAACCGCTGCAGCCAAATCCAGGGACCCAGCACCGAGCAGATTGCAGGATGCCTAGGCCAGAATCCAGACGCTCTATCGGAGATTGAACTGTTCTAGGCAAGTCGAGACAAGAGTTCAAAGAGGACACCGCCATTTCCTTGAACTGTTTAACAGAGGGAGTGGAGAGAGTGCCCCTGATTTATGGAGTAAGTCCATGCCCCCAGTGAAAGAAGAGTCATCGTGTGGAGACGGTGGCCCAATCTCACACTCCTGGACCGTAAAACCTGTGGTCACCCGTCCACCTCGCCCACCCTGCTATGTGCGCATCTGATAACCCCCCCCCTCCCCGTTCTCGGGGCGGAAATTTTCAGGCCCAGAGGTTGTGTTCAGTGACTAGCTGCTTCACCTGAACAACACAGACTCATATATCAGGATCGTGTGACTGCAACCGTTGTGAGCTTCAGAAACAAACGGTTTCATTTCCTGAATGGATTTTGATGACTGGTCTGTTCCCTCTTAATGAAAGGGAGGCAAGGCGAGCAAAAACAGAGCACTAAAACCACCAGAGAGCTTGGGTCGCCCCACACAACACCCAGAGAGAGGTCTGGATTTCATCAGCATGTGTCCTGCCTTTGACTTGCAAACAAATGCAAGAGTCTGCTTGTTTCTTCAAAAACTATTTGGCAAGTTGAATGATCGCTAACATTAACTCACCAAACGTTTTGTTTTTGAAGAAAGACAAAAAAGTAACACTTGCATTTATTTGTAAGCCAAAGTTCAGGACAACTTATGATTGAATACAGACCAGAGAGGTGAAATCTAAAATGTCTAAAATCGGCTAGCTCACCCACCCATTCCCCCCTCCCCCACACACACACGCACACAAAAAGTTTCTACAGGAAGTTATAAAAGGTGTATTGGAAGAATAATGTGCTATTACCACAATATATGTGACATCATTCAAGTGAAATATGTTCAGTCTCCAGACTAATAACACTGAGTTTATAACAATGGCTTCAGGGCAGCTTTGTGGCTGGAATCGTTTAGTGATATCCAAATCCTTACCGGGAAGTGTAAAGTCTAGACACACAACTACAGAGCAAAGTAAGACCTGCAAAAGTGCATTGACTTATTTGACTTTCTCTCACTGTACACATTAATCTGGACAAGTATGTGTCAGCCATATAGAGTACAACTTCAAGGCATGCCATTAATCAAAGCGCAAATAAAGACAAATGTTGCCTTAAGAAAACCGAGCGCATATATGTGTATTTGAGCATAAAAGGATAAAAATGAATAAATCAAGATTAATTTCTCTGTCATGTGCACAGGCCTTTGAAGAATGGTCACACTTTGTATTGACGGACACATTTTGCTGAATGCCAATGACATCACTTTTGATCTGCCTCCTTTGGCCAATTGGCTGTCTGTCCCTTAAGGCACCCGTCAGCTGCTCATTGTGGCCTCGCCTCTTCTCTGCCCTGTCCCCCCAGTGGTGTACTGACCTTCAGACTACACTTCCACTGAATATATACGTAAAGTAATAACTTTTATGTCACTGTTTTATAGGTGGGGTGTGCATCTGTCTCAGTTGTTATTGCTGTACTGATCTCTTGCTCTCGCTGTGATTATTCTTGCCATTTGAAATGCACCTATTGTAAGTTGCTCTGGATAAGAGCATCTGCTAACAAATAAGTTAAACCAGAGTGTGTGTGGCGTGGTCCCGAGGCAAAGTCAAGGGGTTAACCACCCTGAAGTGGTTTATTTTCATACAACTGCGCAGCCCTGGGTGATTTATTGTGCTTATGGCAATGTTTTTGTTATTTACTTGTTACTTTTTTTGCAGCTATTTTCAGTTGGATTTTCAGATCGAATGTTGAATTGAAATTGAATATTGATGTGTATTAATTTGGAACAGTGATAAGATCACTTTAGCTGGAACTGCTTCATAGTAGCAGTTTACTGGAAAATAATCAACACCCTCTTGACCAATCAGCATCCAATATTTAACCAAGCCATGGTGACCGATGTTGGAAGTGACCGTTTGCACAGACACGGATTCTCGGGAAACCCCCCTCACAGCAAGCTCCCCAGCCCTACGCTCACACCAATCAGTGGAGGGTGTCCCACAGGCAATTGGGCACCCTTCCAAATTGTTTGACAGGATGAATGGGCCTAATTGCACTTTCCACAGGGAATGGGGGCGGGGGGATCCAGGCTGGCATCAACTCTCTCCTCCCCACGTTTCTTCCTTAAACAACACTTCAAATGTACTGTTTACACACAAAGGTCTTGAAGTGACTGGATTTTCCCTCCCCTCTCTGGCTAATAAATGTAAACAAATGACACTTTTTTCCTTTTTCCTTTTTTATACCCTGGTTTTCTCCAAATTTGGAATGGCCAATTAATTGTGTTGATGCTAATAGCTGCAAACCTGTCGACACGGGAGAGCAAGGACATGTTCGCTCTCTCCTCTCATGCTCTATCTCTGTCTGATCATAGACATTGCTTCTTTTCACTATGAGGTCCGCTAGCTAAAGCTTGCACAGACCGTGGGAGGAGGACACTTCATGTGCAGCTTGTGCAGGCAGACTGAGTAGATCACAGCTAACCTGATAGACTAGGCAAGTCGAGACAAGACACTGGTGTGCGATGAGACTGAAGTCCCTCCCTCCATGGGTGACGCTTCCGCCGATTATGTGCCACTCCACGGGGCTGCTGTACGCAGTCAGCACTGGCAGGGTCTGGATTTCATAGCAGACGATGGGGCTCATCCACACAATGGAACTGTGTCCTAACAGGATGAGCCACCCTGCAGCTGCAGCTCTTTTCTTTTCTCCTGGAAGCCCTTGTACTGGGCTGGGAGCGATACAGTCCCAGGAGGGGCACGTTCCAGTTGACTGCATTCCCCTTTCCCACAGGACAGAGCACATCTCCGAATGGGACCAGCCTTCAGGCAGGATTCAACTACCGTGAACAGCTTCCAAGCATGGGGCCATCCCTCAGGGCATTCTCATTAAAGCTCCTGCTAACATCACTGAGCAAATAAACCCAATGCGGGACAGGTTTGGACAGCTAAGCTGAACCGTGGACTCACAAAGGACATGCTAAAACGGGCTAATTGTGTTAGCCCTGCTGGTCCCTGGTCCCTTATGATGTACCCCTCACCTTTTCTTCTGTCACACTTCCATATATACAGGGAGGACCTATGGGATAACAAGGAACTATCCTAACACAGAGAAGATTAAATATCTTCTTGGTATTTGAATAAAAGAGGTGTTGCGTTAATGAGCAAAATCACTGTATGAGAAGGTTGGAAATGTGATCTCCTCCATGGTGGAGATAGTTAGAGAATTGTTTGCCTTGTAGATGTGGGAGTGGTATTGACCTACCTCATGCTTGTAGATGTGGGAGTGGTATTGACCTACCTCATGCTTGTAGATGTGGGAGTGGTATTGACCTACCTCATGCTTGTAGATGGAGGGGTGCAGACCTACCTCACACTTGTAGATGTGGGAGTGGTGTAGACCTACCTCACACTTGTAGATGTGGGAGAGGTCTCTGCTGTCACAGGGCGACGATCTTGCAGCAGTTGTCACAGACTGCTACACCCCCTTTGTCCGACAAGGTGAAGTACACACTGCACAGCCAATCCAAGGAGCAGTTACCACCGCAGCACTGAATCTGGGGCGAGGGAGGAGAAAAGGCAGATAAAGTGAAAGTAAAGGAAGAAAAATGAAGTCAGCGATGAGAATGTCACCAGAAACCACACTGATCTGCCCTGTTCACCTGTCCCTTAGCTCAAACACGCTTGAGCTTAATGACAACCTCACACCACATGCTTAGAGACATGGACATAGCCACCATACCTGAATGGCATGGCCGCAGATGTTAACACAATGGAGAAGCAGAGCTTGTATCTGTCACTGAGGCTCTAATATGTACAGATCTACACAAACAGAGGAGAGCAAAAGCTGCAGGTTTTAAATTGTGTCCCTGGTATGGAAAGAAAAGTTTTCAAAACACAGAAAAGTTATCTCTCCCTCCCTCGAGGCCATCTAACATCTCCGGTATTTCTGAGGCTAATAATCTGTGCAACTCTACAACACTAATTATAAATTAATTAACAAGCAACCAAACAAATAAATAAATAAATCCATAGATCCATCCTCGTAAATAGCCTCGCACACCAGTAATGATTTTATGAATTCCTTTAATAAAAAACGGATAATCTCATGTTTTCACTATTTTCTTTTGCGTGACTTTTCATAACCGTAGTAGTGAGCCTGTCCCATCGCTGCAAAATCCTCTGAGTTTCTATGAGTTTTAGCTGTGCTTGTAAGGTATCCCATGAGGACAGCTTTCCATCTAAAATCAAGCAGAGATTGATCTTAACAATCTCCATTACCATCGCTCAGGTTTTAAAGCATCTGTAAGCTCTGTAATGTAATTGTTTTATTGCAGGAAATGTATCCTGTGAAGCACTTTGTGATGATTGCTTTTTTTAAGAGTGTTACTTAAAGTTGAATTTGAGAGATTTCAGTTTGGGTTTAGGGGGGTGAAGTGAGGCTAAGAGGGGATACAACACAACAAGCTCCTGTATAGCACTCTTCATGTGAATATCGAGGGTACAACAGCAGTTCCCCACCTGGGGATTGAACCAGCAAACTTAGCGTTACAAGCCCACCATTACACTGATTCCAGAGACAAAGGGCAGAACAACTGTTGAGGGTCTGCACCTCCCTCCTCTGCCCTGCCTACATTTCCCACGTGCCTCTGCGCTGAGGCAACCATACACAACCCTGCGTCATCTCCACCCATTTGTGTGGCATCACTAAAACTGGCAGATGCTACATTTTCTTCCAAGTAATGCCTCAGATTCTGTTTTTCTTCCTCTTTTTTAACCACAACGAGTTGCAAACAATAGTGTCCTTTTTTCAGGCCCAGGGCAGAGGCGGATGGCAGGCCAGATTGGATGGCTTTACACATAATGGGCCAGCACTGCACAGAGGGAGACCGACTGTGAGGGAAGATTCTTGGCATGCTATCAACCCATCCGTCCCGGGAGCACGCGGTGCCAATACTGCTATTTTTATGGGGCTGTATTGGAGGAAGAAACAGAGAGAGAGAGAGAGAGAAAGAGAGAGAGATGTATCCCCTTTATTGGCACAATTCAGTCCTTAGAAACAGCATAAATCACATATCCCATGTGCTCAGATGAGAACATGACACCAATACACAATAGACACATATAGCAGTAACTACCCCCACCCAGAACAAGCTGGCAGGAGATCACCACATATAAGAGTGGCTCTGTGTGTGTACCAGAGTTACAGTTGATGGTTCGGCGGGATTCTGTCTCAAAGGAGGCAGTTCATTTTCCTTTGTCGCTGCCGGTCGTGGCTGTGAGGTCATAGCGCGAGGGGAGGGGGGGATAGTTGAAGTAGAAATAGGGTACAATTGGCTACTAAATTGGGAGAAAAAAAGGGGAAAATATTAAACAAATAAATTAAAAATCTGATTTCTTGCTTGTGTGGCTGGGCTTTTGTATTTTTACAAATACTTTTGCACAAATTCATAAGAAGTGTAAAGCTAGCTTCTTATACCTGTAGATATAAAAAGAGGCTAATATATGATAAATATGGCCACATATCATACCTGTAGATATAAAAAGAAACTGATTTTCTGAATATATTATAAAAAGGTCACTATGGCCAAAATAAAGGAAACATCAACATAACGTGTCCTAATAAGTGGAACACCACGAGTGGCTAGAACAGCTTCAATGCGCCTTGGCATAGATTCTACAATTGTTCAGAACTCTACTGTAGGTATGCAATGCAATTCTTCCATGACAAATTCCACCATTTGGTGTTTTGATGATGGTGGTGGGAAAACTCTCCAGAATCTCCCATAAGTGTTCAATTGGTTTGAGATCTGGTGACTGAGAAAGCCACGGCATATGGTTTACATCATATTCATGCTCATCAAACCATTCAGTGACCACTCGTGCCCTCTGGATGGGGGCATTGTCATCCTAGAAGAGGCCACTCCCATCAAGATAGAAATGCTTCACCATAGGATGAAGGAGATCACTCAGAATGGCTTTGTATTTATTGGCATTTACCTTGCCCTAAAGGTGGACCCAAACCATGCTAGGAAAATGCACCCCACACCGTAATAGAGCCGCCAAAACCCTTCATTTACTCAAGTGTTTTATTTTGGCAGTTACTTGTACATTACTTTATAACATTGGATTGACTAAATAAAGTGTGAGCCATAGCTAGCATATTTCCAATCATGTCTTAAGGGTACTGTTGCAGGGAATGTAACCAGTCAAGATGAGTGGATTTACAGCAATCTTCACTGTTGATAAAACAAACTATATTGACCATATTGATTTAATTTTCCCCTAAAATAATCAGTCCATAATAACTGCAAACTGATATTGTTTCATAACAAATTTAATCAATACAGGCTTTTAGGCTGACCTCAATTTAATAAAGTTTCAACAATATGCAACAATGAAAGAAATCTCTACTTCACCCACTGGTGAAACACTTCACAGAAGGTCTCCTCTTGCAGCTGTTGATTCCTGTATGATTCGCTTCGTCTCAATGGCTGTTTCCATCTGGAGCAGTTACCTCATATTGCAGACAAACGCAGCACAAGCCACTGAGATCCATTGCACACACAGGATATGAAAACTGACTATAAACAACAAGACAAACAGCATTTTGGGATGGTTCGGTTCCAGTTAAGACACAGAGATTCAAGATTCATGTTGGCTGCGTGCAGAGAACCTTCGGTTTCCCGCCAGATCTGTAGCATGCATGCTAGCATTTTAGCATTTAGCATTTTATCCTAATTAAGATAATTAACGAAGATAGTTACCTAGTTATCTTAGTTCGTTATCATGGGAAATTAGTTTACACGTTCGCTACTGGTGTGTGCGTATGGTGGGGAGCTGTCTGGTGGTACGTTTGTCATTACAGATGTGAGGCATTCTGCCATATCGCTCTGAAGTAAAGAAAAGTCTCGCTTCATTGTTAACAGCTGTTATTTAGATTTTTTTTCTTACTTGGTGGCAGCTGGGAGACAGGACATATGTATGTCCCTCTGATAGCCCGCGCAACGGCGTGTGCTATCTTTCCCCTGGCCGCAGGTAGCGATCTGTCACGGCTAGGGATGTCACTGTATTCGTTTGTGACGGTATGATAACCATCCTGAAAAATACTGTGGTAATCGTGGTACCGCGGTATCAATGATGTAAATTCATTAAATTATTAGCATGTGTATTAATAATAATAATAATAATAATAATAATAATAATAATAATAATAATAAACGTTATTTATATAGCACTTTTCATACAGAATGCAACTCAAAGTGCTTAATTATAATTAATTAATTAAATAAATAAATCACACAATCCAAGAAAAATCATGAAGGAATAAAGTGAAATAAAATAAATAAATAAATACAATTATTAAGGAATAAAGGTATTCAAAAAAATACAAATAGAGTGGATAAAATAAATAAATAAATACAATTATATAAAATTAAATATATCAGATACAGGGAGCCAGTGCAGTGTAGCTAAAATAGGAGTAATATGTTCTCTCTTCCTTGTTTTCATTAAAAGTCTAAGAGTCCTAAATTAGCTGTAGTTTCTCAATTGACTTTTTTGGAAGACCGGTGAAAAGGGCCTTACAGTAGTCCAGTCTACTTGAAATAAAAGCATGAATGAACTTCTCAGCATCCTGTTGAATTTAAAATGGCCATACTTTGGCAATATTTCTTAGATGGAAGAATGCTGTTTTGGTCACCTTGTTTATGTGGGTTTTAAAACATATATCAGAGTCTAAAATTACACCTACACCTATTACTTGTTACTTCCAATTTATTCTGATGAGCCAAATTTCCTAACCTATTAGAAAGTGCATCCCTTTTAGCTTTGGGGCCAACTAATAGTAGGGTGATATCAGCTAAATTGGGCCACTTTTTGGTTAATCGCTTGGGAAACTAAGAAAAAAGCAATGTATGACATTGAATTGTGTTTTTATGGTTAATAAGGACTGTTTTTAATATTGTGTTGAATTGATGTAATACAATATAATTGTTCAGGCCCTACAGCTTTTGAAAACATCAGCTGTCACATTTTTTTAGATGAGCAGTGTTCAGGTAAAATGGGCCGGCTGATCAGCTAAAATGAGCCACTCAAACTGTAAAACGAAGTCATTTCTCATAAAATAATCGAATCATCTTTAATCTCAACACACTAAAACATTGCATTAAAATAACATTAAATGAACTCATGAAGAATAACATTAAAGCATTAAGAATTCATAAAGAATAACATTAAAATTAATTCATGAAGTACCAATTACTTTAGGAACTCATTTTGGAACATGAATGTGTCTGTGCATGTGTGTGTGCGTGTGTGTGTGTGGTGTGTGTGTGCCTAACTATGCAGGCTTACACATGCATATCTGGAATGAAAAATACTCTCGGAACAACTGTAAAGAAAGTCATATTAAAACGGGAGACAAGGCTACTCTTTTAGACTGATGCTGCAGTAAATCACTCATTCATCACAGTGTGTGTGTGTGTGTGTGTGTGTGTGTGTGTGTGTGTGTGTGTGTGTGTGACAGAGCGCTAGATAGTGAGAGCTAGCTCACGATGCGCCCTGGACCCGAGCTAACACACACATACATAATTAGAAGGGAAAATGTGAAAAGAGGTATGTAATATATACAATAATATAATATAATAATCTATTAATAGCCTACTTTTAATAAGAGGAACCATCAAAATATCCGCTAAAACTCAATTCAGAAGGTGGCTCATTTTGGCTGAAATGCATGGCTCAATTTACCTTAACACATTAAGGTAAATTGAGCCACTAACAAAAAATGCTTTTTTATAAATAAATACGTTTATTAAGAAACTATCAGCATTATATCTGATGGAGGCCATCAGAGCATGTAGTATACATAATCATTTATATATGTACATTTGTTTTTTATTGATTTATCAACCTTATTATTGACAAGTACATTTTCATATGTCAGGCCACTCACCTTGAAGTTCTCTCAGCAGTCTCGATGTGAGGCATTGCCCCGACCACCATAGCAACCCTAGACCAATCAAGTCAATTGTTACATGTCAAGTACAGTTGTGGCAACAGTTTAATATAATTTGCAGTCATTGTCTGTTAATATTTTAAGAGCTGAGACGTTCAAACCTTAAATGGCTCATTTTACCTGATGGCCCAATTTAGCTGATATCACCCTATTTCTGTCTTATCTTCATTTAGTTAAAAAAAATGATTGCTCGACCTCCCACGTGGTCCAGTCGTTACAACGTTCGCCACTGGCCACGGGGACCGGAGTTAGATTCCCCGTCCCGCTCCGGCTCTGGCCGGGAGTGCCACCAGGGGGCGGCGATTGGCTACCGCCCCAGGGAGGGGTTTGGGAAGCCCACAGGATGTTCGCTGCGCATGAGAGTGGCCCTGTAGTACCGGGTTACGGTCGACGGCCTGGTGAGTGGGGTCTCGGAGACGTTACTTCGGCTTCGTCACTACCGGTCGCGGGACTACGGCAGCGAACTCACATTACTAGGGGAGGATTGACATAAAATAGCGTGTCTAATTAGCTACTAAATTGGGAGAAAATCAGAAACAAAATCTTTTAAAAAAAGAAAAAAAAGATTGCTCATCCATTGATTAATTGCAGGCAGACAGGTAGTCAGGGAGCATAGGGCATTTGCATCATTTGGCTCAACAGAAATGTATAACTGTGTATCATCAGCATAGCTATGAAAATTAACATTGTACATTGTATACCCATGTATAGTGAAAAAATAAGGGGACCAAGACAGCTTCCTTGTGCAACACCAAAGGTTATGTCATATTTCTTTGACATGACCTCCAAGACTAATATAAAATTGTCTCTCTGTAATATATGTTCGGAACCAGTTAATAGTTGAAAACAGTACCCTAGAATTGGTGCCATTCTCTGCAATGATCTTTGAAAAGTGGGTTCTTCTCTCAGTGCGGATAGCATTGTTATAGGTAGCAATGTGCTCCTTCAAAATGCTATGGTGGATCTCTAGTTTAGTTTTTCTCCATGTCCGTTCAGCTGTTCTACATAGTCTCTTAAGCTCACGGATAGTGCTATTTATCCATGGTGACACTTTATCATGTGACTTCTTTTTAACCTTAACTGGCACAACACTGTTTGCGTTACTTAAGTTGCTAAGAAAGGCATCAACCATTTTGTCTATCAAACAGTGTACATTACATGTATCAAATGAGTAAGTAATGAACACAGTAATGATCAGAAACATGTCAGGTACAAACATTATCGATGCTTATCCCTTGTGATATTAGCTACCTGTTTACCCATTAGCCATTACCCTGTCGATGGGTTGCTTCAGTAACATGTGGCATTAATCCTAGGCTGTCTAAGAGATTCATAAATTCTATAGCCTTCACGTCAGTACTAGTATTAATATGAATATTCAAATTTCGATTTAAAATGATTTGGTAGTAACTAGTATGACAATAATGGACATAAGCTCAGAAAATTCAGTTAGAAATACTGAGGATTGCTTAGGTGGTCTGTATAGTGTTACAATAAGAATGCTTATTGTAACACTATACAGACCACCTAAGCAATGATTCAGCCTTCAGCACAATGGCAGATATTCGAAGGATGTAAATGTACTGTACCTAAATCAATCTCAGTACAACTAAACTGATTAGAACAAATAGCAGTTATACCACCCCCTTGTTTGTCATGTCTTACTGATTGAAATAATTTATAATTTGGGGGACAAGTTTCGATAAGAGTTGCAGTGCCGTCATTCTTAAGCCAGGTTTCAACCAGAAACATAAAATGCAATTTCTTATCAGAGATAATATCATTGATTAAAAAATGATATTTGTGAGTGATCTTACATTAAAAAGTGCCATATTGATATTTATGTCTAACTTTGTATGGATCAAGAGTTTTGCTAAGTTATTAACTAAATTACTTAGATTGCAACCGGCATTTAGCCTAAGCCTACATTGTCTCTGCACAGTAATAATAGATGGAATGGGAGATTCCTCGGTAACTAAATTGCTTACTGATACAAGGTGACCGTCAGGTTTTGCTAATAGCATCCTCAATGTTTCTGTTCAGAACCCTGGCTGCCTTGCCTAGGTGAAGTCCATCGCATCTATAAAAGCGGTCTTGATTCCAGAAGGCGCCAACGTTCTTTATAAAATCCATTGCGATATACACCATCCTCTGCATTCACGTGTACCAATGTTTACTGATTATTATTAAATACATGAATGTTAGCTCTTCAAGCTAATGACTTCTAAAAAATTTATAAAAACTAAAAAAGTGAAGTAAATATTTTTGAGATTATAAAAACAAACAAACAAACAAAACCCTTTGTTTAGTAGGCAATCTCCACCCATCTCGCTACATAAACCTCTCACCCCTCTGTCTTCCTTCTCACCCCTCCCTGACTTGGACATCCTTCAACTTGTTCACTCCTACCCTCCTACCACCTGCCCTCTCGATCCCATTCCTTTCCCCCTCTTCCAGTCCATTGCTATGGACATCCTCCCCTTTGTCTACAATGTCTCGCCTCTTCTCTGTCCTGACCCCTTGGTGGTGGAATGATCCTCCGCAATCGGTCAGGACCGCGGAATCACTTGTGATCTTCCGCAAGAGACTCAAAACCCACCTTTTCAGACTCCACTACCATTGAATTCTGTACATCGAGCCAATTATCATCACCACTGCCTACTTGTTTAATACCTTTTGAATATGTATACTTTACTCCTCCAAAAAAATAAAATAATAATTTACTTTTCAGTCCAAGTTCTCTTTCAACACAAACACACAGAGACCCTCGCCACTCTTCCAGTGAGAGTTCTCTGGCAATCAGCCCCGAGAAACTCTCCACTCTTTCAGTGGGAGTTCTCGGTCCATTGCCCCGAGACACTCTCCACTGCCTTAGTGTGAGTTCTCTTCACAAGCACAAAATGAGAGAGAGACTCCCCACTCTTCGGTGTGAGCCCTCTCTCTCTCTTCACAATCACACAGAGAGAGAGAGGCACAGACACTATTTCAATGCGCCCTCTCTCTCTCTTTCCCACACACACAGGAAGCACTCTACGCAGTCACTTTTAACACTTTTATTTGTGTGTTTGCTAAACTTTTTTTTAAACCTCTGGCGGTTCACCGCTTACCTTTGTAACCATTTCAGGTTATTCACTGGACTTGAACTGATTAAATTTCAGTAAAAACAGGAAAATGGGGGTGTTCCAAACCTTTGGACCGGTAGTGTAGCTCACTTCAATTATTGGTAGGCTATTATTCGAAGAGTATTATATAGAGTTTGGCATTATTGTCAGGTTTGTGTGATACTACGAGTTAGGTTTGTGTTACGAAAATTTGAATATACATTTTAATTTCTCACGTAAATTGATTTTTAGAAAGATATAGGAATTGATTTGATGCATTCCGATGCTCGAGCTAAACCCAGGCCTTTGAAACAAAAGGATCTGAACTGCACAGTGTCAAAATGACAAGTTTGAAGAAGGTTGCACTCACATTGAATTGTTTTTAGCTCATAGCTAGGGATGCACGATATGGGCAAAATCTCATATTGCGATAATCTTGCTACATATTGCGATTGCGATATAGCACGCGATGTAACAAAACACATGGGTGGAAAATTGATCATTGATATATGTGTTACAGACATCATAGAATAGGCATTATATTAAGTGAATTAAGGGAACCCAAACAATACCATTTTCCCAATATTAGTTTAGTCTACTGAAATGTTTTTAAACAATTATTCAACTGTTTCTGTTGAACTTCTTAATCACATTACTGATTTTATAAGAGCAGAATGTTTCCCTCATCAGTACCAGAAGTGGAGAGGAGAGCATGCTGGCACTGTTTGTTCACTGCTTCTGCTTTTCCTGTTTTTTTTCCAACTTTGATGTGCTTTGCCTGCGATTACAACTTTTACCTTACCCAAATCCAAACTATCCATGCTGGTTTGCAAGTTCGACGGTTCAACATCCGAGGTACAGGACGCTGGTGTTATTTGTTTGTTTGTTTGTTTGCTGCTTCTCCAGCTGTGACTTAATTTGTGATCCAGCTTGTTTTATAGGTTTTTATTTTTTCCAGCTTTGATGTGCTTTGCCTGTGAATGCAACTAAGTTTAGCAAGTTTGACGGTTCAACACCCGTGGCACAGTACATACCTGTACCCTGACCTGCCTACAGCCAGCTGTCTTCAATGGACACACAGGTGCACAGAGGCTCCATATGTTTTTTTAGTCCGAAAGTTCCGTCCCGTCTCTGGTTCAGTCGCATCGCAGTTGCGTCATAACAATATACCATACATCCATACTGACTGCCTGAGATCACTGACTAAGGTTTCTCTGCCAATCAGATCCATCAATGTTTTTAACTCTATCTCCGTATCACCCTCTTTGCAAAACAATACTGCTTCGTTTATGTTACTGAACCCTTGCTCTCTCAACAATAATCCACTCCTTATTCATGATGTCATTGTGGATAAGAAAATTGATTTCTTCTGTTTAACTGAAACCTGGCAGCAACAACATGACTTTGTGGGGCTCAACCAAGCTACACCTCCAGGTTATGTTTATATTCAGAAACCTCATTCTCTGGGTCGTGGTGGTGGGCTGGCTGTTATTCACCGAGTTGACATAAAGGTTCAAACTCTACCAGTACAGAATGTGTTGCATTTAAGTTCTGCACCTCTCTAAGTTTTCCCCAAACCCTCCTCTATCTTCATGTCTGAGCTATCTGAACTGCTCACATCTGTCTGCCCCATGTCTTCATCTACACTACTGTTATGTGACTTCAACATCCATGTGGACTCAAATTGTTGTACATTCGCAGCTTCATTTCTTTCTCTACTGGATTGCTTTAACTTCACACAACATGTTCAAGGTCCTATGCATGACAAAGGTCACACACTGGATCTGGTGTGCTCAATGAGTTTAGCTCCCTCCAACCTGCAGAGCCTGGACTTAGTTGTCTCTGACCATCTTGCCATCACCTTCACCTTCACCTTCCTGTCCTCCCTACCAGGCTGCTTCTAAAGTGCACCATCACCTTCAGATTACCTTAACAACAATGATCTCCAACCTTCCATTCCTTGGCAAACATTTTGGAATGAGCTGTTACCTCCAAACTCCAGCAGCATATGTCCAACCATGAGCTATATGAACCCCTATAATTTGGATTTAGAGCCCAGCACAGTACAGAGACTACCTTAATCAAAGTCACCAATGACCTTCTCATTGCCGCTGACTCTGGTTATGTCAACATTCTCATTCTACTCGATCTCTCTGCTGCCTTTGACACCATTTCCCACAGCATCCTCCTCAACCACATGACAGAATACCTGGGGCTCACTGGAATAACCCTTTCCTGGTTTCGTTCCTATCTAGCCAACAGAAAGCAGTTTGTAACCATTGGGGACTCCATATCTGCCCCTACCCCTGTCAACCAAAGTTTGCCCCAAGGCTCTGTGCTTGGACCCCTGATATCTATTGTCTATATGCTTCCCCTTGGTCAGATCATCCGCTGACATGACCTTAGCTTTTATTGCTATGCCGACGACACTCAACTCTACTTCAACACTAAACCCTCCGCTCACCTCCCTCCCCAGTCTCTCATCAGCTGCGTGCTTGACATAAAAACTGCATGACTTCTAACCTACTCAAACTCAACAGCAATAAAACAGAGCTCATGGTTGTGGCATCCAAGGCCCTGCTCCGGCCATCACCCACCGACTCTGTGGCAGAGACTCTCATCCATGCCTTTGTGACCTCTCACCTGGACTACTGTAATGGAGTCCTATTTTGGGTGCCCAGTAAAGCCCTAGATAGACTCCAGCATGTCCAGAACTCAGCAGCCCAGGTTCTCACATGTACAAAACCCTGGAAGCACATTACTCCCACCCTCCAGCACCTCTACTGGCTCCTGGTCAAATTCTGTGTGTCATATAAAATTCTCCTCCTCACTTATGGAGTCTCTCCATAACCTTGCCCCAGAATACCTCTCAGACCTCCTCCACACCTACACCCCCTCTCAAAGGCTACGCTCCTCCGACACGGGACTCCTCATCACTCCCCACACCAGGCTGCACACTGTGGGGGACAGAGCCTTCAGTGCAGCTGCTCCTAGCCTCTAGAATGCCCTCCCTGCCGCAATGCAGAGTCCACCTCTTTTAAATCCAGACTGAAGACTCACCTCTTCAGCATGGCTGAATTACAATTCTGATTCTGATGCTGATTACAAGCATAGTACAAGACTTTGTGCTTGTCTTTAAATTGTGAGTGGTAAATCGCCGTCTTTCATTTACATTTACAGCATTTAGCAGACACTCTTATCCAGAGTGACTTACAAAAAGTGTATTTAAACACAATAAGATTAATCATGGTTAGTTGAAGAGATCAGTGTAGTAACACTGCAATAGACATAATTGTTGGCAGCTGCACACCGTACCTATAACACAGGGAAAGAAAAGTTAGGTTTATTTGAGTTTGTTTTACATTTTTAAACATGTAAACAGTGGTGATGGCAGTTAATAATTAATGTATAGAATTAGTGGTGGTGGAGTCTGAAGAGGTGGGTTTTTAGTCTCTTGTGGAAGATGGCCAGTGATTCCTGACTGAGTGCGGAAGACCATTCCACCACTGGGGGGTGAGTACAGAGAAGGCGGGTAAAGGTCAGTTGTACACTCAGTTTCTGCTTGTGAGCGGTCTCTGTTCCCTGTTTTTATTCTTTCTTTTTTCTTTTTTTTGTTTCCTTTATGGACATAAATTGGCCAGATTCAGCCATTGCTTTAACAACATTTTAAGTAGCAGATCCCCTTAGGATGGAGATTGAATGTTTAATGATGGTGTGTGTATAATTTATGGGGCATCACCTCCAGCAGCAGTAAGATCGCTGATCCGAGGGGGGGCAGCAGTGTTCCTCAAGCTCAGGTGCTAAAATCCACCCCCTCAAACCCCTTCCCTCCTCTGAGCTCAATGCATCCGGCATGGCATTCTGGATAAATACATCCATCCATCCATCCATCCATCCATTGTCTAAGCCGCTTATTCCTGGTCAGGGTCGCGGGGGTGCTGGAGCCTATCCCAGCATGCGTTCCGGGCGAGAGGCAGGAATACACCCTGGACAGGTCGCCAATCCATCACAGGGCACACACACCATTCACTCACACACTCATACCTACGGGCAATTTAGACTCTCCAATTAGCCTAACGTGCATGTCTTTGGACTGTGGGAGGAAACCGGAGTACCCGGAGGAAACCCACGCGGACACGGGGAGAACATGCAAACTCCGCACAGAAAGGCCCCCGGCCTGGATTCGAACCCGAGACCTTCTTGCTGTGAGGCGACAGTGCTATCCACTGCACCACCGTGCCGCCCTGGATAAATACAAATATTCAAAAATAATATTAATATTAATATTTTCCCCATAATTCCGGGCTCCATGCGATGTTTGGGCCCTAGGCCCAGGCCTTGTTGGCCTATGTGGAGATCCGGCCCTGTGCTCTCTCCTCTCTCTCTCTCTCTCTTTCCCCCTCTCTTCTGTTTCTCTTTCTCTCCCCTCCCTCTCTCTCTCGCTCACTCATTCACTCTCTCTCAGAAATCTAATCTTAATCTTTATAAATCTCAGGAGGAACCCGTTTTAGAGGGGGAGCCCATCCTCCACTGGCCGCCCCCGGCATCAGTAGTGATAGATAAGCTAAATGTCCATATAAGGTGAAAGGAAACGGAAACATTCCTCCAGGAGCCAGGAATCAGAGAGCCCCCTGATTTTGAAATGCAGGAAACACAGCCGAGGCAAGAGGGAATGCTAAATCTCTCCCAGTGTCTTAATAAATAGCCGCCAGATGAGACTCTTGACAAAGGCTTATTGAGGAAGCACTGACTTCATATGTTATGCGTTTTCCTCTGTTTACTACCTCTGCGAGTCACTGCTGTGCGGTAGTCAGGAAATTGTGAACTGTTTTAAAAAATATATATATATATATATATGCCTAAATGTGTATTGCAAAATGGGTGTAATTAAAATATTTTGTACACAACTAGTTGTATGAGTACAGAGCAAGTCAGAATACGAGTTTGTGTCATGAAATGCTGTTTATTTGCACCATATCAAAACACCAAATGGGGGCAGTACTACTAGAATGCGCCAAGTGCTACCTTCTGCACATATTCCATGTGCACCAAGAATACAGAATGATGTAATATTTTAGCATGACTATGATTTTTTTACATTTAAAATGCAATGATGTTCTAAAGCAGCCATAAGTCTGGGAGTACATTTTAAAAGGGAAGGCCTTCAATACAATATACAGAACTGTGGAAAGCATGGACTGGCCCACTGGTGCCACATGTCAATTCTTTTTCAAATAAAGTTAGCTCCCTTCTCTGAATTCCTTGTGTTGGTCTCCATGGTTTTTAATATGAAAGTAACAGGTCAAGATATAATCTGTCATGCTCCTTCGGGTTTGCTGAGAACGGCCAACTTGACAGGTTGTGTTTTCTCACGGTTGCTGGGCTTGTAAGTCACTCTGGATAAGAGCGTCTGCTAAATTCCATAAGTGTAAATGTAGCTGCCATTCGAATGCTATTGTGATGCAACCCGGGTGATGCAACCCGGTCACATTTTGGCAGCTGGGAACATTTTGGCCTGACAGAACCCACAGATCTTAAATAATTCTTATATACCATTTCTATTGGTTGGTTCTATATAGTTATAATGTCCTGTTAGACTTGCATTTGTTATGGATGTCATCAATCGTCATTGTCACCCCCCAGATGCCCCTCATTTCGAATACTGGGGACAACCCCCGTGAGGACAGAGACTTAACGACTTAGCGAGAGGCATTTCAGCCATTGCTGAAAAAAAACCCAGCCAATTGTATATTTTCCCGCTTTCCCACAATGCCCAACAATTGTGTAGACCTGTGCTCAGGTTTCAGTTCAGGGATTACAAAATGTAATAAATAGATTACACGGGGGGGGGATAGTTTTTTTGGATCATGGGAAAGATCGAGGCATCTGGCCAGATGCTTGAATACCAGACAAAAAAGTTCAATTGAAATGCCTTCATCGAGTATTTGTTAAGAAGGAAACTGTGAGATTACTTTTGAGTGTCCTCGATCAATTGGAGGCTCTGGCAACAAAAGCATAATGTGCAACACGTTACCTGAGAAAATACATGAATGTTTCACATTGGAATCGGACATATATCCCTGTCTTGAAATGGGACAGTGGCGCAGCAGATAATAATAATAATAATGAATTTTATTTATATATACAGATAAATCTTTAAAAGATACATTTAAAAACAACATAATCCATTATCTCAAGGTGTCGCGGGGGCTTTCCCAGCATGGGTTCCAGGCAGATTACTGTGGTTTAAAAAAAACAAAAAAGAGCAATACAAATACATACAATCTAATTGTCCTTTATTACACATAATAAAATAAATTATACACATCATTTTTTTAATCTAAAAGAGGGGCTGTTCATTGTGTGGTTTTGTGCAATTTAAAGTTTAAAAGCAGAGATGAAAAGGTGAGTCTTAAGTTGTGTCTTGAAAGTGGTGAGAGAGTTGGAAGTCCTGATGTGATATGGGAGCTGATTCCAAAGGTGTGGTGCCAGGGAACAGAAAACCCGATCCCCCATGGTGTTATCTGGGAAGTGAGAAGATTTTAAAGGTAGATGGGGCTGTTTCCAGTGATGGTTTTGAAGGTGTGGAGAAGAATTTTGAAATTGATCCGAAATTCAACAGGTAGCCAGTGAAGAGCGGCCAGAATTGGGGTGATGTGGTTTTATTTTCTTGTCCTGGTGAGAATAAACCCCTCAGTGCACTGCCGCTGTGCTGCTTCTCCTCGGTGTCTGCTTTGCGGATAAGCCTCTGCTCTTTCACCGGGTGGATGCCGTCAGATGTCTCCTCATTGAGTAAGTTTGTCGGCTTTCTTTCTGTCCTGACTTTCTGTTCGGAGTTGGTGGTTGTCGGCTGACGGTGTTTTTTTACAGTTCGTTGGAAATCTGTAAAGGGCCTGACACTGGTTCTCTTCTCTCCAAAGGTTTCACAAAACAAACATCACCACATCAAATGTCAAAATTGATGAAAAAAGAATAACGTAGTAGTAGTTTAAATGTCGAAAAACCTAATTAGTTTGGCAAGTGAGAGCGTGAGCCACAAACTAGGCGACCATCTTAGGCAGCCATCTTCCTTTTAGCAACTAACGTACACATGTAGCTAACACACATAGCACACACTCACATAACACACAACTCACATAACACAACTAACTTACACATGTAGCTAACACACATAGCTAACACAATTAAGATACCCGTGTCTCACAAACATGGCTAACACATGTAGCTAACACATGTAACTAACACAATTTACCTACACTGATATCTCACTAATATAGCTAACACACATAGCTAACACCAATTAACCTACACACGTATTTCGCTAACATAGCTAACACAATTAACCCACACTGGCATCTCACTAACATGGCTAACGTAGCTAACACACACACACACACACACACACCCTCTCAGAGTGAGGATCCTTTGTTCATGGAGATAACCTTCCGACCTAAATCCCCACTTCTTTCAGGAAAACTGTGAACGCATATAATGTTGTCTTCCATCTGCTTTCCCCGACGTTTCAAAATCGACGTATCCACAACCCAGTCCAAGGCTTTTTTTTTTAAAAAAAAAAAAAGTTGTTCAGATTTAAAAAAAGGGTTTGGAACAAGGGAGAGCTCACACAGAGCTCTGTTTTTTCCAAAACTTCTGGGTACTCAGAAGTTTTGTTTGAGTACTTCTGCAGGTCAGTACCCAACAGGTTGCATGGCTGTCCCCAGAGCTGCCTGCTAACATTACACAGAAATAGTGCAGTGGTCATTTTATAACACAGTACAGCCAATACATAATCACAATATTTCCCTTCCACGCCTATATTTTAGTCACAGCGTGGCTGAACAGCGCAAACAGCCAATCAGGAAAGGAGACAGACACGGATGGGGGGGGGCAAATAGGAATTCTTTGCACGGCGGCAGGCACAGATGTGGGAACAGGGGAAAGAAAACGCATTCACAAACAGAGGGGCCTCTAATTGCAATGTGTTTTCTCTTGGAGAGAGGGAGGAAAGGGAATGGAGCTGTGGATGTTGGTGATGATGACAGGAGAGACCTAAATGAGTTTGAAGCGGGCAAATCCCCGCGTGCGCCTATCTCAGGGGCCTGTGCATGCTGAGGTAGCCTTTCAGATCGTTGCTTTAATTTACGCATTTCCCCTTCGCCGGCCACGAGGGCTCATGACCATTATCTATTCAGCTGGTGTGCTCCTGCATGAGAGGCCCGCTACGGCCCGACCTTCAAAAGAAAATAGCAGCAATTCTGCTCCCCCGTTCTTTCTTACCTTTCTCTTTTCTCTGATTTTTAGTTTAAAAACTAAACCTCCAAGCCTCTAGCTTAAGAACTGGGCCTCAAGGTTAGGTCTCCATCCTAACATCCTCTCAGATTCTGGGAATTTCTCCCAGAGTGCATTGCAATGCAGAGAGTTCCAGGAAGCGGTGAGTCACTCCGTTCCACGTCTTAACACAGCTACAAAGCGTGAAGTAGTCACTCCACTTACATCTGCCATCAGTAGATCCTGATGCAGGCAGTTAAGCACATACACATTTTCCACTCAAAAAATGTGCCCAAAATACTTGATCGATCCCTCCAGAAACTCAAGCAATGAGTCAATGTGCATGCACTGTAACATTGGCTCTTAATTTCACCCGTGACCCGCTCTGTAAGCAGGAATACACAGGAATGAGAATGGGTGGTGTGGGTTCCCTGGCTATATGTACAATACAATACAATACAATACAAAAAAAGCTCTTTTAGAGAAAAAAATGTAATGTAAAACAATTCTGAATCAA
Source organism: Aldrovandia affinis (assembly GCA_029706075.1). Lineage (NCBI taxonomy): Eukaryota > Metazoa > Chordata > Actinopteri > Notacanthiformes > Halosauridae > Aldrovandia > Aldrovandia affinis. Next base: position 526,997 of record JAINUG010000150.1, read on the forward strand.
TCAAGTCCAAACAAGCTATGTGAATGCATTGCCCCTGTCTTTGCTGGCTCTTTCCCACTTCCCACTGTAAAAGACAATCCCAGAATGTGTGCAGAACAAGCTGTGCTGTTGCACAAAAGAGACTTATCGTGATCAATCAGACTCCAGCCTCACTCAACAGCACTGCTAGGTGTCAAAAGCCTTTAGATATTGCATTGTGCTGAAAACGCTCAAAACTCCAGACAAACAACTGCACGATAAGAAGAAAATCAATAGAAGTTAATTTCATCTGGTATCAGAGAGGATTCTGGGGATTTATCAGTAAGCTGGGTGGGTGCGGTGCAGTCCAGGGAGTGGATGTGTCCTTTGGGAGAAGATGTGCCCCACCAAGACTCCAGAAAAGCAACAGCAGGCAGGAGAAATACTGGCAAAGAAGCGGAACACCACAGTAACCACAGCAACCAATCTTACGGCTGCAGTGAGATTCTGCAGCTGCAGATCGGACAATTCCATTTGAGCTATTCA